>PVJL010000450.1:23406-416291 GCA_004026885.1 Lyroderma lyra | reverse complement strand
TACCCTCCTTACCCTCTCCTCCCCATCCCCTCCCCTCAGCCCCTCCTCCTTCCCCTCCCCTCTCCTCCCCTTCTCCCCTTCCCTCAATGCCCTGTACCCCTCTCACTTGGCCCCTCATCACCATAACCAGCTCCTCCTTGATGCTTGGGGCTGAGGTGAAGGTACAGGGAGGCCGTTGGAGCCACTTCTCTGGATACAAAAGCCTCTTTCTCCCCCATCAGAGATGAGGTTTCCAGGCAGGTTATTTTTAAAGCAGGGCTCAGTCAGGATCCTTCAGAGAAAATAAACAAAGTCACACACACCAGTCCTTCACACCCCTCAGCCCCTTCCCTGGAGAGGGGCCCGGCCTGGCTGTGCCGACACGGGGACGCCCACCGCCCCAGAGGGGCTGCAGGGGCTGCTGCCTGGATGGGGAGAGGCCGGGAGGTCTGGGCAGGGGGGAAGGGCGTCGGGGAGGGAGACAGACAAAGGTCCTCTGCGGCTGGGGCCGAGCGGGCTGGAAACCAGGGACCCTATCACGTGATCTGGGCCAGGGTCTCAGGTTCTGCGTCTGTAGGGGAGAGTCAGATTCAATTCAGATTTAACTCCCATATTCTAAATGCCTACCAAGAGCTTCCAACACACCTCACCCTTTCCCACCATTGACTCCAGTAGAACTCCGGTGGCCAAACTGCAGTTTTGCACCCACTGCCACGTGCCCTGTGTTAGGTGCCAGAGAGAAGAGAACAAGGAGGGCTTCCAGCGGAGGGGGAGCTTAGACGGTTGCTACACGGGCCTTGAGGCAGGTATTGTTATGCCCGTTTTACAGAAGAGAAAACCAAGTCCAAGACAGGTGAAGTGACTTAGCAACAGAAGCTCGGGCCTTTGGAAGCAAAGGGCATCAGGGATCAAGGGCTCTGAGGCTTCCCGGGGCACGTTTCTACTAAGAGGATGTAGAGGGCAAGAGGCCTGAGCAAGGAAGAGGACAAGGCACAAGTCCAGGTCCCCTTCTCCTGGGCTCCCTGAGCCCCCCAGTCCAGACCCAGGGTGGGGCCTGCGGTTCCTAACCCTTGAGGGCAGGCGGGTCCCCAGAAAGGAAGGCCTTTCATAACCAGGTTCGCCGTCGTCTCCTCAAAGCTCCTTTATGAGGGAGCCTCAGGTTAGAAAGACTTCATAAATCACACACATTCCTCATTGGGCATGACAAAAATACACGGTCCCTGTGTGTCCCTGCCCAGGGAAGGCAAACAGAGCTCGCTGAGCTCACTGCAGCCGGACGGGCATCCACACTGGCCGCACTGTCCTCCGCCTACCTCGGTGAGCAGAGCGGGTCCCCGGCGGGGACAGCCCCGCCCGGCTCAGGACAGAGCATTCCAGCCATTCACACTAATTACCCGGCTAGAGGAATGAGTTTCAACTGCTCCGCAGCCCCAATCCTCATTCAGCCTTTTCCTGACTAATCGTGGAGGGAAGGAATGAGTCTGTGCTTCACGAGTTCCAAGAATCAGTAGGTAGAGTTCTAGTAAGCTCTTGAAGAACCAGAGGAGCCCCAAACAACACGGTCTGGTGTCTGTACTCCCTTATCTTTAAAGTGGAGCTAATAATTCTTACGGGGTGGTGGTACTAAGAGCTGATAGACGGGCAGCGCTTAGCACAGCGCTGGACATCTGGCGAGTACTCGGGAAGTCTAAGTGATTGTCCCCTTCTCCCTGGGGACAGGCTAAACGTTCATTCATTCATCAAACATTTGTCGAGTGCCTGCACGTGCTGAGCCTCCGTCCTCCAGAAATTCACATCGTGGAGGCTGGTGGGACCTCACTTCTGGGACTCTCAGGGTCTGGCAAGAAAAGCTGGCGGCCTTGCAGGCCCCAGGGCCGTCCCTTCCCAGCTCGTCCCTTCCCAGCTCGAGCACGGGGCATCCCCTTTGAACTCCACAGTTCACTTCCCACCCTTCTCCCAGGTCACAATTCATTCTTTGCATTCTCCCAGAGGCTGACCTCAGTATGGTTTAATGGCCTTTTCCTCCTGTGGCCCCTGTCAGCTGACACCTGGAATGCCCTGAGCTGCCTCTGCCTTTCTGTCTTTGCTAATGAGGTTCTCTAATAAAGCCGTGCGTCACTGGAGTCTGCTCTCAGAGGGACTGCTGGACCGCAGCCTGGGGACCCGGGCTCTGTGGGAGGAAGGGGATGTGGCAGGGGGAAACCAAGGGAGCACAACATTTCTTTCAGTAAAGGCTGAGGCTGGGTGGGGGAGGGGGGGTAAGCTCAGACCTGCCCCGAGGTGGCTATGGGCTGCTCACTGGAGAATCCATCCTAACGCCCAGGCCCTGGAGCTGTCTCTGTAGCCAACTAAAGCAAGGGCTGACGGGACCAGGACCAAGGAGCAGGGCCTGGATCTCAGGGGACACCATAGCACGGTTCCTGGCAACGAGCCCCTGGGTCGTGGTGTGCTGGTGGCCCCTCTCTGGTCTGTCCGTGCAGATGGGCTTCAGAGATGATGGCCTGGGTGTGCCCCGGGCACCGCTCCGTCTCTGGCCACCTGCTCTGGGAAAGCTCCCTGGGCCACCTCCACCAGCCTTGCCAGCTCTCGGGAAGACTCTCGCTGTCAGGTCAAACATGAAGAAAGAAGAGGCAGCTCCACAGAGAACCCTGGAGACCAAAGACAACTCAGCCCAGAGAAGAGACGGCCTTGAGGTGGCCCAGGAGTAGATGTTGTTCTAGGCTGCAAAGGGCCTTTAGGCCCAGGCAAGGGGAGGCTGCCCTCAGGCTCCGTGGAGCCTGTGGTCAAGAGAAGCACGGAGGAAATACCCCACAGGAGTGCCACTACCAATCGACAAAAGTCTATCAAACACCTATTCCCTGGAGAATCGGTGCCAAAGACTGCTCTTGGCAGGAAGTGAACGCGGCCGTGGAAGGTGCGGCCGTGGAAGGTGCGGCCGTGGAAGGTGCGGCCGTGGAAGGTGCGGCCCTTGCACTTTATTGTTCATCTGTATCTGGGGCTTTGCCAAGAGCATCGTCTCATCAGTTCTCCCGGCTAACCTGGGAGGGGGCAGCTGCTGCTGGCATTGCCCCTCATCACAGATGAGCTGACTGAGTAACAGAAGCTAAGTAATTAGCCAAGGACACACGGCTAGCAAGCAGCAGGGCTAGAATCAGAACTCAAAGCCTGACCTTGAGCATTGTGCTGTACTAGCTGTCCCACTCGCAGGGAGAAGCGGGGCCGGCGGTTGAAGAGGAGAGGGACAGGTTGGAGGTGGGTGGGTCAGCAGGGCAGTATGAGCAGAGGGGAGACCAGATGTCCGGGCAGTGAGCACCCTGGACCTGGGGTAGACATGGGAAAGGAAAGATGGATGGAGAAGGGCCTCGATGCCTGGCCAAGGGGCTGGCCTCTGTGCTGGAGGCAGTGGAAGTTACGGAGGGTTTTGAGCAATCTGAGATGAGAGTGGTGCTTGAAGACAGCAAGTGGGGCCGGGTGCAGCCCGCAGGGGACAGACAGAACCACTGCTGAGGGGGCTTCGGCCTGTCACCGGAGCTCCTTGGACAGGCAGCAGCCCCTCTCTCTGGCCAGCCTGGGGCAGGACCATCTTGTTCAGATCCAAACCATGTCTGTCCATCTGCCATGGCCGAGAAGCTTTAGATCAAGTTGCGATCAAGTGTGGAGTGTTCCCAGATCTGTTTGTTAGATCTGAGGGCCACCTAGACTGCTAGTGATTTCATAGTTTCCTTAAATCAGCTCTCATTCCCTTTTGCTTTATTCAAGTTTTCTTGAACTGAAAACTCTATACCATGGAATTGATAATCTACCTTTTCCTCTAGTGCACATTAAAATAAATACATGATGAAAATAAATCTATAACTATTAAAATAAAAACACATTTATCCATAGTCCACCCAAAATCTCCCCAGGGACATCTGCACTTAGGAAATATTGGTGACCCTCCCCTGGCTCCCCCGGTCAAAGTGACCTCATTCAAAGATTTCACATTTGGAAAAAGCAAGTCAGCACTCAGAGCCAGGGGAGGGGAGGAGGCCAGGCATTGGGGGGTCTCTGTAAACTGGGCCCAGAGTGGGTAGCCAGCAGGCGTGGGGCTGAGAGGCTGGGGGCAGCCCAAGGAGCTGCCCGGGGAAGTGAATGAGGCCTTGTTGAGAGCCAGGCAGCCAGGCAGTGCTGCAAATGTAAAGTTCCCAATAACTTTTATGGGTGGTTTCTTAATAAACATCTGAGCCGTCTCTCTGCCCTGAGAGATGTGTTGTCTCAGGCAACCGGGGATGGGGCCGGGTGAGGGGCTGCAGCGGGCCTCTGCCCCGCCCATCCCCCGCCCCCGCCCTGCCTTCCACGGTGTCCCTTCCCCTTAGCCTAAACTTAACCCTCGTTCCTTCTTGTTGCCATAATTCAAATAGCTTTCACTGGCTGAGTGCTGACTATGAGTCAGAATTGTAGGAAGTTCCTCCCACCATTGTCTCATTCAATCCTCGTAATCACTGTATAAGGCAGGTGCTAGTATTGTGCCACTGTTACGAGTCCGGGCATAAGGAAACATGTCAGGCCACCGCTGTGACATGGCAGAGCCTAGCTGGCCAGCCGCTGGGCCCAGCTCTCTGTGACCCCAAAGCCCACGCTCTGAGCCACCCACACCCTTTTACTCCATCACTCTTGTGCTCGTCTGCACAGCGCTGTCTGCGTCTCCTCTCAGCCCCCCCCCCAGGCCCCTGCCTCCCCTCTGAAACATCACCAGGGGAATGCCTCTTCCCGGGCCCGTCCGAACTGGCAGCGCTCGGGAATGCCGCAGGCCGGTCTGCGGCTCGGCTGACCTTGCTGTGAGGGGCTTGGTTGATGCTGAGAAACCTTTTCAGCCATTGAAAGCCATGTGAAATATTGGCTCTGGCTTCAGATAAATGGGATAAATAAACCTAAGCCAAAAAGGAAATGATTTCTGGGGTCTTTCTCTGAATTTGTTACATTAAATTTCCAGTTGGAAGCATGAACTTCTCGCACCTTCCCACGGGTTCCTTGCTTTGTTTAGTTGACTAATCACGGGTTTATATAAATTGATAATACTTTCTCTTAAATTGCAGATGCTCAATGGCCTTGTTGGGTCTGTCCAAAGATAGAATGTTATAGGAGAGGAAAACATCTCAAGGAGGAAGGTTCTCAGACATCAAGGGACAGGGATGGTGGCCTCGAGCATGCCACCTATGTCCCTAGTAAGCGTTCAATGCATTGCTCATACCAATCAATCAACATGTTGTATTAGCCTTGCTGGAACCGGCCAAACTGATGTCACCCCTTTATTTCTTGGGTCTAGAGCTTTTGTAGGGCCCATTTGCTCTGTAAATATATCCTTTTCAAAAACTCGCAATGCGGAAGCAGCCAGCTGACAATTATTAAGATAACCCATGAATAGGAGGTACTCCAATCCTCTGTGCAGATAAAAGTCCGTTAAGATTATTCAGAGCCCTTGGCCAATGTGCATATGTATGCACTCAAACACTGCCTGTGACCTCTCTTATTTTGTGTTTACATGAAGATGATAAGGCCCCTGAGGGCAGAAGCCATAAATGGAGCTGAAGGTGGAGAGGCCAGCAGGCGGTAGGCCTCAGGACCCACGGGATGCCACGTCCACACGTCACACTCTGATTTAGGGTCTGGCTCCCAGTGTTGTGCACCTCTGGGGTGGGAGCACCCAAGTTTGTCCTACTCTAACACAATCACGGAAGATAAAACGTTGGCTGGTGAACCCAAGAACTGGCCACCCACTGGGTAGGGGCAAAGCCCTGGTTGGGAGTCAGGCTCGAGAACTGGTCCAGTTCCTCCCTCTGCCTCATCTGAGAAGGTCGCTCAGGGGAAAGCAATGTGGACCCAGGCTCTTGGTGGCTTCACTGAAGGACAGAGAGCACTTGTTGCAAGCAGTTCCTTCAGGGTCGAAATTCCACTTCAGGTCTCAGCACCTAAAGCCATTTTTCTTCCTTATTTATGTTTCCTGCGGAAAGTCTGAAGAAAAACTTGTGGAGCATCTTTCGAGTTTGCATTTGGAAGGGAGAAAATATGCTCCTTCTCTTCTGCGCAAACACTGCAAACCTTGGTGCTTTCACAAACCAAACATAGGCTGGTTTTCAAAGCCTCCTGCTTGGCTCCGTGGACCCGTCAGAGGGGAGGAGAGGGATGCAGCCACCTGGGATGATGAGGTTTGCTTTGGGAGCAGAGCTTGGAATTTGTGAATTTTCTACTCCAAGCACATCCAAACGGTGCAGCCGGCCACAGCCCCCTTCTGCACACGCTCACTCAGGCCACCGGGGCTCCATCTGCCCGGAGCCGGGGTGGAGAGCCAAGGGCCTCAGATGACCAGCTCCCTGCCCCACGAAGCCAGGGGTGGGGGTGAAGGCGGCTTAGCAAAGAGGATGTAGGTGAACAAAGATGGCCTCAGGGACTCTGGTCCCTCTCTTTGGGTGATGCTGAGGATAGAGGGTGGAGGTAAGAGTGAAGGCGAAATGCTTGTGCACTCACAGAAACTTCTAGGCTTCCAAACACTCATCAGGGAAACCACTGGGCGGAAGTGGACTGTGAGATGGCAGCTGTGCACTGGGCTGTCTGGATCTTTTACTGTGGTCTGTAGTAAGGTGTTCCTCCCTCCCTCTACCCTCCTTCCCTTCCTTCCTCCCTCCCTTCCTTCTCTTTATGAGGAAGTAGTTTAACTCCAAGCACCTACAGCCTCTCCTTACTTAATGACCTACCCGTTTAAGGTACGCTAGGACTTACACCAGTTCTCCAGCACAGGGATCCCCGTTCTGAGTCTGTGAATCTCAGGAATCCCCTTTCTCAGTCTTTGTCTCATTCTCACAGTCAGTGTTCTCTACACAAGTTTGCAATCATGTAAGACTGCATCTTTCCTTTATAAGTGTGGTGTTGTGATGGCCATTGAAAAATATAATACATAAACTATGGCGTCACAACACACCATAAGACACGCGCCTATAAGCTCCTGGCGTACCAACCAATTAGCTTAACGACTTAGTCATAGGACTGGAACTCTGTCCTTAAGTGAGAAGTGCCTTACTAGCTTTAACGATGATCAACTCGTGGCGGATCTTGTTTGATCTACAACTACACCTACTCCACCCACTTCCTGTCTTCCGACTACAATGTTTTGAAACAAATGCCAAACATCAGATTATTTTACCCATTTATTTTATTTTATTTTATTTTATTTTAGTATTGGATTCTGATGAACACCAACAACCTTTCTCTCTACCGCTTAGAAAAAAAATGCTTCCTCCAAGCCCCCATGTAAATTTGGCGCCTCACTGCAGGTGCTCAGGAAACATGTGAAATGCATCCGAAGACTTCACATTTAAAACCTCTGGAATATAGGATAGTCTCTCCCTCCAAAGGAAAACATTCCTTTTGGTAGCTATAAGCGAAGAGCTGTTCCATTTAAGGAGATTTATTTTCTTGTCTTATTTGTGATAGATGTTTATAGAGTGCATGGCGACCTTGCTGAGTTAGTGCAGGGAAAGGCAAGAGAAGCCAAAGGCAGGGCAGCCGCCTTCCAGGCGCTTCCAGTCCAGTGAGGGGAGGAGGAATCTGTGGGAAAGGGTCGGCTCTGAGGGAGCAGGCACTCAGGGGCCACCCCAGCGGGGAGGAGCACTCTTCTGCATAATCTCTCCTGAAGGTCTATTTGTTGGCAGGCTTTAGCTGGGCCTCTTAGCGGCTGTTAATGTGTTTGTTTAGGGTCTGTTGTACTGTCTTTAAGATAAAAGACGAGCTCAGTTTACACTGGCCCGTCAGTACGAGGCTTGGTGGGTAGGGAGCCTGTGAGGGAAGCAGCTTGGTGATCAAAGCTGCTCCCAGGCCTTCTGGCCTCCTGACGTTGGAAGGGAAGGCACCCGAGAGAGGATCAGCAGTGCACAGAGGAAAGGGGGTCCCCTCCAGGCCGGACAAACAAGTAATCAGATTTTAAAATGAGGAAACAAACTTCTTTGTTCTCTTTTTGTTTTTCTTTTGAGAGGAGTTATGGGAGCAAAGCCATTTCAGATGTGAGGTTCTTTGGAGAGAGCTTAGATGTTTTCTGATGTTAAGATCCAACCCTTTTGCCATCCCCCACCCCTGTTTTGTCCCACCCCCCGGGTCTGCAAACCCAGTGACCTATAGTCAAAACCAAGTGGCACCTAAGGAAGAAGGGAGAGTGGGATACTGGTACATTGGTATGTTGGCCAAGGGGGCACCAGAGGAAGAGCTGGGATCGGCACAAACTCTGGAATTCACAACATAGTAAAGATGGTATTTCAACTAGTGAGGAAAGATGGACTTCTCAATAAATGTTCTGGAACAACTGGGCAGACACTCAAGGGGGAAAAGCAAAGTCAGATTCAGACATCACACTTCAAAATGAGATAAATTACACATGGATCAAAAGCTTAAATGTATATATTAAACCATAAAAGAGCTCAAAGAAACCGTGAGAATTTTTTAAAAGTCTGTGAATGAAACCAGAAACTGTAAAATAAAACAATGACAAATTTAACCATAAAAGTAAGAGATTTTTGCATACAAACAAACCAAGTCCCCATAGGCAAAGTCAAAAGACAAGATGTCAAACCGTGTAGAAGTACTTGCAACTCTTGTCATAGAGAGACCCAATGTTCTGTACGAAGAGCACACTCAAATTAAATACAGTGCAAAATACAGAACTACAATAGAAAAGTGGACACAGTATATGAACAAAGAGTTCCCAGAAGACAAAACAAAAAACAAAACTCAGACTTACCTAATAAGAGAAATCCAAATCCAAACCACACTGAGACACCATTTTTTGCTTTTCAGATTGACAAAGCCCCGAAGGGTTAGTCGTGTACAGGGAGTGGCTGTGATTTCTCCTTTGTAATCCGCAACAGTAGTGGTTGGCAAAGGCTTGGGTAAGCATGCATTCTTCTTACACATTGCTGGTGGGAATGCCATATGCAATGTGGAGGAGAATTTAGCACTGTATCTGTCAAAATTTTTAATGCATGTCAATTTTGACCCAGTGATTCTGCTTCCAGAAAATAATCCTACAGATAAACGTATGCATGTGCAAAATGACATACACGAATACAAACATTATTGCAGCATTAGATAAAAACTTAAAATTGTTCCTCTCCACCAAAATCTTTAGTAAAAGGCGAAAGATTTTATGCAATCTGAGGAGAAACCAGAGTATTACTTCTGCAAAAGAAATAGCCTAAATGTCCATCAAAAGGGGACTAGTTAAATAAATTATGGTATATTTATACAATGGAATGTTAAGCAGCCATGGAAATAGCAGGGATGTTAGTAATGTGTTGATGTGGAATCATCTCCAAGATACAAGACATAAAGGCCCTTGCAGACCAGTGTGTGGAGTATGTTATCCTTGGGGCGAAGTGATGGAAGGGATAATTTTTACCATTTGTCATGGGAGAGGGAGATTTCTATACACAGTTGCTTGGCTGTGCTTGGAATCTTTCTGTAAGGTGTCCTCTGGGAGAGGACATAGGTGCTGGGAGGGGACTTTGCTTTCTGTATCTTTGGAATTTTGAATCATGGGAATATGTTATCTGTTTAAAATAATATTAAAGCTATGATATTTTTTTTTTCTTAAAAAAGAAAAACGGAGGGGGAAATGACACCATAAAGGAAGAGGAGAAAGGCCGAGTATGCTTTGCTTTGTGGTAGCCAGGGCAAAGCCGGCCCGACCCGGCGGGGCTCACCACGCCCTCCATCCCTCCCCACAGCTCTCCCAGCAGCCGTGCTCACAGATTGTTAGGGCATGAATCGTCCTTAGAGGCGCACCACCACCACCGAATCGTGATTGCTTTTCCTGTGGGTTTTCAGGCTTTTCCTTTGAGTGAGACACAGTTGATTGCATAGATACGGGATATGAACCACAGCAGGGGCAGGGAATGTAGACTCTCCCAGAAAACGACGTTACAGGACTGCCATGGAGACCCCTAGAGAAAAAAGAGGAAGCAGAAAGCGGGACTTCTCACCAGCCGGAACGCTAGGGGGTGGGGGAGAGAAAGAGAGACTGTGGTGGGAGGACGAGAGAGAACAAAAAGAAGCAAATGAATGTCCATCAACAAGCACTTACGGCTCTGTAAAGCAGGAGGCCGTGTCCCGCAGCCGTTACACAGAAGGAAGAGCCCTCGGCTGGCTTGTTCACTGGTATTCGCCCTTTCTGCCCCTAAGGCTGGGGGTTGAGTGAAAGAACCATAGTGTGGTGAAGCTTGAGCCAAGAAACTCAACTCTTTGGGAGAACATCAGCCCTGGTTTGGGGTGGGTGGAGGGGGCCTCCTAGCTTCCAAAATAATGCAGGTGAGAGAGGGCCGGGCTGGGGAGCTGGTCCACATTTTGGCATGTGTTTCTACATCTCTTGTTCTCTCACTGCAGTATCGATATTTTGATCTTATCATCAACAGCAATCCCCTATTTAGGGAAAAATTCTGTGGTTTCCTGGATTTTTGAATATTGCTCCTCGGGCTGGGCAATCATCACGTGTGAATGTTGTTATTCTAAAGGGTTCGGCTCCCTGTCTGCTGGAGCTCTCCCCTTATTTACACTTAAAGCTGAAAGAGAAGAAGGAGGTGGAAAACCCAAATTCTCCTTTGGCTTCTGGTCAAAACTAGTGTCACCAAGGCAAGTCTCTACCCTCACCTGCCAGGGCCAGGCCTAGAGTGGGGCAAGTGCGGCATTCACCTTGGGTGCAAACTTTAAGAGACACCAAAAGAATTCATTAATCAAGATAAAGAGTATTTGGGGGCAATGTTTTAAAAATAAAATTAATGCAAAAAAAATCCATGATGAACACAATATCAGAATTTTAAAGATGGGATCAGTGTTACAGATGCCTCCTTTAGATGCAGAGGCTCCAATGTGGCCCCCAGTTCTTTTCCCTAGGCCTCAGTTCTCCATCGCTAAGTCAAGAGGCTTGCACCACCGGACCTCCAAGTAGCCTGCTGGGCCCTAGTGCTTTATGGCATGCTCATCAAGTGCCATTGAAGAATTAGGGGGCATTTTGCAAACTGCTAATTGTACAGCCCAGACAACAGTACAGGTTGGGGATGGGGAGTCTTCATTGAGACAGCGGGACAGCAGTTGAGTTGAAATACTATTAGCCAGCTCACTCTGTTTCCACTGTTACCTAAGCAGCCATGGAAGGAAGACACTCTTCCCTCTGCCTCTTTCCTGATTCTTTCCTGGAAATGGGCTCGCATTAGGTCAGAGCACAGACAGTCTCATCAAGATATGGCTTGTGCCCCAGGGGCCTGCTGTTAATGAAGCTTCCTAAGGCCATCTGGACGTCTGAAGGATGCTGGGTAACATGCAAGTGGAGGTGAACCTGGAGGGTAGAGCACCAGAGGCACTTGGTCTGGTGTCCTGGGACATTGCCCGTGCTGGCCCACACTCCTCCTGTGCCCCAGGATGGGTAAAGCATTATGGCTTGCTATCTTGTAATCTTCCGGAGAGCACCCTTGTCTTGACTGAGTCTTCTAAGTTCAGCATGGAATACACGAGAAGAACTGTGGATGTAAAGCATAAGAACTCTACGGACATGCCAATAAAAAAGTTGGGGATCCCACTTTCAAAGTGAATCACTTGCCCCTCCATCTCACCCAAGTCAAAGGTGACATTGCTCAGTGACACTCTGGAAACCCACATGGGCTGCAGCTCCATCCCTTGGGATAAGCCTTGCTGCTCATGGGACATGATGTCCTCAGAGCCGGATTGCAGATATGTTTTTTTTCAACCTGCACCAGCTGGGAGATGAGGACTCATCGCTGCAAATGTCATTCATCACTAGAAAGTGGCTGGGGCTTCTCAGGTCCTGTTTGGATCCACAGGATAGGAAAGTCTGGCTCTTCAGGAAAACCCACCTTTTCTTTTTGGCCCCAGTGGCCCTCGGACGCTTGCTGAGCTGAAGACAAGTGGCATTGGGAAAACCACCCACCTCCACCACGGACAGGAAGAAGAGCTCCCTTGATGGGGCTGTTCTGCGATGGCAGGGTGATCCAGGTCCCAGAGCGAGGAAGTGAATCAGCCCTTCCAGGCCCTCTCTCATCCGGCCGGTTCAGGATTTTTTTGGTGGTGTGGTATTTGGATGCGTTTTGTCAAAAACTAATGAACATCTCACTTAGGCATTGGAAACAAACATAAGCCCCAGCCAGTTCTCACACTTGCTGAGGATGAATAACTCCCTTTGGTTCCCCAGAAAGCTGGGCTCAACAAGCGACTGTGGAGGCTGAGAAGTGAGTTGCTGGTCCTCACATGGACTCTCCTGTCACAGTGTGACCCAAGCTGGCCGCGTGGCCCAAGAACAGCCATCCTCAACCTTGGGTGCGCTTTGGAATCACCTGGGGGCTTAAAAAACACTGATGCATGAGTTCCACCCTCTCAGAAATTCTGGTTTAATATATCTGGGGTACAGTCACGGCATGGGTAATGTTAAAAGGCCCCCAATATATAAGTTATTCTAATATGCAGTCCAGCTGGGAAGCACTGCCCTAGACTAGTGCTTCTCAACCTTGATGTGCAAACAGATGACCTCAGGATCTTGTTAAAGTGGAGGTTCTGATTCAGTAGGTCTGGGGTGGGGCCTGAAATTCTGTATTTCTAACCATTTCCCGATGATGGAATGCTGCTGGTCTGCAGAACACACTTTAAGTAGCAAGCATGTACTGTATGGTCCAGTACAGCAGCTACTAGCTACATGTGGCCATTTAATTAAAAGTAAAACCGATTAGAATTGAATAAACTTAAAAATTCAGTTGCTCAGTTGCATTAGCCACAATTCAAGTACTCACTCGCTGTGTGTGACTAGTGGCCACCACATTGGACAGCACAGTTAGAGAATATTTCCACCGTCACAGAGAGCTCCCCACTAGGCAGCTCGGTCTTAGGGCTTCTCTGTCTCTGAAGCCCTATCACAATGACTGTGTCTTGAAATGTGATAGAAGCTTTCTTGGTGGCGGGAACTACAAAACATTTCTTTTGTATTCTTCACATAGTGCCTGTGCACTGGGCCTGAATTAGGTGCCCAGTTAGTGCCTGTTCCAGTTAGGGCACTCATGCTTTTGTGCACAGCCTCCCACCACTGTATAAACACTGGCTGATTAACTGATGTCTACTTGGGCATCAATTAGCATTCTTGTAGCTTTGTATCCAGGACAGCTCAATGGGCATGTCAGCTTGGCAGCGGTTAACACCAGGCTGCACTGGGAATGCCTGTCCCTAGCCCTGGCTGGCCTATGATTCAGGCAAGAAGGTGCAGGGCTCCAGGAGCTCTCCTCGGTCACAGCATCATTAGTCCTGACAGCCCAGAAGATGGGCCCAGGTGTCCAGGAGCAGCTAACAGGACTCTTCATTTCCCAAGCCCAGGTCAGAGGACACAAATTTTGACATGCTTCTTCTCTCAAGGCATCTTTCCTGGGCCTCGGGGAAACAACTGCCTAGAGAGGGCCTGCATCCTGGGTAACTGCTCTGCCTCTCCTTGCGTAACCGGCAGGGACCCAGGAGACCGGTGGAGCTGGGAGAGAGGTGCTGAGTCCCGAAGGCAGAGGAGTGCTCACTTCAGCAGCACATATACTAAAATTGGAATGATACAGAGAAGATTAGCATGGCCCTGCGTAAGGATGTCCCCAAGGCAGAGGAGGTTCCACCTGACTTAGCCACCTTGGGTGGGAAAGTTAACCCTTTTAACCTGTTCATCTCTCGTTTTGGCTTCACAGTGGTTGATTTTCAGATTCAGTTGATGGGTCATTGATAGTAAAACTAAATTCTGCTAGGATTGGGATGAAGTAGAGGAAAAGAAACAGGAGCTGGTGTCTCTCTTCACAAAACCACGTGCAGCTATCTCGCTTTATAGGTGAAGTACCTGAGGCCCACAGAATAAAGCAATTTGATCAAGATCACATGGAAAATTAGATACACAAGGAGGTGTAAATTTTAGGTTTCCTGACTCCAAGGATAGTGTTCTTTCCACTGCTTCATGCCCAAGAGATTTGCAAGAACGTATAAGCTATCCAAGAAAAGAAATAGAGTATTACATCAATATGCATCTTAGTAAATACACAATATAGGTGTTCTTTAAAAGTTCATTAGAAAGGATGTTAATGAAATAACCTTTTTCCTATCTTCTCACTCCCACTCACCATATCCTACTACTCGATTCACCTTGCACACATTCCCTCTGCGATAAGTAAACCTTCCCCACCCCTCACCCATAGTTCAACAATAAAGCATCATCTTTAGTGAGTAACTCACCCTGCGTAAAGGAAGGTGAAGCGATTAGTACTGTGACCACAGGAAATGCTTCCAAGGTGGTAAAGAAGAGAACAGTGGCTCCTTCTGTGAGTCTGCGGACACAACGCCCTACACATTTGCAAGCTGCGCAGCCCAAGGCACCCAAGTGGTGATCAGTCTGCTCTCAATAAATGCATAAACTTAAAACAGCCAGCATTTATGGAAATTTCATTACTTCTTCCCTACTCCAGCCCTGATCAGGCTAGAAAACCATCTGAGAGGTATCATCGTGCAGTGTTATCTCCGTTGAGAATCAGTACTAGACAAAAGTGATTGCTGCAAAGATGAAACTAGACAGATTCTTGTTGGCCTGGTGTAGGAGGAAACTGGGTGCAAACAGGGTGCTTTACTCTTGTTTCCATGAGAATGGAACCCTTGTACAACTTGTGGAGGATTCCAGGGCAGGGTTCCTACGTGACAGGGGTCAAAGGCACTGTGGAGGGCCTCGCTGGTATCTAGTTAAGCTGCCAGTGGAAGAAACTCATAATTGAGGATGGAGAGGGGTGGAAGAAGGCAGGTCACTGCAGATCCTAACCGTTAGTTACACTGTGGGACAGATGTGCCCAAGCTGCCTTCACTGCCCAGGGTGGTGTCAAAAAGAGCTATTCTCAGGTAAAGGGCCAGAACAGACTGCTTTGACATACGACATTGAACTGTGCTGTGTCGCATCACATCCCACGTCATTATATTATATATTATAACTTGTCTACCTTGTGGTTTCACTTGTTATGGGAGTATCTCTCATGAGGTGGTGATCTCCTTAAGGGCAGGATCCATGTCAGATGGATCTTTCTTGGTGTCCCCCACACGAACTAGCAAGTGCCTGGTGCACAGTTGGTGCTCATCACAGCAGAGCTGAAGGAATGCTGGCCAAGGAATGGGAGGGGGCAGGGGACAGGAGGGAAGACAGAGTGAGGACTCTAAGGGTGTGAGCCCAGGAGTCTGGGAGGGAGGGGTGTCAAGGGCACTGGGTGGTGTCAGCTGGGGACCTGGCCTTCTGGCTGGCATGGGCTGCAGGCTTGCAGAGGAGAGTGGTGCCCAGGCTGCCCCTGGACAGGTGCCTTGGGCAGGGCAGACAAGGAGCCCTCACTGGGTTTGTGGCATGGGCAAGGGTGGCACGCAGTGTCCTTCTGCTCCCTCCCAAGGTTGTTCTTGGCACAGGAGCACTCTAGAAGCTGACCACATGTTCTCTTGAGCTTTTCAGGGACTTCCTGGAGGGCAGGCCCATCCCACCCACTGGGGCAGGATATGCTTGGTTTCCAGGGACCTGGGTTTCTCTGAGGGGATACATACTCTTCCGGGCCCGGAGACACCCCCGTCTACCTCCTTGCTTTTCATACTTTCCACCCAGGAAGAGTTCATGGTCAGGGGTCCCCGGGAGGCAGGGCTTTGGGAAACAGGTAAGATGTCTGCCTGCACGCCACTCCCAGCTCTGCCCTGACACTAGCTCCATGGAATTCAGGACCGAGCTCTAGAATGGCTCCGTCTTCCTGGCACTGACCTCATCTCCTGTTGGAGAAATGGCGTAAGGGAAAAGGGACCTCCTACCTACTTCAGAAGGAGATGGCTTTTGAGAGTGAATACACTCACACCCCAGCATCAGGCTTTTCAAAGTTGTTGCCTCTGTCACCTCCTCTACAACCCTCTGTCCATTCTGCTCCCTCAACTCACTGGTCCTTTCTGTCCACCCTTAACACAGGCCCCCTCCTTGCTGTGCCTGTAGATGCAGTGCAGGCGTGACCCCAGTGGTCTGGAACTGCAGACCACACCGCTCGGCTAGCCAGGGCCACATATCACTATCCATCAGCCAATATTTAGACCAGCACTTCTCCAACCTTAACGGGCAATGTCAATCCTGATTTAGTAGATTCTGTTTTTCCAACAAGCTCGCAGGTAGGTTAATGCTGGTGGTCCATGGACCACACCTCCACTAGCAAAAATGTAGGACACTTATTATCCTAGGTGGCAGTACAGTGACAGCACAGTGCTAGACAGACCCTGTGGTGAACACTTCAAACGTACAAGTTATGGCCCCTGCTCTCAAGGAAGTAGGTGAATAGTCTTGCATAGGATTTCTCGACCTGCTTGAGGGATGGATGGATGAAGGAGCAAGCGAGTGAGTGAGGACACAAATCCATGGTGCTGGCCACATGTAAGTGCAAAGAGTTCACGGGCGGGGCAGAGATGGGAGGTGGAAGCCACCCATTTTAACGCGTGTGGCAGGTTGTCGGCCCCTTCTAGGGAGTCCCCTGGAGTCACTGTGCTGTTTTATTGCTTGCTGAGTGCCCAGAGCAAATGCTGTCTGGCTTTTGGAGATGGCTGTGGCTGGACAGTCATCTGATATGGAACCGATTACGTCATGTGTCACCTCTGCTGGGAGGGCTCAGACATCCCGGCGTTGAGGCATTTACGTTTTTCCCTTCACCCCAGAATGCTCAAGAGCCAATGAGAGAGGCACATTCTCCTTACAGCCAGAAGCCATGCACCTAAAGAAAATGTGATATTTAGCGTGAAAGCCTTTTTTTCTTTTACAAAAAGTTAAAAAATAGATAATTTCTGTATAAAAGTACAGCCATTTCTTCAAAAAGTAAGCCTTAAAAAAACAAAAACAAAAACAAAACAAAACAAAAACAAATCCAGACACCTTTTCTTTCCCCTCCAAAGGCCTTTCTAGTAAGAGATAAATAGAAGAGGGGAAAATGGGAAGTGAGAAAGACAGGTCTGAGCCTGGCTGAGTGACAACTAGTGGCATTCACGGAGTCCTCCGCGTGGGGGTCTGGCCTGGATTTCATCCCGAGCGCTACGTCTTACTCCCAGCCCCCCCACCGCCCCCCAGTGGCTGACCCCACACCGTTCTGGGCCCCCTGCCGTGTTTTCTGGTCCTGCCGCCCCTTTGTTTCTCTGCCTTCTCACTACAACTCTGCATTTTCAAACGCCACCCATCCTTGGAGACTTCTGGGAACTGTCCCCAGCGACTCTGTGGCCCCCAGAATGCTGCTCTTCCTTTCTGTTTGTTTGTTTGTTTGTTTGGTTTGTGTTGGTTTGTATTTTAGGAGAGAGGAGGATACCTTCCTTGCAGCATTTCACAGTATTTTTTTTTCTTGTCCCAACGGATTCTAAGATAGTCTCTTGATCCTCTCCGTCTCTTCGTTTCCTGTGGGAGTGGGCGTCCCGGGCCGGTGCTCCGTGGGATGGCCATGGCCCTGTGCCGCACTGAGGAGCCTAGCTGGGATTCGCAATGCTGTTTCGCGTTTGAGAATACAGAGCAACATATTTATGTTCCTATGAAATGGCATGTGTGCCATAACCCTGGGCAGTCCTGGTCCTGGCACTTTTTCCCAAAATGCCACAGCAAAACGCATCTTGAAAGGATGTCTGAACCGGGCCCGGCCAACAGAAGCCCCGCCCCGCGCCCGGGCCCTCTGCGGGCAGCGCTGCTGCAGGCCCAGGGAAGGCTGTGCCTTCGCCACCTGCCATGTGGGGGTCGGCTTACCTCTGGGATGTGAATCCTTCCTTTTATCACGATTTTTAAAGGGGATTGGGGTTGAAGGAGAGAAAGAGCGCTTTTCTTTACAGTCTGCCTACAAATATCTTTCCCAATAAGGCTATGTTTCCCTAGGTCTAAATTTAATATCCCCATAAAAGAGAGAAAAGTAGTGAAATAGCTATTTTGTCCACACGACACAAAGTGACTGGTTCAATTGATTTGTCTCACTGAGCTGGTCTGATTTTGGGTACATAGCTGACTGTGTCCGTTATTTCTGCTTTACCTACCGTTAGGTACGCTGTACTTAAAGGTGCAAGTGAAGGATGGGGTGGGGAGGACCTTCATCCTCAGCCATCAATGCCCGTCTTCCACCAAGTGCAGAAAACAGCAGCTCTGATTCTAGTTCTACAGTTCTAGAAATTCGGTGCTTCCTCATTTGCCTAACTCGGCTACGTTGTAAGATTTTTCATGTTAGGTGAGCAAACATTTGTTTTCATGATGTGGAATGGAGACCTTTCTAAAGTGCAATGCATATTTCCCCGTCTCCTCGAAGACACCACATTACATTTAAGTGAGCATTTTAACTGAACATCTAAGTTCACCATTACAAACTGCAGGGACTATAGCAGATGCTGTAAACCAGGATAAGGACACTCCCTGGAACGCTGAGGACCATAGAGCCACTGGCCCTATCCTGTTGTCCTTAGGCTACCAGGTTTTTATCATAGTTCACTGTGTCAACACATCTTGCTTTTTGATCTCCTTTCTTACAAACCCTTCTTGCTGTTCTTACTGTGTTTCTATCCAACAATTGCTGTCTATCTTACCTCTCTTTATCAGTATGTAAATGGTGAGGTCAGAAGACACTGCCCGTTAATACAATATCTAAACTGTGAATTAGTAGACACAGAGTGAGAGGGAATCTATGATGCACAAAATGCTTAAGTTTTAGTATATTACATAAATTCTGGCTGCTCAGAATTCTAAGTGGTGTTGGTCTCCTTTCCCTCAGGTTTATTTTCTTTTCTTTTCAGTTTCTTGGCTATATACTAGATCAGCGGTTCTCAACCTGTGGGTCACGACCCCTTTGGGGGTCAAACGACCCTTTCACAGGGGTCGCCTGAGACCATCGGAAAACACATATCAGATATTTACATGACGATTCATAACAGTAGCAACATGACAGTTATGAAGTAGCAACGACAATAATTTTATGGGGGTCACCACAACATGAGGAACTGTACTAAAGGGTCGTGGCGTTAGGCAGGTTGAGAACCACTATTCTAGATAGTGATGTTACTGGATAAGTAATCTCCAAATTAGTGATCCCCCCCCCCCCCACACACACATATAGCTTCAATTCTAGTCAGAGCAACAAATTAGAGGTTTTCAAATTATGGTTGTTTGGATTCATGGATGGGCAAAATATTAATATTGGTGTTTAGTTGACTTTAGAATTTAAATAATTTCCATAGTTTGCTTTGGCTTTGTCAGTTTAAGTTTTATTTTGTTTTTGTCAGTTCTCACTTTTGATGAAAAAATCCCCCATCCCCACAGGGAGTAGAGAACTAAACTTTGTATTCACAGATGAATCATGATTACCAGAAAAAATCCAGAACTCTTATATGTAGATACAGTTCACTGGCACAGATAAACCCGAGTTAGAGGATGAAATCAAGAGCAACTTAGCAATAGAAGTATGTCTCACTTTACTACCTACTGAACTAGATTATTTTAAAGTAGTCTTCAATTTTTTCATGTATCTGAGTATTTTCACCACATCTCTTTTGTTTTAGTTGAATTTTTATCGCCACTTGTATTTGAGGTCAATTATATGAATGTTTAGCTTTATAGCTACTTGTGTATTGCTTGTAACATAAATAGTATTTTACATCTAAATGCATCAGTCCACAGGGATTTAGCTGAATCTTTTCTTGTGCTAAAATTGTGCTAGGCACTATTCTCGTTCCCAAGGAGCTTCCAAGTTCATTGGTAAGATCAGATCAATTAATACAAAGGTGGTGGTGGGGGAATGAGAACTACACACAAAAATATATGTAGTTTAGAGTATAACTGTGGATACAGGCTATAAATGCCAGAGGGATGCAGAGAGGCAGAAGCATACTCTGTTCTAGAGATACCAGGGGAAGCTTCGCAGAGGGGCTTAAACCTAGAAGACCTTGAGAAATGTGTGAGATTTGGTCATTCTACCTTCCAGGTGGAGAAGATAGAGCCTACAGCCCTAAGGAGGGCATGGGACACTGTGAGCATGAGACCAGCTTTCTCTTGGCAAAGGCTGGAGCTGGGGAAAGTGTCAGAGCTCAATGCAAGGCCTTGAGCAGGAGGACGGGGAAGGAGCCAAGGAAGGCCATGGCAGGAGAGGAGAAGCTGGAACCAGCGGTTTAATCCTTCACCCACCTCCAGCCAGCCTGGACAAAAATGTGGCGACTTCTCTTTAAACAATGGAAGTTCTTTCCCCTTTCCAGACAGCACAGTTGCAGAGAAGTTCTGCACACTTGAAATTCAGAGACTTCAAATCGTGAGGGGACGGGGACGAGGAGGGGAAACCCAGACCCCCTTGTTGAAGCCTGAGGCCAGGGTGGTAGAAGCAGCTTCTTCCAAGTGCCCTAAGTTTCTGCAGAAACCCCACTGCTGGGGAGAAGAGTTCTGGTTCAGTCAGATCCCAATTCCGAGTTTCATGAGAGTTTGCATTTGCCTGAAGTTCTTTGGGGGACCCTTACAATCCAAAGGGACGGAAAACAAACTCCTCAGGAGGAAGAAGGTCCCTTCGGGGGCTTTTCCTCCCTGCTATCAAAGGAGGCACCAGCAGCCACGCGAAGAGCACAGCTGAGCCCGGGGGAGAAGGCAGTACTTGGGCAAGGTGCCAGAGGACGCTCACCGGGAAAGGTGAGGCGAGGTGGGAAGCCGAGGGCCAGGGGGCCAGCTAGGAAATTCTGGCTTCTCCTCTGGCTGAAAGAACTCTGTCCAGCTGGAGCGGCCTCCTTGCTCCCTGGACAGAGCGGCAGCAGTGACCAACCGTCTCTGGCCAGAGCTGCTCAACTGGGGCCGGCAGCGTCCACTCCCCCGCCACCCCCCGCGTCCCGGGCCTCCTGGAGCCCGGCCAGGAAGAGCAGACACCACGTCTGAACCTGGAACGAGACGATCCCCCACCTCGGCAGCGTGCACGGTTTAGTCTCGGCTCCCTTCGTCCTCTCTGACTCCTCGAGCCCCCTTCCCAGGACCTGCCCCCCACCTCCCTCCTTCGCACAGGTCTCCCTCTATGCTTAAACACACCGGCCCTTTTCCTGGAGATCGGCTCGGGCCAACTACTGCCCAGGCTCCAGAGGAGGCTCTTTCATCGCAGAGCTGCGTGGGGGAGGGGTTGAAGGGTTGTCGTTGTAAACTTCCAGGTGGGAGCCCGGGGGCCAGGTACCCCGCGAAAAGGCCCCCAAACCTGTCCCTGCTTGCCAGTCTCCAAGATTTAGGACTCCAAATACCTTCTCAGGCTCCCCCCTGCGCCCTACCTCTCCAGTCCCCGTCGCCCAAGGTCCCAACGCGGTGCCCCCCTCTCCCACCCCGCTGCTCCTTTCTACCACTTTCCCCTCCTCCCTCCCAAGGCTTTTCCGTCCCCGTCTAGGGCTCGCGGCCTGTGCCTGTGCAAACACCCCCCGCCCCTCCAATCCGGGCAGAACTCCGAGGGGAGGGGCCGGAGGCCCCCCTTCCCGCCTGTGGTCAGAAGGGGCAGCGCCGCAGCCTCGGGTGGGGGGAGGACAGGAGCCGTCTCTGTGCCCCGCCCGATCAGGCCACTCGGCACACTAGGGGTGGGGGGCGGGAAGCCAGGCTAGCAGAGAGGGGAGTCCGGCCCAGGCAGGTGCGGGGTCTGGCCCGGCCTGGGCAGGCTCCGGGGGCGGGGTCTCAGGTTACAGCCCCGCGGGGGGCCAGGGGCGGCCCGCGGTTTGGGCCAGTTTACCAGCCTCGAGTGGGGCCGGGCGCATATAACGGGCGCCGCGGTGGGGAGAAGACGCAGAGCGCTGCTGGGCTGCCGGGTCTCCTGCCTCCTCCTCTTACTCCAAGGGCCTCCTGCATGAGGGCACGGTAGAGACCCGGACCCACGCCGTGCTCCTGCCGCCTCGCTGCTCTCCGCTCGGGCCCGGCTTCGCCAGGCCCCGCGGTGAGCCATGATCCGCTTCGGGGCTCCCCAGACGCTGGTGCTGCTGACGCTGCTCGTCGCCACTGTCCTTCGGTGTCACGGCCAGGATGTCCGTAAGTCGTCCCCCGCCCCTGCTTGCCAGCCTTCTGTGCCGTCCCTACGCACTCTGCTCCTCTGCCGCTCTGGAGCCGGCGGGTCCGGGTTAGAGAGGCTCCTGGGGTCTCAGCGCGCCGAGATTGGAGCGCAGGATGCGCGGGGGCTCCCCGAGCGGAGTTCTGCAAGGCGGCGGCTCCGTCAAGCGTGCTCCGTGCGGGTGTCGGCGGGAGGCATTTCCAGGTCCCTGCCATGAGTAGGAATATTAAATGTGCCAAGCGAAGGGTCGGAGAGATTTGCGCACAGATTGAAGCGCGCTCTTTTCCACCAGCTTTGATAAGGAAGCTCACCGGCCCGCAACTGAAGCCCTCGGCGTTGAGCAAAACAGGTCCTGGCCCATCGTTCTTAGAAGTGGGGAAGAAAGAGCAGGAGCGAGGGAGCGAGCAGGCGCCGAGGGCGAGACTTTGTAGCCGTGTCCAGGGCTTGGTGGCTGGGGGTGGGGGGCTCAAAAGGGAGGTAGACAAAGGGAGGAGACGCTCTGAAAGTGGTGGACTGAAATCCGAGGCCACAAAGGAAGGCTTCAGAGGGGAGCTCTGAGACCGCAGTGCCTCCGGCGGCTCCTTCCCCCTCCCGGCGGGCCCTGGAGCAAGGTGCAGCCCCCGTTCGCATCTCGGCTTTCCCTCCGCAACTTCCCGAAGGGGAGGCCATCTGAAAGGCGATAACATTCCAACCAAACCGTGCTTTCCACAGCGCCCCCTCCCCGCGCTCTTCCCCCCAAACCCCCGGGGTACTACAACGAGTTACTTTTCTAAGTTTCTGGAACTCACCGAGCCAGGCTTGCGCCGTGCGTGTGTGCGTGTGCGTGTGTGTGCGTGCGTGCATGTGTGCGTGTGTGTGCGCGTGCATGTGTGCGTGTGTGTGTGCGTGTGTGCGTGTGCGCGCGCAGCCGGGGAGGGAAGCACGGTTTGTCCATTGCTGTAACTATTTCAACCGAATCTAGTTAGAGATGGCAGTTCTACAGTCTGGTCCAAAGGCCGTTCAGACCGCGCCGTTCCATCGCCTCCCTTGGTCAAGTCCCACTGTCTGGGATTATATTCAGAACAAACGAGGCCTGGAAAGTGTATTAGGTAGAGAGGTTTTTTTTCCACGTGTTTGGGCACGTTTCCGACGGCTGGGATTCCAGCCCTGTCTTTGTATGTTACAGATTGTAAATCAATCGCAGGGAAAACTTTTTTTTTTTTTTTTTGAGGAGGGGGAGGAGGGATTCAAAGTCCTTCTGTCGACGAGGCTCTCTGTGGTGTCGCCTACCACAAGTCTGTCCCCAGAGACGGGTCGGAAGGCTGCGGGCCCGGGAAGACGTTCCGTTTATTGGCGCGGCTGACCCGGGCCGGGGGCCGGAGACCCGGGTCGGGTAGTCGCGTGGTGCTAAGTTGGCGGCGCGCTCCGGGGCACCTGTCGAAATACCGTGTGTCTGTTAAGTGGCCAAGGCTGAGACTGACTGTATTTTGTCCTAAATTTGCATGTACACACCCACAAAGTTGTCTGCTTTTAGTGAGCAATGGAATTAGCTAAGTGACGCTAAAGTAATTCCTAAATTCTCCATCTGATATTAGAGAAGCTCACGTAAGTGGCGGGGCCCTCTCACCGCTGCTGCTTTCCCGGGAGGCAGTGAATTCCATAGTTCCTTGGGCCCAGCTCTTCCAGTTGCTTCTCCTCCTCCCTAGGGGGAGTGCATCCGAGCGGCTGGTTTAGCGCCCTGGCGCATCCCAGCTCCATAACCCCCTCCCTCGGGCCAGCGGACCCCAAAGTGTGACGTGGGAAAGACGCAGTCTGCTCGGACGTCAGGAATGTCAGAGACCTGGAGCTCGGGCACGCCCCTCCTCCCCATCTTTCCAAGAGTTTGAGACACTTATTGGCAGCGGCGTCTTTGACCCACATCTGCATTTCACAGCCCTCGTCTCCGAAAGTGCCCCTTGGCTCCGGGGAGAGACCTCAATCCTCCTTTGTGAGGCTTGTTTGCGTTGGGAGATTGGCAGCGATGGCTTCCAGATGGGGCTGAAACGCTGCCCGTATTTATTTAAACTGGTTCCTTGCGGAGACCCGTGAATCGGGCTCTGTGCGCTCGAGAAAAGCCCCATTCATGAGAGGCAAGGTCCGGTGGGTTCCGCCGGATTCCCCGACCCCCTCTCCCACAATGCCCCCCTGTGCCCTCCCGCCGCCACCTCCTGGGCTACAGCCCTGAGCGCAGCCGCAGCGGAGCGAAGCCGTTCCCCGAAAGAGGTAACGTTTTAATTGGCCTGCCACAAAGAGTCGCTTATACGGCGCTGCGGTAATGAGCGGAACCCGATCGGGCGCGCCGGGATGCTATCGGCCGCGGTTTGGAACAGCAATTATGGTGGTGCAGGGCTCCTCCGTCCACACCTAGGGGATCTGGTTACGGTGCTGGCTCCTTTCTGGGGCAGTCATTTAATCCCACTTTGCACCCTCCCCGTGTCTGAGGGCGAGCCATGACCAGAGCCGCCGCCACCAGGAGTCACCCAGTGGCTCTCACACCCAGCGCCGCCCGGCCCCGCCCCTCCGCCCGCGCATCCCCGCGGCCCTGCCAAGCGAAATCCGATCCGCGTTCGGGGTGCACCGCCCCCTCTCTCCCAGCATTTCCTTCTCTTTCCACCCTGGGCTCTCTCGGATGAGGGTGGGCTCTTCCATGGTCGGAATGGGAGCTCTTTAACCTCTCCGTCCCCTTCCCGGCGGTGGGCTTTCGACAGCTCCAGTACTGTTAGCGGTGGGTGTGTCCCAGCGGCTTCGGTGTATTTCCTGGGGTCCCCCACCCCCGCCCCCCGCGGTTCTCTTTGAGGAGAGGCTGAGTGGATTTCTTCCAGTGGAGAAGAAAATAGAAAGGTTTACCTTCAGATTTTCAGAGTCTCCTTAAAGAGCAGGAGGCAGGCCCATTTCTGTCCCCGCCCACCTGGTCTGTGGCTCCTTCCTATTATTCATCCCCAGCAGTTGCCGTTGCTTTGGCGATCTTGATGAGAAAAACAGCGCTGGGCGCTCCCTAGCACGTGGTGCGGGCTCTTCAGAAGTTGGCGCTCTCCGAAGCGCTCTTGTCAGCACAGGTTTCATTTGCAGGGTGGATTCCAGGAGGCAGAGAGCTCGTGGAAGGCACTAGTCCCTGCCGTTCTTGGTCTGCATTCTTGGTGGAAGCCTGGCCAGGACTGGCTAATCTTAGCCCAGGCGCGGCATTCAAAGCCCCTGCCCTGCAAATTGGGGCGTTGTCTTCAGATGGAGGCAGGATCTCTCCAGGGAGGTCAGCACTGGGGGCCCTTTGCCCTGCTTGTCTCCCCAGGGATTTTGTTAGCCTGCTTGGGTCCCAACTGTGCTGTTTGAATGGGCTTTATCCTTCTCCCCAGATGGGCCCTAATCCTAATATGATGTAAAGATTGGGACAAGACCCCCACTCCCATAGCCACTGTTGGAACCTGGCTATTTATAGGCTTTAATTTTTGTGGGTAGAATTTTCTACATGCCTTCTGAATTTTAACTGTCAGTTGTATTTAGCAAATCCCGTAATTCCTAGAAGAAGGCAGAAAAAAGGCAGCCTCTGTTCCTGTACTAGGGAGTTTCTCTGTTTTTCCCTGTCCTCTATAGTTCCGGAGGTCCCATTCAGAGTCTCATCTTCTCCTGCCCCCACTCTAACTTGCCCCTGCCCCACCACCGCCCATCATCAGGTCTCGCCCCTGCTAGAGGCTTAAAGTGAATATAGTACAGTAGTCTCCCCTCCCCCTGCCACCCTGATTGCTGGATCAGGATTTTTACTGGTGCATAGATAGCATAGTGCAAGACACACAATAAATATTTGTTGATTACATAGAAGACTGAATGATGTCTTAGAAAAATAATTTTCAAGTTCTCTATGTTTGTTTGGGTGGCTCGAGTCCACATTCTTCAGCATTTGAATGATGTCAAGTTGACTGCAACCTCTTTCTCTTTTTCTCTTCTGGCTCCCACCCACTTCCCTCCCTTCACTCTCTGATTCCCCTGCTCCACCCTTGGTGCAGAGAAGGCTGGCAGCTGTGTGCAGGATGGGCAGAGGTATAATGATAAAGATGTGTGGAAGCCCGAGCCCTGCCGGATCTGTGTCTGTGACACTGGGACTGTCCTCTGCGATGACATAATCTGTGAAGACATGAAAGACTGCCTCAGCCCTGAGACCCCCTTCGGAGAGTGCTGCCCCATCTGCTCAACTGACCTCGCCACTGCCAGTGGTCGTAATTTATTTATTTCCTGTTCCACATAAATAAATTACTTGCAGGTGCAGCAAATGCCCTCCCATGGATGCCAGTCATCTCTGCGAAGCAGAGGTTCTGGTTATTCATGGGACCCCAGCAGCTGAGGCTGAAAGGAAAGGCCACTTCTTGCTTGCAGGTTGAAACTCAGTGAGCCTGAGACACTAGAGGGGTCCTTTCTCACCTCACACCTCCAAAATATATGTTTCCCAGATACATGCAAGGGCAGATGTGCACCCACCAGTGTCCTCTCTGGAATCGTCCCTGCAAATTACGAGAGCCGCCGTGGAGATTGAATGCTCCTTCCGGCCAAAGCACAGATTAATTCCTCCTCTATGACCCACACCTTGTCCTCTCTTTAGAAGACCTCCACAGGCATGGCCTTCAGTGAGAAGAAACCTCTCCTGGCTACTGGGAGGCAGAGGGCAGGCCCCCTTTTGGAGATGAGGACCGTTGGTGGCAGTTTCTTTTGTCTCTCCCTCTCTTGGCGCTCACTGCCTGTTAAGAAGCACATTAATGGGAGAAGGAGGAGCCGGGCTCTGGGACTCCTGAGAGTGGTGAAGGGTGGGTGGGGCTGAGGCTGGCACAGAGCTCTTTGTGCCCCCACTCTGGTGGGCAGTCATTAACTGCCAGCTAGAACCAGTGCTGGAGGATAATGTGTGTGCAGGTGACATCCCCAGCATCCAAACACTTGCCTGCAGTGTGGGTGTGGGCCCATGTCTAGGCCTTGCTGGTGGCTCTCACTGTTCTCTTCCTGCTTCAGTAGAGAAAAAGTTGCAAGGGAAGGGAGAAGTTGCCTTTCCTTAACACTCCATCAGCACTTGGGAAGCTGCTTGGGGAAGCTGCTTTTATGGTCCAGGTTCCCAGATCATTTCTGAGGGGACCTCTGTGAGTGAAGTGTTGGGTTGCCTGCTGTTGCTGCTACAAAGGGCAAGGGGTTACTGACTCGGGGCGGCCCCGGCTGCGATGCCCTTTATAACCCCTGTGCCTGCTGTTTCTTGTTTTTTGTGCTTGCTTCAAGGAGACCCAGCTCGAATGTAAGACCTTTTTAACTATCTAACTCTTCCTCTGGGAGGGCTTGGGCTGCGGGAAGGGCTTTCTATCCTATGGGGGAAAGAAGAGAATGACATTTCTGCCAGCTTCTGGTGCTTTCTCTTCTGGTGGCTGATTAGATCTTGAGCTCTTCATACTGCCCCTGCTCCATTCTGTTGCATGCTGACTGCTTCTTGAATAACAAAGTCTGGGCCGTCTCCTTCCTCATGGGACCTCAGCAACCCCAGGACCCCTGTGACTCTTAACACCCCAACAGAGGGTTCAATAGAGGAACAGGAAGTTGCCTCCTTCCCTGGTTGTGTCCTTTTCTTTATCTGATCCCTTAAAGAGTGTTTGAGTGACAAGAACGTGTATTTCTCCATGTCACAAATCTTACATTCTCCTTCTCTATTTTTTTTCCACTTGCAGGGCAACCAGGACCAAAGGTGAGGGTTTTTCCTTTTTTGCTTTTGCCTTTCTAGTTCCTTCTTCAGAAGCAATACCATGCTCATTCAGCCTGTCGTTTTTTAGATGTCAGCAGAGGTCTGTTTCAGAGGGGCTCCTGGGCAGGATTTTGTACTGGGGGCTTGGTGGGCTTGCTGGGCTCAATCCTAAAATGTGTCAAATTTCAGGGACAGAAAGGAGAACCTGGAGACATCAAGGATGTAAGTAAAAATTATTCTCACACCATGTTGCTTCTACTGCTCTAACTGGATCATTTCCTTGTGGTTCCCTCTAACTTGCCATCCTGTGGGTCTCTCTCTCTCATAGATTGTAGGACCCAAAGGACCACCTGGGCCTCAGGTAAGAAAGGGAGAAATCCTTTCTTTCACCCCTTTCTTGAGTCACTGATCTGCAAGCCCCTGGCCTTACTGTCATCTCAACATCTCTTCACCTTCAGGGACCTGCAGGTGAACAAGGACCCAGAGGTGATCGTGGTGACAAAGGTGAAAAAGTGAGTAGAGAAACAATGCTGTTGGACCCTTGTGGACTCCCTAGCTCCTCTAAGGCCCCCTATGTGCCTGATGACCACCTCAAAGGCAGACCACGGACAGGCAGTTCTTGCATAAACACTGCTTCACATTGGTGCCTTTTTCTCTTTCTGCCAAGGGTGCCCCTGGACCTCGTGGAAGAGATGGAGAGCCTGGGACCCCTGGAAATCCTGGCCCCCCTGGCCCTCCTGGGCCCCCTGGTCCCCCTGGCCTTGGTGGAGTGAGTATCCTCACATTCCCTTTCTTCAGGCTGTTCCTCCAGAAATGTGGCTTCTAAATTGCTACTCACACTTACCTGGCTGGCTCCCAGGGCTGCCAGCAGTGTGTACACAGCCTGTCCCTGAGCTTCTCCCCCAGGCCTATAATTTAGTGGAATCACATATTAGGCATGAGACTATGGCACTAAGGGTTGACTTTTTTCACTCACTGGGTTTCTGCAAAAGAAAGTCTTCAGTTACCTGGCTGCCTGGCAGCTGTACTATGTGGTCGATTCTTGGGAGTGGGCATGGGGATTGGGGGAGAGGATGACTGGGCACTTGTAGTTCCTTGGAAGAAGAGTGACCACTGTCCTTGGAAGACATTTATTCTTGGTCCTTGCCAAGTACATTCCAAGCAACTATTCATTCTCATGAAAGAGCCCCACTGAGTGAAGGTGTGTGGCTCAAGTTGTTTTTGGAGTCAAACCAATCAACAAATTATATTATTGCTTAGTTTTTGCAGGGTTGCCATTTTGATGCTTGCTATATTTTCAATTTTTAAGCTTCAAGACTGTTAATTTTAGTTTTTTGCTGAGCATTAAAGTCTTGGGAGAAAAAGACCTATCTTTAAAAGTGAAAGTTTAGTTATATTCCTCAATATATGTTAAATAGTGTATTTAATATCTTAGAATTGAAAATAATAATTTTATAAAATGAAATGCAAGTCATTGATACTCCTTAAAACAACATTTTATCTTCCAGGGAATGATTATGACATTGTCATCTAATAACACATTTTCAAAACTATTTTCCAGGAATCATTGGTAATTCTGGTCAATGCTAGGTTAATCTCCAACAATTAGAGTTTATCTAAATAGAGTTTTTCTATCCAAGTATAGCCAGGCTGACCAGACATACCATTTTTAATGGACAGAAAACAATGGTCCTGTCCCGTTTCAAATGGTACGTCTGGTCAGCCAAGTCTCACTGGGCTAAATTCAAGGTGTCAGTAGCCTGACCACACATACTATTCAACATGGGACAGTGTCATTGTTTTCTGTCCTGTTTAAAGTGGTACGTCTGGTCAGCCTAGGCATAGCTCACCTAGCCAAATAGGAAAAACCTAGGGCTTCTCAAGCTCCTAACGTGGTTGGGTTTATTTGCAGAACTTTGCTGCCCAGATGGCTGGAGGATTTGACGAGAAGGCTGGTGGTGCCCAGATGGGAGTAATGCAAGGACCAATGGTGAGAAAAGATACCAGTTCTTTGCAGCCAACATGGCAGGAGGCGGACCTTCGTAGAGCCACTCTGACAACCTCATTTTACAGATAATTGCTTAGAGCAGCTCTTCTCCATCACTTATGTATCCTCTCATTTAGTTAGCCCAAAGCATTAGGGTTTTAATGGCGATGGATGCCAGTTTTAATGATGCACTGGAGTGACTAAGGAGAATGAGGATGGAGAGATGCATATAGGCCGGTCTGTGAGAAGGTCAGTTGCTATTGCTCTTGGAATGAGAACTGAAGAATGCAGACAGCAGCCACTGTTCTCCAGCATCCACAAGACTTCCAGCAGGAAATCTCAGCCCTGCTGCTCTGACTTGGCACATGCTAAATGAAACTCAGACTTTAGTAAACATGGCTGCTGTCCAGGAGAAAGCCGGGCCAGCTTCTCTGTCCAAACAGTGCCTATAAATAAAAATAGATGGTTGCGTGGGGAGTGGGAAATGAGAGGGAGCAGCCACTGTAGGACCCTGCCCACAGAACGGCTCCTTGTCCTTTGTCTGGGCTGCTGGCTGGGGGGAGGTGGCACGCTAGAGGCTGCTGCTGCAGCATTTCCAGGGTAGCTTCTCATTTTCTGTTCCAACGCAGGGCCCCATGGGACCTCGAGGACCTCCAGGCCCTGCTGGTGCTCCTGTAAGTCCTGTGTCTTTTCTTCTCAGTGGCCGTGCAGATGTTTTTAAGCTGTCTGTCAGTTTGTGGGGGTTAACCTTATGTCCTCACTTTACTTTTTAAGGGACCTCAAGGATTTCAAGGCAACCCTGGTGAACCGGGGGAACCCGGCGTCTCTGTGAGTACCAGTGCAGGCCCTGCCTTCCTCCTGGGGAGCCTCTAAGATGTACCACTCAGGCCCCACCCATCGCCGTGATCGACCCTGTGCTTTCCCACAGTAGAGTGCTCAGGAGATCCAGAGGTCACTGGGGGAAATCTGACAGAGGACTAAATGTGCCAAGGACCTCCAGGAACTCTGTCATAATCATCCCCTTTCTGGGCCAGCGCTGGCCTGTGCAGTCACCTGCCTCCCACAGTGATCTGACCTTTGCTCTCTCTAGGCACAAAATGGCGTTTTTCCATCTTTCTTCCTTAGAGGGCAACTAGCTTCCAAAAGCTACAGTCCCAAAGCTGTGTCCACTGGTTCGGTATATTCCCTCTCCAACCATCTTTTAAACTCTCTTTTTTTGTTTATAGGGTCCCATGGGTCCCCGTGGTCCTCCTGGCCCTCCTGGAAAACCTGGTGATGATGTGAGTAGACCTGAGCAGTCACATGAATGGCTGCCTCTGTGAAAGGGCTGGGAGAGGCTGTGTGCTGGGGTGGAGGCTGGCGTGGCCCCGGGTGGAGGCGTGAGACTGGAAGGGCTTGCCTGGGGGAGAGAAGAGCATTTGGGGGCACGTGTATTTCTTCTTATCCAGGTCAGAGACTCAGACTCTGTCTACTGTCCACATTCCCACTTGCTGCTTAGCTTGCAAATGCCCTGGGGACTGCTGGGGACCCATTGGGAAGCGAAATAATTAAAACATCATTAGCTCCAGGAAGGGAAATTGAGAAATGAGAGAAGGGAGAGGGAGAACACCAGGGGAAAAGATATAGAGAAGAATAAACAAAGAAAGAACCGATGACCCAACATTATCTTAATTGTAAATGAGTTAGGACAAAGCTCAGCCTGAGTCAGGATGTCTACAAAGGATGCAAACGAAGTGAGGAGACAAAAGTTGGCACTTCAGCTGTTCTTATGAATAGAATTAGACAGTAGAAGTCTCCCAAGGTTAGGGAGAGAGAACAGTCAGCAGAGCCCAGGAAAGCAGAGAGAGAGCCCACCAGGGGATGTGGGGCTGGTGGGGACAGAGGGCCTCACCTACCCAACATGCAGCTGTCCTAAAGAACACATTGTGACCCTGGGAAGATATTAGAATGTGGAGGTGAGGGAGATGAATAAGCAGGTGGGCAAAGGCTTGGAGGGCTGAGAGAAGAGATGGCATTCTGGAGTGTGCCATCTCTGCCAACATGTGTCCCAGGAAGCTGAGATCCTTCTCTCTTGCACAGGGTGAGGCTGGAAAGCCTGGAAAATCTGGTGAAAGAGGCCCTCCCGGCCCTCAGGTAAAGCCCCCCCTGCCTGCAATCACACCCAGCTCATCCAGCTCAGTGTGCTCACTCCTAAAGGGAAATTCCAGCAGTCCCCACATATGTCACGGGGTCATGCTGATGATCATGTTTATGATGCTAACACAGGCCCACCGGGGCGGCTGGACAGTCATGGTTTTCACCCACTTTGCGTAAGATGGGGCGAGGCACAGTGAGGGGGATTCTGGGATTTACTGAAAGAGCCGTCCACCTGCTGGGCTACTATTCCCTGGCGACCTGAGGGAGTTGGCTCCAAAGGCTGTCTAGCAGCTCAGGGCAGTCTTTACCCGGTTCTTCTGCTGTGTGCCCTGACATCTCCCCTTTGGATGGCAGGGTGCTCGCGGCTTCCCGGGAACCCCAGGCCTTCCTGGTGTCAAAGGTCACAGAGTAAGTATCATGGATAAAGGGGCTGGAAGGAAGGGATTCCCTGGGGGAGAGAAAAGCATTTGGGGACATGTGTATTTCTTCCTACCTTGGTTCCCCAGAAGTGTGCTTGAATGTTTTCTCTCGTCCCCTAGGGTTATCCAGGCCTGGATGGTGCTAAGGGTGAAGCTGGTGCTCCAGGTGTGAAGGTAAGGACCAGGAAGCACCTGGGGATGGAGGGAGGCAACAGGGAGAATTTCTTCCCAGTCAAGGAGGAGCCATTGAGCTTAGAGGAGTCAGGACCTCAAAACAGCTTTGGCTGGGAACACCCAGCTCTACATCCTGTTGGACCAAGACATCTCAGAGAATTGTTCCTCAAAGAACTGATGTTTGGGGGTATCAATGATAGCTGACATGACAAGGACTCTCCGTCTCTTCCTTGGGAGTTCCCTGGGGCTGGCAGGGGCGTCCCAGTCACTCACTGACCCTGTGCACCTTTTTTCTAGGGTGAGAGTGGTGCCCCTGGTGAGAATGGCTCTCCAGGCCCAATGGTGAGTAAGAGCATTACCCCTGGTGGGTCTCTGGACACTCTTTAGACACCTCCTTCAGCTGAGAACATTGCTCCTCTGTAAACATCAGTGCTTCCTTTGTGCAAAGTAGTTACTCAATTTTGCGAATTGATCCGATTATGAGTAAATAGCAAAGTGTATTAAATAGATAGATGATTTGTTTAAGATTGTACCAACGTTTCCTTGAAATTGCCCTAACATACTTTAAATGTGCTTGAATGTTTAAAAATTCTGTTTGTTGTTAACATTTCGGGGGCTCATCTATTGCAAGAGGCAAGATGTGCCTGTACCCATGGTCCCCATCAGCAACAGTGGGAGCATCTGTGTGCCCTGTCTGGGCAGGAAAACCTTTGGTGTGCTATGAGGAATCATACACAAGTCAGGAAGGCATCCATTCCTTTGCCTCCTGGGTAGGCTGAACAGATGTACCATTTAAACTGGGACAGAAAGCAACGGTCCTGTCCCATTGCGAAGGGTACGTACGGTCAGCCGAGTCTCACTGGGCTAAATTCAGGGTGTCAGTAGGCTGACCATACGTACCATTTGAAACGGGACAGGATCGTTGTTTTCTGTCCTGTTTCAAATGGTGCGTCCGGTCAGGCTACTCCTGGGCGCACGCATGCTCCCTCCCCTCAGGTGTCTGGGATGGGCCTGCAGGCAGGTGCAAAGGATTGTTAAGTCAGCTCATGCTCGTGCCGCCCGGGTGTGTGTTCCAGGGTCCACGGGGTCTGCCTGGTGAGAGAGGACGGACTGGCCCTGCTGGTGCCGCGGTGAGTAACTGACAAGGCCAAAAGCCACCATTTGCCCAGCACTTTATAAAGTTGACGAGGCACTGTCACATGGAGTTCCTTCACTTAACTCTCAAAACAACCGTGAGGTGTAGTGAGTATCGTCATCCCGTAGGATTCACTCCGAGTGTGCGGTCACAAATTCCCAGGCTGGGTCTGCTCGCTTGAAGGAGGCAGTGGGCTGTGGGAGGGTTGGTGGTGAGGGCAGCACTCTCTTAACCAGTCTGGACTGTTCAGGTAATGCCCTCAGCAGTATGTACCTATTCTCCAGTCAATCCAGTTTGAATTCACGGACAGACTTACATTGGTTGCAGTACGGTGCGACTCTCTATTCTTTTGGTTGCTCAGATACAGAAAAAAATCGATGGTTATGTAGAAAATGCAACAGGGCCTTTCTACACGACACCGCTACTGCTGTCACGATATACCAGTGGCCACCATTCCATGGGCCCTTCCTATGTGCAGTGCTGTATGTGCTTTGTGGCATCTAATCTTCCCTCCGATCCTACGAGGTAGATTCTGTTATTCTCCCCATTTCAGAGAAGAAGAAACTGAGGCACAGAAGGTTAAATAACTCAGACTCTGGTGGCCTCTTGTTAATGAGGGAAATTCGGAGCCAGGGGATTCGCAGCCAAGATAGAGGGTGCAGGTGCTGAACTCTTGAGCCCTCAGCAATAGAGAGTCCACGCAAGTGCTTGCTCAGGCGAATGATGCGATGGGAGCTGCGTTTAAGAGAGATTATGCTTTCTGTTAATTCCGTACCCCAACCACCCACGTTCCGAGGCCCCTCGTCACGGCCCGTGCAGGGCTGGCCAAAGTAAATCAGCTTCACTCAGTTGAGCTGCTTTCCAGATAATGTATCTGCTTGGCAGAAATTTCCCTCAAAAGCGGATCAGTGAAGTAACAAGCAGCCTCAACACACATTTGTCAGCCAGAGCTGCTGGTGACTTGTCCCAGGGTCACTTTGCATGAGAGGATTAGAGAGTGCTGGGTCTGCCAGGAAACTGCTGTTTCTTCAGATTAGCGGGGCCTGGCTTGTGGCTTTCTGGCCAGGCCTGGGGCCATGGTGGCTGCCCCCATTTGGGACCAAGATGAGCTGCATCCTGGGCTGGAGTCTCCCTCCTTCCTAGGCACCGTGGGCCCTGCTTCTTGGTCACCTTGTTGGTTCCTGTTCCCACGGTAGTCAGGATGTGACAGAGTGTGCAGAGGATTTAGTTTAGAGGGTTGACAACCTTCCATACTTCCAAGTGTGAGCCTGGTGTCCAGGCTGGGCCAGGGACAGGGCTGGCTTGGCCTCTGCCTCCTGCAGTCACGTGGCCCCCTTGGGCCAGACTGTGTCCTCCCCCGTGGCTTGCTGCAGGGAGAGCCCCAGGTGCCACCCTCCCTCTGGCCTCTTGGAGCAGCAGCACAGCTCCCTTCAGCTCATGCCAGGCCCAGGCCTCTCCTCTGGCCGAGCCCTGCAGATTAGGGGCCTCGGAGCTTCCAGAAGCAGCCAGGCCAGCTCAGAGCTAGCCTGGCTAGCACTGAGGCTTTATGTTCTCCCTGACCTTTTTTGAAGTCTTCTCTTGCTTTGCTGTTTAATGCCTATCTGGAGAGTCTCCGTTGGGAGAAGTGGAGCGTAGGCAGGAAGAAGATTTGAGCCTCACTTACAACATGAGCTCCCCTTAAAGCGTTCTTCTTCAGCTTCTGAGGAGTGGCAGAGGCAGGCAGGCGGGGCTCGTCTGGGGGAAGGTTGCCTTCAGGCCTGCTCCCCTCCCCTGCCCACGGACCAGGTGCCAACCCCAGCTCCACCTACCCTATCGTTCCTGGAGTTTGGGTAAAAGTTCCCTGGGTCCCCAGGGGCCTGGAGAGAGAAAGTGAGGGGTGCTCACCACAACCCCAGGGAAAAAACTCTCAGGGTGCAAGTCCTATGGAGAAAGAGCCGGCAGCCCTGCTTTCTGTTTGAAGGAGTCGCAGGGGCACGAGCTTCGACGTGTTCCTGAGGCTGTGCCGGGTGCCTTGTCCCCATCACGGAGCTTCTTCCTGGGCTGGTGGCAGACACCCTGCCAGCATCTTTGTTTTCCTTAGGAGCAGGTTGTCAGGGAGGGGCCAGAGCTTGGAGGCAGCCTGGAGTTAACGAGGGGAGGCCTTCCCCAAGCCCTGCAAGTGCTTCCCACTGTGGGCCGGCGGGAGGTGCTTTGGCCCAGCTCTGAGTCTTTCAGTGATAACTTGGCCTTAAAGTTGGGGATATTTGAGATCTACACTGAGGTTTAAGAAATGATGGAATAAACTGGGCAATTACCCAAGCTTTATTTAAGCTGAGAATAAGCCCTCTGCTATCCCTTGAACACCCACTCACGCAGCCGCCACGGAGGGGTTCTGGGGCCGCTCCCTCCCGTGGGCATCCCCTGGCCTCGGCACCCTCATGCTTAACCCTGGAACTCCCACGCCCCCCACGTTTCCCATGGGTGGTCTGTGGGCGTGAGGCCGGAGGACAGGACGTGTGGGCTCTTTTCACAATGGCTGTTTCCTTCTCCTTCCTCACAGGGTGCCCGGGGCAACGATGGTCAACCAGGCCCTGCAGGCCCTCCGGTAAGTTTGTTTCAAGCTGCGCAGGTTTGTTCTTGGGGCTCACTGAGCAGCCCAGTGGAGTCTGCTCTGCTTCTTCAGTGTGAGCCTAGCAGAGCTCAGGCCTCTACCGGAAAGGAAGAGGGATAATTTTTCAATACGCTTGAGCTGGTTGATAAGCTTGAAAGCAACGCTTCCTGTTCTCAGCCACCCTTTTGGCAGTGTGTTTGAGGAGGGACAGGGAGAAATGGAAGAATCGTCTGCTTCTCACCATGCATATAGTTGGACTGTTGCTTTGCCTTCTGAAGCCAGGCCTGGGGACACTGGGACAATTTTCATCTAGGGACTTTAGGCACAGTGGATGTAGAGCCAAATCAGTACAAAGGTGGGAAGGAGTGTGAGGTGTGGGGGTGGCTTACTTTGGGGTCTGCAGAGATTCTGCCCAGAAACAGCACTCACCTCTGTACCCCTGTTCTTCCTTCAGGGTCCCGTGGGTCCTGCTGGTGGTCCTGGCTTCCCCGGGGCGCCTGGTGCCAAGGTGAGTGCCCTGGTTGTTGAACCAGGAAACCCTTTCCCCCCATAACCGTTTCTGATTGCCCCCTGGCGATCCCCCTTCCTCCTTGTGAAGAGTGTGTCCCTCCCCCACCCCAGCCCCCACTGCCGCTCCCCAGGGAGCCAAGGAAAAGGCACTCAGAGTCACCAGCTGAAAGGGAAAGGGAGGCACTGCAGTTCCAGCTGCAGAGAGGGGGATGGCTGAGGAAGAAGGAGAGACGCCGGGGACCTGGAAGGGAGCAGAAGACTGGGAATAGTAGGCAAAAAGCAGCATTCAGGGACTGCGGCCCCGGAAGAGAGCTGGAGGGCAGTGGACTGGGGCAGGGAGGTGGTTCCATGCTTCCCTCGCCCCTGCTTCATCTGGGGAGCTGGGCTCCTCCGAGCCCTGTTAATCGAGTGCTTCCGAGGATGAATAGAGGCCAGCAGGAGGCCAGCCAGTGCTGGGAAAGTCCCTGCGGCCCAGGAGGGGTTCCAGTGCACATGTCCCTGGGAATTCTCTCCTGTCACCGCCAGGAGATGAATAAGGAGCCTCCGTGTGGTCACTGGCATCAGGTTGCTTTTCCCCTCCTGGGGGTTTCCATGGCAACCAGACAGTGTCTGAGGCCCTGGGAGCCTGGTGAAGGAGACCCATTGTGAAGAGGGACAGCGGAAGGTGAGGGGGCCTGACCTTTAGAAAATCATAATTACCAACGTGAAGCAAGAATGTTCTGAGAAGAAACTTGAGGCGGCTCTGCCTTCCCTCCAGGTCAGCAGTCCTCCCCAGGGACTGCCATCCAGAGAGCCCAGGTCTCAGCTAGCTGCAACTTTCAGGAACAAAATGAAAGTAAAAGCGGAGGCCATTTTGCGGGGTGGGGGGCTGCCAGAAGCCCGGAGGGCTGGACCATGGTCAGAGCAGCGAAGAGCAGACTGGGGTGCGCGTCCCAGTTTGCTATGGCCCTGGCTGTCTGGCTCGCTCCAGGCCTGGCAAGGAGCCTGGGGCAGCAGGGCTCACACAGCCACCAGATAGCAGCTGTGTGGTGCCCTGAGCCGAGGTGTGATGGGGCCAGCTGATGCCTGTTGCTGAAGCGTGTGACTGTGCGTAACTCCTGGTGGTTCACAGTACCAAGGGGAGATGAGGGTAGTAAGGCGGTGGGAGGAATCAGCAGGCCGGCGAGCTTGGTCAGGCAGCCCTGTGCTCAGGTGCAGGGTGGGTGCGTGTGCATGACTCAGCTTTTTGGTGCGTGCACATACAGCTGCCCCTGAACTCTGGCTGGCCCTCGAGAGATCTGGGTCCCCCATCTTTTCCTCATTCCTTCCCTCCCTGTCTCTTCCAGGGCGAAGCTGGTCCCACCGGTGCTCGCGGTCCTGAAGGTGCTCAAGGTCCTCGCGGTGAACCTGGCACTCCTGGGTCCCCTGGGCCGGCTGGCGCCTCTGTAAGTGTTGCTTTTCTTTGACCTGAAGGCTCTGGGGTCTGTGGCCCTGGCAGTCTTGACTCTGCGCTTAGCTATGAGGAAAGTGGAACCTCAGTCACCAACCTGTCATTCTGACCAGTGTCTGTCCCCCATCTCTACAGACCAGTGTCTCCCTCTATCCCCTTGCCTCCCCGTGAAGCATCCAGCAAGACTGTGTCTGGAATGGGCAGCTCTGGCCTAGTTCCTGGACCTGTGACCTGGGAGGGCTGGCAGGGCCACGGTTTGTTCTTTGCTGCTTTTGTTATAATGACAGTCTTCTTTTCTAGGGTAACCCCGGAACTGATGGGATTCCCGGAGCCAAGGGATCTGCTGTGAGTGTTGTCCTTGGACTTGGCTCCTCTAGGTGGGGTCGGTCCTCCCTCACACCCTCTCCTGATGCCCCTCTCTTCTGCTCACACTGACAGGGTGCTCCTGGCATTGCTGGTGCTCCCGGCTTCCCTGGACCCCGTGGTCCTCCTGGTCCTCAAGGTGCAACTGGTCCTCTGGGCCCGAAAGGTCAGACGGTAAGAGCCTGGAGTGAACCCCAAGCCCCACTGACACCCCGGAATCAAAACCCCATTGTTCCTCCTTCCCATGCTCACACCGGTGTCCTTCGGCGGGGGCCCTGGAGGTGGGGGCAGGGTCTGAGGAGACAACCGAGTGCGAGAACTTTACTGTCTCTTTTGTCAAGGGCGAGCCTGGTATTGCTGGCTTCAAAGGCGAACAAGGCCCCAAGGGAGAGCCTGTGAGTATCTGCCCACCCGCCCATGTCTTTCCATGCCGCTGGTCTGTGGTGTCCCTGGCCATCCCCTGACCTATGCCCTACCCCTTCTGTATCCCTGTGCCTTCTTCGGGGACCCCTCGGGTTGTGCCCAGAGAAAGGGATGCAACAGGGTTGAGAAACAGCAGGTTCGGTGCCCATCTCTGGCGGGGCCATCCTGAACAGTTTGAACTTTACACCCTCTGTTCCTGGTGGGCCACTTCTGTTCTTCCACCACGGATTCTTTAATGGTCGCCCTTCCCCAAGGCCCCCAGCCCGGAAATAATTGCCAAGGCCACTTCTGCCACATGTGGGCCAGTGCTTGCCTAGGGCGAGGTGAAGACCCACCCTGTTTCTCTTTTGTGTTGGTTCTCAGGGCCCTGCAGGCCCCCAGGGAGCCCCTGGCCCTGCTGGTGAAGAAGGCAAGAGAGGTGCCCGTGGAGAGCCTGGTGGTGCTGGGCCGATCGGTCCCCCAGGAGAGAGGGTAAGTGGGCTAGGGTGTGTGACTTTCACTGGGGTGTGACTTTGAGGTGGAAGTTCTTGTGGCTCTGTGCTTGTGCCCAGTCCTGTGGTCTTCTGGATATCACACCTCTTTCCTCCACCCAGTACCATGGGGATAGGACTCTCTTCTCCTTATTTGTGTCCCCCACCCCCAGGATGACATGAAATAGTTTGAGCTCCCTCCCAGAAAGGTGGGGACAGGCCCAAGAAGTTAATCTCTCAGAATCTTACAAGCCATAGTTAACTGTTGCACAGAAACCGGGCTGGTGGGTTGATAGGATGGATTCCCCTAAGCTCTCTGTAGCCACGATGGGTCAGGGACCATTCCAACTCACTGCTCTCCTCTCCACCTCTTCCTAGGGTGCTCCTGGCAACCGTGGTTTCCCAGGTCAGGATGGTCTGGCAGGTCCCAAGGTGAGCTGGCAAAGAGGGGCTGGGGTCCCTCCCTGTATCCCCGGTCTAATGCCCTCCCAATGACTCCCTGCCTCTTCTTGTATAGGGAGCCCCTGGAGAGCGAGGGCCCAGTGGCCTGGCTGGCCCCAAGGGAGCCAACGGTGACCCTGGCCGTCCCGGAGAGCCCGGCCTTCCTGGAGCCCGGGTAAGTATGGAGTGCGTTTGCCCTCGGCTTCAGGCTCTGAGCAGACCCCTCACGCCCTTTCCTGTCTATTCCCTCCAACCCTGTGCCGCCAGGATCGGGAGGTCCTGGGACCTCTCTGACACCCACCTTCCTCTCTCTCCTGAACAAAGGGTCTCACTGGCCGCCCTGGTGATGCTGGTCCTCAAGGCAAAATTGGTCCTTCTGTAAGTCCATCGTGGGGTTTGTTGGGAGAGGTTGGGGTGTCTCCGTGGGGAGGCAGGTGGGAAGAGAGACAGGAGTTTGGGTGGGGGCGTCCTGCAGGTACTGGGATCAGGTGTGGCCTGTGCAGTGGCTGAGAGCTCTGCATGTCTCCCCTTGTGCATTTGGGCCTTTCCTTGGGGGAAGACAGGGCCTAGTGTGTACTTTCAGGGGCAAAACTTCTAAGCTAAGCAATGTCTTGTCACTGATGGGGTCCATGTGTGTGGCACGGGCTGCTGGTCACACCTCTGGTCAATCCCACGTGCTGTGTGTGCCGATGCCTAGCCCTGTACCTGCAACAGTAGGCTCTTACTAGGTATAGGGTGGACGAATGTGGTTGGAGTGTCTGTTCTGAGAACGATGTCCTCTCTTTCAGGGAGCCCCTGGTGAAGACGGTCGCCCTGGACCTCCAGGTCCTCAGGGTGCTCGTGGGCAGCCTGGTGTTATGGGTTTCCCTGGCCCCAAAGGTGCCAATGTAAGTCACAAACTGCCCTTCTCTTTCTTTCCACATGGTGCTACCTCCCTCCCTGCCCCCTGCGGAGTGGGCTGGCTCCTGAATATAGTTAAGTGGGGGGCGGTGACAAGCGGGGCCCCTAGTACCAAGGGCAGCTCAGGCCCCCATGTCCTGTAGCAGTGCGTGTGATCTGGGGAAACCCAGGGCTCCTCAGAGCTTGGAGGCCTCTCAGCCATTGTTCCATGGGGCAGCACCCTCAGTTAACACCTCTGAGCCTGAGAGGAGGTGCTGCTACTCGGCCTTAGCCTTCGCTGTCCATCAGGCCCCAAGCCCCAGTCTCCCCAGCCTGTTCTTCCCGCCACTGCCACCCAAGCCCTCCACCTCAGGGTCCTGCACTCTCTCCCCCAGGGCGAGCCTGGGAAAGCTGGTGAGAAAGGACTGCCCGGTGCTCCTGGTCTGAGAGTAAGTACCCGCCCCACGGGGGTGCTTTGGTGCTGGCTGGACACCCACAAGGGAGAGGCGTCCCTACGGCATGCTCCTGGGATCCCTAGTTAGCAGTGTGGCTTTGTGTGGCTGAGCCCACCTGCTCTGGGCCCTCTGGGAGACCACACGGGACTTCTGGTTGCTGTCAGTCAGCAGCCCAGGAAGACCGGGAACACCTCTATGCTGAGAAAGACTGAGGGACAAGCCGGGGGGGTGGCAGGCAAGCGGGGGAAGGGAAGGGGTAGGCATGGAGGTCAGATGGGAGATTGCAGAGGTCTGCAAACTCTGGGCCACAAAGTCCATCTGCCCAGTCCTGGTGCGCGGCAGGGTGTCGGGGGGTGGTCTGCAGAACTGAGGAAAAGTGTGTCATTTTATCCCTTCTCTCTCCCCTCTAGGGTCTTCCTGGCAAAGATGGTGAGACAGGTGCTGCAGGCCCTCCTGGACCCGCTGTAAGTACCTGCCCAGCCTCCCCAGGTGGCCCTGTGGGCAGGGGCTTGGTGGAGTGGAGGCAGGTCGACCTTGGGGTCACTCAGGAGTGGAGCTGACACGTGTGGGCCTGGGCTGACCCAGGATACCAGACCCGCCCTGAACCGAGGCGGGGTATCCCGCCCTAAGGAAGCAGTGTGGGCCCGCTCTGGTTGTCAGTGGTGGGAGAACAGCAAAGCACATAGGCATGCACGCCTCGCTCGGGCCGTGCAGGAAGGTTCCTTCCTGTCCTCTTGTGGCCACCTCCATCTGAAGCTCTGCGGTGCTCTGAGTGCTGGCTCAGCTCACCTTTGTTTCCTTTGCAGGGACCTGCTGGTGAACGAGGCGAGCAGGGTGCTCCTGGGCCATCCGGGTTCCAGGTAGGTGGCAGACCCAGGCTTTCTCTGCAGTCCCTTTCCACGCCCAGGGCTCAGTGGGGCAGCAGCTGGCACCGTGCGGGGAGGGCCCAGCTGCCTTGAGGGGGACCAGGGAAATAAGGTTTCCCAGCAAACTTACTCCTTCACTAATGCTTGTCACTTTGGCTTCTAGGGACTTCCTGGCCCTCCCGGTCCCCCAGGTGAAGGTGGGAAACCAGGTGACCAGGTGAGTATGGGGCTCTTTGAACCTGTAACCTGTTTAGATGGAAGATGCTTTCTGATGCCCAGGAGACAAGGGCAGGAGAGCACAAGGAGCCCCAGGAGGCCCCGGGTGTCTGGGGTCGTAAACCCTGTTGTTGACCTCCCAGCTCTCCGAGATGACAGTCTGAGGGCAGGGGGAGGGATGCTCAGGATGCAGAAGCCTCCAGTCTCTCACGTATCCTTGTTCTCCAGGGTGTTCCCGGTGAAGCTGGAGCCCCCGGCCTCGTGGGTCCCAGAGTGAGTGTCCCGCTGGCCATCCCTGGTGGCCTCATTCCCAGCCGCACAGCCGGCCCGATGGGGTAGGTGGGTCTCTACCCCACCTCATCTCTGTCCCCAACTCCTCCTCGGTGTCTCTGCCACAGGGTGAACGTGGTTTCCCAGGTGAACGCGGCTCTCCCGGTGCCCAGGGCCTCCAGGGGCCCCGTGGCCTCCCCGGCACTCCCGGCACTGATGGTCCCAAAGTGCGTAAGGCTGATCCTGCGGGCAGGGGTCCTCTGGGCTGGCCTAGGAGGCCTGCGGAGGGAGGAGGAGGAAGGAGGTCTGGGCAGAGGAGGAAGCAAAGGAAAGGGGGTTTGGGTCCTGAGGTCCCCGGGGAGGTGCTGCCCACCCAGATTCCCTCTCTCCCCCCCACCCCAGGGTGCATCTGGCCCAGCTGGCCCCCCTGGGGCTCAGGGCCCTCCAGGTCTGCAGGGGATGCCCGGTGAGAGGGGAGCAGCTGGTATCGCCGGCCCCAAGGGAGACAGGGTAAGTACCCGGTGACACGCCTCCCCCAAACCACGCTTCCCTGCCCCCACACTCACCCCCTCTCGCACAGTGCCTGGGGGTTACCTCTCTTGAGAAACTTGGAGACCCCCTTCAACGTCTCTGTTTGTCTTTTAGTGACAGTCTCCCCACAGCCTTCCCTCCATCTGTTATTCCTTGTCACCTACCCTGAGACCACACAGCAAATACTCTTGGCCAGGGTCTGAGCTCTGCCTGGAGTCCCCTTCAGGATGAGGTGGAGCTGGCGAAGGGGTTCCTGGAGCACCCTGCTGAGGTGTCGTGTTCTCTCTGTCCCCCAGGGTGATGTTGGTGAGAAAGGCCCCGAGGGAGCCCCCGGGAAGGACGGTGGACGAGTAAGTGAATGTGGGCTCCTGGGGGACTGGGTGGGGACAGATGCAGGGGACCCACTCGGGGGGGGGATCAGAACCATGGGTGAGTGCAGTCCCCGGCCCCATCTCAGCTGCCTGGGCTGGGCAGCTGCTGGCAAAACGGGGGGCCACAGGGCGAAAGGGCGTTCAGGGGGCCATGGAGGGGTCGCCGAGCTCCACCGGGTGTGGGATCCAAGTCCTTGGCTGGCTCTCCCTGCCTCCTTCACCTCCTCCTTGTCTCTCCCCAGGGTCTGACTGGGCCCATTGGCCCCCCTGGCCCGGCTGGTGCCAATGGTGAAAAGGTAAGTCAGGCTTCCTCTCCTTCCTCTGCCTCACGGCCCCCAGCCAGCCTCCTTCTCATGCAGTGCCAGAGGCTGTTATTTCATCTCCCCACCCCTCAACTGTCACCCCCCACCCACCGGGACTGCGGGGAGTGAAGGGCAGGGGTCTTCTCAGAAGCAGAGGCGTTGGCTGTGTGCCCCGCTGAGTGTGGGGGCCGGCGGTACGCGTGCACTCCGCAGAGGCCCCAGGAGGGAGCAGCTGTGGGCCGCAGCCGCAGGGGAGAGGCTGTGGGGCGGGGACCGGAGCCCCTGCCCGTGGGGAGGGCTCCCGGATGCACTTGGCTCTCCAAGGGTCCCACTCTGACCCCCCACCCCGCTCCCCACCGCAGGGAGAAGTCGGTCCTCCTGGTCCTACGGGAACAGCTGGTGCTCGGGGTGCCCCGGTGAGTAGCTGCCCCCCAGCCGGGCCCTGCAGGTCCTGGCCCTCCCTGCCGTGCAGGCTGGGGTGTAGGAGGAGATGGGAAAGGAGGGAGGAGGCGTGTTACTCTCGTGGTCTGCACAGGGCGGAGGGCCTTGGGTCACCCGATCTTCCCAGCAGGACAGGCTTTCTGAGCGGGGCCCCTTCATTTAGGACTGAACTTCCTAAAGCCACTTGCAGATGCCGTCTCTCTGAGGGTTACGGGCCAGGCAGGGGGGCATGTGGGCTCGCAGGAGGGGGCAGAGCAGGCGGGCAGTGGGGCCTTACCCCTCCTGTGCCTCCGTGTCTCACAGGGTGAACGTGGAGAGACGGGCCCCCCCGGACCCGCTGGATTCGCCGGTCCTCCTGTGAGTGCCCCGGCCACGCCCCACACCCAGCCCCCCAGGGCACCTGCGGGGGAGGGAGGGCCAGAACTTAGCGAGGAGAGAAATGGCCGCTTCCCTCCTCTCCTTGCACGCCCCCACCCCTGCTGGAACAACCCCATGGTACCTTAGACCCCTGTCACAGGGCCGGGATGGACGTACACACGCACACACCCCCACTCAGAGTCGGGGGCCTTTTGGAAGAACCTCAAGTATGTGGCTTGCTCCTCATTGACTCGTTTCATCCTTCCGGGGACAGGGTGCTGATGGCCAGCCAGGCGCGAAGGGTGAGCAAGGAGAGGCTGGCCAGAAAGGGGATGCTGGTGCCCCGGGTCCTCAGGGCCCCTCTGGAGCTCCCGGGCCTCAGGTGGGTCATGCTGAGCCCCCCGCACCCTGGAACTGTTTGCACAGGGCAGGGATCGCTGGGTGCAGGGTGAGGGGTGGGCAGGCGGACGGTGGCGGCGAGGCCCGGGGGACATGCGGAGTATGCTACTGACACTGCTGCCACCACAGGAGCGACAGGCTGTGCGGGGGAGGGACTCGTACGTGGGGATAAATGCTCAAGTCACTAAACTGGCTTCCGTTGTCCTGGGTGCGGGGTGTGGGGTACGAGTGCTCGGGGACGGGCACCGAGCAGGCTGTATGCCCCTGAGGATGCACTGCCTGGGACAGAGCACCCAGTCTCCTGGGGGTGGGGACAGGGGAGACCTGGTGACCGGCTCCATGGACACATGATGGGCTTCTCCTCCCCAAGAGTCTCCTGGTGGCCAGGGTGGCAGGCCGCCCTGTGACAGCTTCTCCAGGCTGGGATTTTAGTGCCAAGAAAGCTGCATCTTTGAAAACCTAGCCCTCAGGAGTCTGTTGCTGGGGCTCAGACCGTCCCTCCCTGGTATGACTGGGCCTCACTGTCTCCCTCCCTCCTTCCTTCCCAGGGTCCTACTGGTGTGACTGGTCCTAAAGGAGCCCGCGGTGCTCAGGGCCCTCCGGTGAGTGAGGCCCCCGTCCTGCCCTCATGCAGGTGGGGTGGAGGGTGCTATGGGTGCCACGGCTTCTCTCACACCCTCACCCCGGCTGCACGCGGAAGGCCGGGCCCCCAAGCCTCCACCGCCGTGTTCTGGGGTCCATCCACTTCCTCCTTCCTCAGTCCGCTCTTGTCCCCAGCCTGAGCCCTGCCCGAGACAGGCCGGCCCTGCGTGGTGTGCCCGGCCGAGTGCCCCCTGCAGGAGCCACCCCCGGGGCCTTCCTCCTTCTCTGGCCCCCCTCACGCCCTTCCACACGAGCCTCTGAAACCTCCCACGTTAGGTTCTGGGACCTCCTGAGGGCTGAGGGACTCGGGGGCTCTTGTGTCCTCACAGGGAGCCACTGGATTCCCCGGAGCTGCTGGCCGCGTTGGACCCCCAGGCTCCAATGTAAGTGCCGCTGCTTCCTGGGTCCTTACCCTGGGCATGGGAGGCATAGGTCGGGGCCACGGAGCCCAGCCCAGTCCCCTTGCCAGGGCCCCAGGGAGCCCCGGCTCACCCCTTTGTGCCAGTTCCCACTCCTGGGAGGTGTAGCTAATGGGCCACGGAGCCGTCCCCCTCGGAGGCAGCTGGCATCAGCGGGGTGACCCTTTTTGGCCCTAGGCAACCTTCCCGGCGGGCTGGGGATCAAACCCCCACACTCTGGCGCAGGGGCAGGATGGGGTTGGCACAATTGCCTTCATCATGGACACGTGTTTTTGAGCATGCTCTGTGCAGTAGAAAGAGGAGAGATGAGGCAAAGTCACCCAGCTCACCGATGACACCAAGCCCAGGCGAAGGGGGGAAGGAGCAGGGTTTGAGTTGTTCCTTGAGGAATGGGGCTGGGGTGGGGCAATTGAAGCCGAAGGGAAGGAGGCAGGAGGGCCACCTAGTACAGCAGAAGAAGCAAAGCACACAGGGGCTGGCGAAGCTAGGGCTGGCAGCCCAGAGCTCTCACGTGGGAGAGAAGATCAAAGAGGGAGACTGGGGGTCAAGCTGCCCTTTCCCAGAGGGGAAACTGCTGTCCCTGGGGCCACAGTGGTTTTGGCAGCCCAGATGGGGAGGGGTGAGTGAGTTCTCACTACCCGCATTTGCTCCTTCTAGGGCAACCCTGGGCCCCCTGGTCCTCCTGGTCCTGCCGGAAAAGATGGCCCCAAAGGTGCTCGAGGAGACAGTGGCCCCCCCGGCCGAGCTGGTGACCCTGGCCTCCAAGGTCCTGCTGGAGCCCCTGGCGAGAAGGGAGAGCCTGGAGATGATGGTCCCTCTGTAAGTCCCTCTTCAGGCCCAGGCCAACTGGGGGCCAAGGGTATGAGAGGCTTCTGAGCTCACAGAGCACAGAGCCAGGGGGAGCAGGGGCTATGGGGGTGCAGGGAGGAGGCGATGCAGAGAGGAGTGTCTGGGAGGGCAGGAGGCGTGCTGCCCCCTCAGCGCTGGCAGTGAGGCTGGGGTGCTCTGCATCACTGCTCCAGTTCTCACCTCCCACTTCTCCTCTTAGGGTCCTGATGGCCCTCCAGGTCCCCAGGGTCTGGCTGGTCAGAGGGGCATCGTTGGTCTTCCTGGGCAGCGTGGTGAGAGAGGATTCCCTGGCTTGCCTGGCCCCTCGGTGAGTGAGGGGTGCCCCGTCCTCTGGGCGAGCTGGACCGGGCTGGCTCAGGCCAGAAGCTCTTCGCTCCGTGCTCAGTACGGTGGCCTGGGCGCGGGAGAAGCAACACCACCCCGAGGCCTCCACCCACTGAGCGCCCGCGGAACGGTCCCTTCGTCGGCCCTTTCCCCAGGAAGGCTCAGCGGGGTCCTGGGCAGAGACCCTGCTTAGTGGGCACTCACCATCCTTGTCATTGTCCTTTCAGGGTGAGCCTGGCAAGCAGGGAGCTCCTGGTGCATCTGGAGACCGAGGTCCCCCTGGCCCCGTGGGTCCCCCCGGTCTGACTGGTCCTGCTGGTGAACCTGGTCGAGAGGTGAGCCGTGGGGCCCACCACGGGGAGGCCCTTGCCACGCAGAGGAGCCCTGTGCGTCTCTGTGCCAGGCCAGCCAGGCCACGTCCCAGTGCCCTGGAGAAGGGGATGGCAGGGCAGGCGGTTACGCCCGAGTACCGGGGTGCAAAGGCAAGGTTGTGAGGGGAGAGAGAAGGGCACGGACTTAGAACGGGGAGCACGGGGAGGAAGGCAGAAGGAAGTGCGGTGAGAAAGCTTCGGCTCCAAAACTCGGGAGGACAGAGGGAACGAGCCTGGGGCTGCTGAAGGGAGGTCAGGGGAGAAGGTGGGAGACGGGCAGGGGCAGCTCTGATGGCATCTTGCTCCCCATTCCCTAGGGAAGTCCTGGTGCTGACGGCCCCCCTGGCAGAGATGGTGCAGCTGGAGTCAAGGTGAATATTGGGGATCTCTATGTGCAGTGGGACTGGGAGGACATTCGGCTGGGCCTAACAGAGCAGCCTGGGGTAGCAGGTTGGGGGGCAGAGTCTTCTGTCTCTGGATGGACTTTCTTTCCTTGACTGTTCTGGAATATTTTTCTCTAAGCCTGCGACCTCTCTCCTGGTAGGGTGATCGTGGTGAGACCGGTCCCGTGGGTGCTCCCGGAGCCCCTGGGGCCCCCGGCTCTCCTGGACCCGCCGGCCCAACTGGCAAGCAGGGAGACCGAGGAGAGGCTGTGAGTATCATGGGAACCGCCGTGTCGGTGCCCAGCCCAAGGGCGGATGAGGAGGAGGGCCATCCCTGTCCTGGCCTCGCCCTGACACTGCCCCCACCCTCTCCTCACAGGGTGCACAAGGCCCCATGGGACCTGCAGGACCTGCTGGAGCCCGGGGAATCCCGGTGAGTATTGGGGCGTCCTGCGCTGCGTCTCTGACAGAGGCTGGCTGGGAGGGCGGCAGGGCCCTGTGGATCCGGGACCCCATGGCTGGGATGAGGTCAGCAGAGGGCTCTTGCCCAGCCTGACCTCACTGAACCTGTGTCTGTCCATCTTGTTTCCAGGGCCCTCAAGGCCCCCGAGGTGACAAAGGAGAAACTGGAGAGGCTGGCGAGAGGGGACTGAAGGGTCACCGTGGCTTCACTGGTCTGCAGGGTCTGCCTGGCCCTCCTGTGAGTGTTGCTGTCTGGGCCTGGCTCCCCGAGGCCTCCCCCTGCTCAGGGCCCACTTGAGTTTTCCATGCTGCTAAGACAATTTAGGGTCACCCTAAGTCATTGCTAAGACTTCCTTAGGGCTGGAGGGAGGAGCACATGGAAAGGGAATATGGGTGGGACGTGTATCTCCTCAGTCAACTCTCTCCCTATATATAAAGGGTGCCAAAAATATATACACACTTTAAGAAAGGAAAAAATTATATTAAAATTGTAATGCTCGATATATACCTATAACAAAAGATGAATACAAGTCACTTTTGATTACAAGAGGTGCTCAAAGTGGTGACCATCAGTGTCCAGACACTTCTGATTACGGTGAGCTACTGCTTGAGCCACCCAAAGCACCACCCATGTAGCCGGCTTTCTGCAGCACACCACACCCTTTAAGGCCCCCCACAGGTAGAAGTCAAGGGGTGTTAAGTCAGGAGAACGTGGGGGAAACTCAAACAACGTTCTTGAATGTCACATACCACTTCAAAACTTTGAAGTCTTGTGCTCCTCAAATGACAACCGTGCTTCCGCCATTTTCTCTGACTGTCCTGCCTGTCACATGGTGACACTAGCATTCATTTGATGAATGTCATCTTTTGAGCAAACATCATACTACACATTGCTACTGCAGTCAATTCACCTTCAAAAAGTAACGCATAGATAACGTCACTTAAAATGTGCATACATGTTTTTGGCACCTCGTATATTCAAGAAGGCTTCCCATCCTGGAAGATGGGGCTCTGTCTGTGCTGACCTCTGACCTTTGCCTCTTCCTTCTTCACAGGGTCCTTCTGGAGACCAAGGTGCTTCCGGTCCGGCTGGTCCTTCTGGCCCTAGAGTAAGTGAGCAAGCTCTTCCTCAGGGGTGGGGCCAGGGCACACAGGTGCCCAGCAGGGAGGGGACTGTTGCTGCTTCTGGGGAAGCCTTGGGCCCTGGGGTCTCATTCAGGACTGGGTCGGTGTGGCCAGAAAAGCACCTGAAATCACAGGTAGGATGAACTTGAGAGCAGCTCTTGGCTGTCAGACCCCCTGGGAACAGGATTTTACAAAGAGACGCTTAGGAGGGCAGGAGAGCCACGAAGCCCTCCTTCCGGCTCTTGGTCAGATAGAGAGCTGTTTGGGTTTCGGGACTGAGAAATGTGCAGACCTGGGGGCAGAGTGGCTAGTGCTCTCAGGATGGCCACCTAGCCAGCCCCAGCCTTCCCTTTGCTGACAGCCCTTCTCTCACCGCCTGCCTCTCCTGGTTTGCAGGGTCCTCCTGGCCCCGTCGGTCCCTCCGGCAAAGATGGTGCTAATGGAATCCCCGGCCCCATCGGACCTCCTGGTCCCCGTGGACGCTCAGGCGAAACAGGTCCCGCGGTAAGTGTCCTGACTCCTTCCCTGCTGTCTGAGGTGTCACCAGCTTCCAGAGGCTTGGGCTCCCTGTTGCTAAGGGCCTCTTCTGGGGCATCAGCCTGCAGCTAACAGTGATGGCACCCTTTATCCTGGGGTCTCCCTGGAGGTCCAGAGGGCCTGTGACTGGTGCTGGGAAATAGAAGGGAGGGGCTAATGAAGAAATAGGGATGGCGCTGTGATTTTCCTGGTCCTGGCCTGCTGCCCCCGCTCCCTCATCCATGGGACTGAAGAAAATACTCTAGTGTATTCCAGCAGGTGGGGAATGGACACAGTAGGTGTGTCTCCTCATAATTCCTGGCTGATATCTCTGTTTCCTGTTTCAGGGTCCTCCTGGAAATCCTGGGCCCCCTGGCCCTCCTGGTCCCCCTGGCCCTGGCATCGACATGTCAGCCTTTGCTGGCCTAGGCGGGAGGGAGAAAGGCCCTGACCCCATGCAGTACATGCGGGCAGACCAGGCAGCCGGTAACCTGAGACAGCATGATGCCGAGGTGGATGCCACACTCAAGTCCCTCAACAACCAGATTGAGAGCATCCGCAGCCCCGAGGGCTCCCGCAAGAACCCCGCTCGCACCTGCCGGGACCTGAAACTCTGCCACCCTGAATGGAAGAGCGGTGAGCCGGGAGAGCAGGACCCCCTGCCCCAGAGAGTAGGAGGTCAGCCCACTGGGCACCACTCCTTCAGAACAAGCGGGGAGATGCCCGCTGGCGTGGGGCAGAGGCAGGTCCAGAAGGTTCTGGCAGATGGCTGCTCTCCCATTTAACAGCCCAAAATCTGCAGCCCTGGCTCCTGTCCTGCCATTGCTACACGACAGAAGTGACTTCACCCAGCAGGCAGGCACTGCTCCTGTCCTATCCTATGGCTCACACCCCCATTTAGCGCTGGACTTTCCCATTCAGGTCTCCTGGCCCTTTGAACCCTACACTTCCCCTCCGTTGGGGCCTGTGTGGCCCTCACACCCTGCTCCTCCCCCACCCCCATCCCGTGTCCCTGTGGGCCTTTCTGTCTCTGGCCCTTTGGGGAGGGTGTGTCTGTGCCTGTCTGAGCCCTGACGGGTGTTCCCTCCTCCACCTGCAGGAGACTACTGGATCGACCCTAACCAGGGCTGCACCTTAGATGCCATGAAGGTCTTCTGCAACATGGAGACGGGCGAGACTTGCGTCTACCCCAACCCAGCGAACGTTCCCAAGAAGAATTGGTGGAGCAGCAAGAGCAAAGAAAAGAAACATATCTGGTTTGGAGAAACCATCAATGGTGGCTTCCACGTGAGTGCCTGGTTGCTCTAGGCCAGAGATGGCTCCCAAAGCTTCCTCTTCTTTCTCCCTGGAAGTTTTTAGCACCTTGCTCACATTCTCACCAGTTTTCTTTGGAGCTTAAGAGGAAGGAAAGAAGAGGAATAGTATTTTCTCCCATCAGAGGTGGAGGAAGAGGTCCTCGGAGGCTTGCTGTACCCTCTGGAAGCAAAAGCATCCTCCCAGTGACCCACTCTCTGAGCCCCCTTAGCTTTTCTGAACCCTGGACACCCAGCAGCCCTTGAAATCCTGGGTCCCATTTCATGGCACTCCTGGGCCTCATACCACTGTTCTCCGCCCTCGCAGTTCAGCTATGGAGATGACAACCTGGCTCCCAACACTGCCAATGTCCAGATGACCTTCTTGCGCCTGCTGTCCACTGAGGGCTCCCAGAACATCACCTACCACTGCAAGAACAGCATTGCCTACCTGGACGAAGCGGCTGGCAACCTCAAGAAGGCCCTGCTCATCCAGGGCTCCAACGACGTGGAGATCCGGGCTGAGGGCAATAGCAGGTTCACGTACACTGTCCTGAAGGATGGCTGCACGGTGAGTTGGGACGACTGGAGCTGCCAGAGAGATGGGGGGGCCTGTGGCCGGGTGCTCAGGCTGGAGTAGGTGGAGGGTTGGTCCCCTGCAGGTGTCATGGTCCTAAAGTGGAATGCGTGTGAGGGGTTAGATAGAGAAGACATGCTGAGTGACAGGTGAGGGAGAGGTACATGTTCTAGCTCCCTCACTCCCTTGGTTCAGGGGAAGTAAGACCCCACCCAGCGTGTCCATTTACTCTTGTAGGAGGATTGCTGTAATGTGTATGGGCTGCCTATGAGGTGGAGTGATGAGGGGTCACAGGTGGGGAGCTCACTGTGGGAAGTGGGAAGGAGAAGATTGGGGTGCAGGAGGCCCTGTTGTTCAGGGCAGGAGTGGAGGTGGTGAGGGCTCTGGCTAGCCAAGAAGAGGTCTAAGGAGCCACATATGTGTTTTGCACTTTGTGTTCTATGATGCTCAGTTTTGGGGTCCTGGGCAGCTAGCCTTGGCTTGCAAGGCATCCACTGAATAGTGTCTCCTTTCTTTCCCCCTAGAAACACACCGGTAAGTGGGGCAAGACTATGATTGAGTACCGGTCACAGAAGACCTCGCGCCTGCCCATCATTGACATTGCACCCATGGACATAGGAGGGCCTGAGCAGGAATTTGGTGTGGACATAGGGCCTGTCTGCTTCTTGTAAAAACCCGAACCCAGAAACAACACAATCCATTGCAAACCCAAAGGACCCAAGTACTTTCCAATCCCAGTCACTTTAGGACTCTGCACTGAATGGCTGACCTGACCTGATGTCCATTCATCCCATCCTTTCACAGTTTGGACTTTTCTCCCCTCTCTTTCTAAGAGACCTGACCTGGGCAGACTGCAAAAATAAAATCTCGGTGTTCTATTTATTTATTGTCTTCCTGTAAGACCTTTTGGTCAAGGCAGAGGCAGGAAACTAACTCGTGTGAGTCAAACGCCCCCTAAGTGACTGCCCCCACAGCCCAGGCAAGGAGACTCCCCTGCAGGTGCCGGGCGCAGGAATTGTGTGTGTCCTACACAATGGTGCTATTCTGTGTCAAACACCTCTGTATTTTTTAAAACATCAATTGATATTAAAAACAAAAAAAATTATTGGAAAGTACACGTTTGACTTGGGTGTTGTTCTTCATTTCCCATTAGTCCTTGATTCTGTAGGCGTGACCAAACGGCCAACCTAAGGCCTTCTTCTGTTGACTTTTCAAACAAAAAGGAGGACACTGTCACCACATTGCCTGGTTTAGTGATACCATAAACACACACACACGCCTCTTGTAAACTTTGGCACTGTGTGGAACCCAGGGGTGAACTGGAAGCAGAGACTAACATTTGGGAAGGGAGGCACGAAAGAGGGCTGTCCTTGTTCTTGAGTAAACACAGAACATGACTCCAGGGCACGTTAGTGCAAGAGAAGTGATGCGCTCTGAGCCCAGGCAATGAGACAATGTGTGGGCCACGTCTTGTTGAATGGGAGAGATCTGAGATGATCCCAAGGGAGGGGTTGCAGGGTGAAGAAAGAGGGGAGAGGAGTGAATCTGTAGGAGCCCATGCTAAGTGCACGCCATCAGATGATCTTGGTGATCTACTTACTTGTGTCCTTCTCTAAGACTTTTAGGTCAAGAGAGGTGCCCACCCCTTATTCCGCTCCTGCCCCTGTCCCTCTGGCCCCCATACTATACTTCCTGGGCCTGCACTTGAAGCTTCTGTGGACTTCCTGTCAACACCAGGCTTATGGATGGACAGCCTCCCGTTTCCCCCTACCATCAGGTGTCCCTTGCTTTCCCATGGCTTGTGTATGTGTGGCAAAAAGGAGGAAGCTGTCACCTTCTGCACTAGAAAGGGCTGGTCATGACAAACCAGAAGAGTAAAATGAAAACATAATTAAGAATACATAATTAGAATAGCTATAAACAAACAACTCTTCTGTCTCCCAAGAGAGATAATGGGGGACAGAGGGAGAGCAGGGTGGTGTACAGATGTTTATGAAAATTTTTCCTCAGACGACAGGTGGAGCTGAAGAGTTGAGTTCTGTTTTAGCATGTCAACCATGCTCCAGGAGCCCATCCTGCTTTCTAGCTCACTTCACTTCCCACTGCAGCATTAAAACAGCCCAGTAGATTGTGACCAGCCGCTTAGACCTTCGTAAGAGCAGTTCCATTTGCACCAGGTTATTAAGGTGACTCCTCACAGCCCAGCCACTTCCTGGGACCTGGTAAAACTTAGAAATTACAGCAACTGCTGCATAGTAATCGAGGAGTGAACCAGTAGGTAGAGCTTCAGGGAAGAGAAGCAGTGGAACAGAAAGGCCTGCCTCTGTGGTCAAATCGAAACGTACCACCCTGTCAGGCAGTGCTACGTTACTTATTGCTGACCCCATTCCCAACGTGGCCTAGAGGGGAACGTGAGAGTAAGTCCCATGATCCCTGATGCCTCAGAAAAGGCAGGAGGTCTCTGCAGTCAAAATAACCTCTCAGATAAGTTCCTGACCTCAGCAGGATGGAGCAGATAGACCTGGATTACTAATTGTCAGGCCACAGTCCGGTTACTTTTCCTCTCTTGAGCTTCCTCATGTCTGCAAAAGTGTCTGAAAGCTTTTCACTAGGAGTTGGGAATCTGAGCTCTAGCTAAGACTTACTGAAGTTCCCTGGGTCCTGGGTAAGTTACAGAACAACTTCTGAACTCGTTTCCCCTTCTAAATAAGTGAAGCAACAGAGAGTCATAAGAGAATGCTCTAGAGGTGATAAAGGGTCTTATTTATAAAGGCAAAGAATAAGGATTATTTTTGCCCAGAGGAAATACCTGGGACACCGTAGATTCATGTAGAGCTTTTACAGAGACTGATTCTTTCAGTTCTTTCTTTCACACTTGGGGCCAGAATCCCTAGACCAAGCTTGTCCAATCTGCAGCCCAGGATGGCTTTGAATATAGCCCAACACAAATTCTTAAGCTTTCTTAAAACATAACAAAAATTAGGCATAGACTTTTTTTTTTTTTTTTTTTTTTTTTAGTGTATCAGCTATCATTAGTGTCAGTGTAGTTTATGTGTGGCCCAAGACAATTCTTTTTCCAATGCGGCCCATGGAAGCCAAAAGGTTGGATACCCCTGACTTAAACAGTTGACCTAGAGATTGTGGGGATCCTGCTTTGAGGTAACTATAGTTGCATCAAAGATGGTGGAGGTAAACTGTGGCCTAGATGAGTATAAAAGGCTTGTGATGGTGCTTTAAACTTCTAGCTCTGACTAGACAAAATGCATCAGAAAATGCAATAGTTAGTATACAGCAGGTGCCTAATATTTTTTTGGAATGAGTAAATGAAGACATGGAGATTTCAAACCAGGTGACACAGTATAAGTAGCTTAAGAGCAAAAAGGTTACAGTAGAGGCCAGGCAGAAGCTGGAGAAGAGAGATCTCTGGTGAAGCCTCATCGCCAAGAAACACATTCTTTCCAAATCTCAATACACTAGAGATACAATGATGATGGCAATGGTGCCTGAGCCAGTCACTTCCCTCATCATGATGCTCAGAACAATTCTGTGCATTTGTTCAGTAAGACAGATAGCATGATACAAGTATGCAGAGCATTCTGGAGTGCAGTTTGGGATACTAAGGATATCATTAGGTATGAGAATTCATACCACTATGAGGTCAGACCTACTGCTGTATATTTAAAACGAGTGCTTTCATTTGAATACCACAGCTGGATTTCAAGGTAATAATGAGAAGCAAGAAATGCCATTGAGGCAGTCACAAACAGTATTAAAACATACCAACAGAAGTAGCTTTTTCAAGATTATATGAAAAATACGCTAGAGGCTATTTGGAAAATGGGAAAACTAGAGAAAATGTAGCAACGTGAACATCTCCATGTGTTTAGGGCATGCTCTGTTGAGGGCAATGTTCTGAGAAATGGCATACATTTGACCCCATCAGAGTGTTGCATCAACACACCGACAGTTATCATTCGTGTTCATACAGAACACTGAAAGAGTCCAGTGTAACACTGAAACTCAGCTTTCTACCCTTGGCTTTTGGGTTACTCAGTCATGGTCAGTGTCAGCCAGTCACAAAATTTAGCCTTAGTTAAATAAGGATTCAGTATGTCAAAATCATGAGATGCTTAACTTAAGAGCAAGCTGTGGGACTAAGAACTAATATAAACACCCTGCCACCACCTGCTGCTGTTAGGGTTTCCCAAGGCGACCTCAGCCAAGGTCGGAAACCTGACAACTCAACCTTCCCAACTCGATTCTCCGCCATCGTGGGGCTCTCACCCACTCTCTGGAAGCTGAGAGCACGGAGACAGTTCAATTTTCCAGCCTCAAACCAGGCCCTCTTAATGAGCACTACAGCCGGTTGGGGGGTGGGGGTTACTCCTCAGGAAGCCGCTTCTCCCCCCTCAGGCATCTCTGCTCTACCTCTTCCAACCTCCAGGGGGCACGAAGCGCTCTGTCTGGAAGACAGAGCCTGGTACCAACCGAGGCAGGAGAAACGTGAGGCTGCTTTCTGACAGGAGCTTCTGGGGACAGCACCAAACAGGGCTTCTCTTCCCTTCCCACCCTGTGCGGACCTACTTAGCAGGCGACTATTCTGCGGTCCCCCGGAGGTGCCTAAGACAACTAGGCAAGCAGAGACACAGGTGAATCAAAAGCAGGTTTTATTACACTATCAAATCCTCAATCCATGTTCCAGCCAATGGATGAAGGGTAAACCAAGCCCCACATAGACTCTTGGTAAAAACAATTCTAACTTTCTACAGGAAAAAGAGTTTTGCTTTTTTAAAAAAAAAGTCCCTAGGTTTTCAGGAGATGAAAAGATTTCACATATGGAACGGTCTGTACTCTCGTTTATGCATTCAATTGTGTCCTCCCTGCTGCCTCTCCTGTGCAGATGAGGCCCTGATAACAATTATGCACCAACAGTCCTCTCTCCATGTCACTCTACGGTCTGATGACCTAGTACCACATTACACTTTCAATTCATAATGCTCCAGAACGGCTGAAAAGATCTGAATTAAATTCTTTAAACCTTCTTCAAGTGCCTCCTATTTGTTGGACGTAGGCTGGCCACTGGGCAGTGATTCTGCTGCTCTGGAGAAACACAAGATGGTGCTACAGAAAGGCATTTTCCTCCTAAGCATCAGGAGGATGTTTGCTGGGGACTGAGAACCAGTTTCTCCTCTACTTCTACCACCTGGGGTAGGTATGCAACGCAAGCCCTGGGAAGAGATGCTGTGTCTCCTCTGGCAGGAAGAAGCAACAGCAGTTTCTAAACAGCTGTGGAATTTGCTCCACAATCCACATAGTGATGTGTCTCCAAGGAACTCTGGGTCACATGGCCAATGTATGAAATCTTCACTGAAGTTCTAGGAAAAAGAAACCAAGAAGAATTCTGTTTTTGAGATGAAATAAAGAAAAATTGCCCAAATAATTTATTTCAAGCTCAGGCAACAATATCCACAGGTCACAGACAGTTATCTTCATGGTTACATGATCACAGAGATGCTGCATCATGAGCTGACCTACTAAACAAGTGGTTCTCAACTAGATGACTGTTCCCCACAGGAGACTCTTGGCAATGTCTAGAGTCATTTTGGGCTGTTACAACCAAGCGGGGAGAAGGTGGTGAGTGTTACTGGCATCTAGTGGGCAGAGGCCAGGAATGCTGTTAAATATGCTACTATGCACAGGATAGCCCCTTACAACAAATAACTGTCTGGCCCAAAATGAAAATAGTGCCCAGGCTAGGAAACCTTGCTCTAACCAGGTATGTCCACCCTGTGGCCCAGGACGGCTTTGAATGCAGCCCAACACAAATTCTTAAAACATTATGAGATCTTTTGTGACCTTTCTAAAGCTCATCAACTATCGTTAGTGTTAGTGCATATGTATGGTCCATTCCCCGTGTGGGCCACACTGGAAGACAATTCTTCCAGTGTGGCCCAGGGAAGCCTGAAGGTTGGACACTCCTGCTCTAAACCCTCATATTTCAAATGTCTGCAGCAGACTCCTGTCAACTGCAAATTTAACAGTCCTAGTTCTAGGAATACCCACAAAAGTCCATGACATGTGGTAATTTGTGTGACTAGAGAGTAAGTCTGGCCAAACGTCCAGTTCTTACACCTTGAGAAAGCTTTTCTGCTCTTTTTTAGTCTCATTAGGAATTTAAAGGGATTACAAAACTAGAAAATTGTAAGTCTAGCTGTTTACTGTGAGTCTGGTGACTTCAGAAGTGAAGGGAATTTGAATACTCTATCTAGAGGACACCAAGGGTTTACTGCAATTGTGCCTGTGAGGCATCGGGAGTCCCTCTTTGGCTGGGTACCTCCGCCCTGTGGGTCACACAGCATCTCCCAAGCAGGGGTTGCTGAGCTCACACGGCCTGCTGGTTCAGGCTCAAACACAAAGGCCAAGGAACAGGAAGGAGAGCAATGTACCTCATGAAGATCACTATGTTGTGCACCTCGATATTGGGTAATGTGCAGAAGAAGCTACCAAAGAGAAAATACAGAAATGGTCAGTTTGGTTTAAAAAGGAGGGCGGGGAGTGTCAACAGAAAAGTGCCAAACACTGTCAAACTGAGGAGCAGCAGCCCCATTGGGGTGCTTCCCCCCCGCACACACCCACCCTCCTGACATAAGTGCTGCTATGGCTCATGAGATCCAAGTCACCAGTGCCTTTTCATCTCTCACACCATGATACTTTTTATTTTCTCAAACTCATCACATAAATGCTGGAGCTTGGACATATTTCTAGTAGCTTCATATTCTCTTTTAGAAATTCCAGCACTTTAGTCACATATCAAAAAACACATTCTCCAAATAAACCTCAAGATGCCCAAAGCCAGGGAACCTCTAGGCCAAAGGCTGGGACTTAAGGCAGAATCAGCCTTAATCAATTGAGGACAATTTTGCATCCCTTTCAACCACACACAAAGAGAGAATGCCATCCTTACTACACGTAGGAGAAAGGTCCTCCCATCTCAGCCTGCACCGTAAAATGTACCTGAAAAGGAGATACCAGAGTCAGTCTGTGGCCAAGCAGGATTGACACAGAAAAGTACTATTGTTAGCATCCAGAGATGTGGGAGCATCCTTCCTTCACAAACAAAATATTTCCCCAAGACTCTCCCTCATACAGACTACAAGCCTATAACAAATGCTTTCAAACTCTTCACTTCTGAGTGGATCTCAGACTGCCTCTCCTTGATTTGTAACAAATTGCTTTCTTTTACAAATTCTTTTGTTCCCTTATTACTTAAATGCCAGCTGATTTTTTTCCTGATTTTTCACATTACAGAGCCCATTGGGTCTTCCTCACCCACCAGTTCTTTCAAGCGAAAATGAGAGGAAAATGAAAGCAATGTGTCTACAGCATTCCCACAGTCCCTAGTCTTCTCAGGCCTGTGGGACAAGGTCCTAAAAGAAGAACATACCAGTTGCTCGCTCCGAGGTGGAATGAAGGAGATGTTAGTTGTCACATAGGACCCAACCACTGTGTTCATGTATTGAACCTGGCTGGACAGGCTGGTTACTGCCACAGAGTAGAAGTTGGAGTTCCTGATTTTCAGGGTGGCCTGCAGCAGGGACATGAGGAAACAAGTGTTAAGTGTCCTGGGTCCAAGACTTGTAGGTGCACAACCCAAGAAAGGCCCTAAGTCTTACCTTGACGGTGAAGATTACAAGGGAGTCCTGCTTATTAAATGTGACTTTCCCCACTCTGACGCCGTCATCATCCACAAGGACTGGATGTGGAAACAGGAAGAAAACCACCAAACCAGATGCCAGGAGACAGAGCAGAACAGACAGGAGGACATACTGCTTACTGCAAATGACACAGCACATGGCTGACTCAGGCAGTCACATATCAAGGTCCAACCAGTTAAGATTAAATGCAAAACCAGGAATGAGACAGGAGGGACAGGAAAATAAAAATGGCTAGGAAGCACCAACTAGGCAAGAATGAGTCGAGTGAAGAAGCCTTTTAAATACACTGGAATTCTGTTTGCAATGAAGAGAGGACCTGTGTGGACAGAAACATTTCCTAACCTCCTAGGATACCCCTCTTCTCCAATTCCTTCCAATTCAGTTCCTTCACTTAGCCCTCAGAATATTTCTAGCTTCCAGATTCCTTCCCCAGATGGTGATGGGGGCAAAGACATCTTGCTTGAGCAAATAATATTGAAGGAAATGGAGGAATTTATAAGAACAGATAAATGTTTTCAAAAAATTAATTGGCATTCATACATACAAAAAGGGACTAGGGACAGAGGTAGGTGTTAACGGGAGGGAGGTAACTCACGTTCTCTGAGGGCGCAATCTCTGATCACTGTGTGGGATCAAAGCCACCAACTCATTTACTTGCTCTAGAAAATAACCAAACAATTATTTCGGTAAAATAAGTCCTGTGTTGGCAGTACTTTCCACATCACACATCAGCCTGCTACAACCTACACTTGTCTGGAATTAGACATTTCTAAGATACTAGTTTCACATTTTGGGTCTAATGAACAAGAAACAAGTAAATCTGTAGAGTGCTACCAATTACAAAACATCTCTCCGTGCTGCCAGCGCAGTGGCGTGGAGGTTGAGAAATCTAGGATCTTTTTCTGGCTTTCCTGCATGGCCTTGGGGAAGTCATTACCTCTCTAGGCCACACTGTCTCTTCATCTCTAATATGAAGGTTCTAGAGTAGATGGTTCTTACCAGCTTTAAACCTCTGTGACTCTCTACCTAAACTGTTATGACTTTCTGAGGATCAACTTCATGAGATGACCCTGCATCTAATCCAGGCTCCACTCCTAAGAATTAATTTTTCTTTCCTTACTTGATATACTAAGCTTCCAAGGTAGCTCCCCCCACCCCACCAAGACAAGCTGTGCCAGGCCTTATGAGTGAGAGCAATAAAGAAATGCCCTTTTAACAAATACTGCCATGTACAGCAAACTGTTAAAGAGAAAACCACAGGCCCAAAACAGAATCACTTGTGTTAAAGTCCATGACAGTGAACCTAGACTAATACCTGGCCTATATGCAGTTTCAACCTTTTCTAGGAATGTAATCTTGGTCAGTCAGTCTGGAATTTTCTGGTCAGTGGCAATGGGGTAATCTGTCATGTGCGCCTTCTCCACCAACTCCCCCCACCCTCCTAAGAAAAGGTATCCTCGCCTGACTTAATCCTTTCTTGTCCCACAGCTTCTGCCCCTAAAAGCCTTCCACGTCATACAGCTTCTTGGGGCCCCTCTCAATGAGATGCTGCTCGGTTCATAAATCACTCAATATAACCAATTAAATCTTCAAATTTACTGGACTGAATTTCTGTTCTTCAATAAGACCAAATGTTCCAAACCAAGGAAATAAAGAACCAAAGAGTGGAAGTAAAGAAAGGCTTTCAAATATAAGAAAACCAAGAGAGGTTGCGCAACCTGCCCAAGTTTATCAAGTCAGCTAAACTGGCTCTAGTTCAGGGCACAGTGTATGAGTATGTTACTGCCTAGAATAAACACTCTACACAGGAAGCCCTGTGGTACCTTGGGATTCTGCTGGGGAATCACCCTCCCTATGATCAAAGAGTCTTACCTGTTGGAATGCAGCCTGTCCCTTGGCACGTGAGACAGGTGATGCTGTCCCGTCCAGTGAACTCCACATATGGGAACTGGGCAATGGCTTCTTCCTGCTCCCTTTCATCCAGCATATCCTCCCTGTCATCTTTCTTTCGCTTGTAGGAAGCGGGGCGGGCAGACGTGGAATGTTGGGATCCCATGGCTGGGATGTGCCACCTGTGTCATGTCCTAGAATGCAGTCAAGTTAGTGCAGTTAGTGGCCACACTGTGCCAGGAGGGAAGAAACTGTATCAATGACCAAAGGGAAAACACAAAAATGACCAAAGTGCCGTCCTCAGTGTGATCCTAAACACCTGCACAATTTCTACCACGTCTTCATGTTGTAGCAGTGAAACCCACGCCCCTACCTCCCATATGCAGCCGGAGGAACGGAGGCTCCGCCAACCTGCCCAGCTCCTAACCGCCCGGGGACTCAGGGCACCCCAGCTCCTACCTGGTCCAGCCTCGCCCCTTCCCGTCCACTATTTGCAAACTCTGTGCCCTCCTCAAGAAAACCTTCCTGAGCAAACAATACACACCAAGTTATTAATTAACAGGCCTCAGAGATCCCCCCCCCCCCGCACCCAGCACCGGGAGGCGGGCTCAGGTCACGCCCCCTGACAAAAAGCGACGCTCCAAGCCCACCAGAGTCGGAAGCGAAAGCCCGAGGCCCCAGACCTACAAGGTTTGACCCGGAGCTGTTCCTTTCCGGATCGCACCGCCCCCGCACCTGCCCGCTTCAGTGCGTTACCTGCCTCTCGGGTCCTCAGAGCTGCCCGCACTCCGTGCGCACGCGCCGAATGGCAAGCTGGTCGGGAGGGACGCCGGCGTGCGCGCGCGTGCGCTCTTCGCGGCTCAGCAATCGGCGCCGCTAGGGGGCGGCAGAGTGTAGGGGAGAGCGGCGTCCCACGGAGCCTGGCGGCCGTGGACGCGGGCAGAGGGGGCGATGCTCCACGGGTGCTCGGAAACGCTCGGAAGCGTTCAGTCAAGTCTCCTGAGCAGAATGTGGCTCTTCCGGCGGAAGAATAAGGAGCCCCCCGGCGGCCAAAGCCATTCTCAACTATTGTTTGAGCAGAGGGGCTCGTGTAGACGCTGACAGTACAAAGATGCGGAAGACACCGAACCTGCCCTCACCCTGCCTTAGCACCTCCCCTTCTCCAGCCCTTTGCACGCACGGCAGGCAGGCACAGCAAGGGTTAGCGCACACTTCTGTTATTTTGGTTTCAGGTGTACAAAACAGCATAGTGATTAGACATATACTTCACAGTGATAACCCATCTGCCACTGTACTTAGTTCTTACAGTATTATTGACTAGTCTCTGCTGTACTATATGTCCCCGTGACTATTTTTTTAACTTATAGTTGACATTTAATATTATGTTAGTTTCAGGCGTAGTGATTAGACATGTATATAATTCATGAAGTGATCCCCTAGTAAGTGTGGCACCCCTCTGACACTATCTGTAGTTTTTACAAGACTGCTGACTATATTCCCCATACTGTCCTTTACATCCCGGTGACTCCCCCGTAACTACCAATTTGTACTGCTTAATCCCTTCCTCTTTGTCACCCAGCCCCCTAACTGCCCTCTCATCTAGTAACCACCAGTAAAGGGTGGGTTTCTCTGTAGGTACCACCCTTCTGAGCTGAGCCTTCAGCAAAAGTGAGAATGGACATTAAGCAGGTGAAGTTACTGAAGATGATGCTGGGAAAGAGGAGAGGTTCTGAATTGCGTGGCTGAGGGGCCTGCTTGGTAATGGAGAGTGAAGCTGGACAACTCCGAGTTCTCTGCCCTCTTTCCTCACTCTCCTGTGGGGAAGGCTGATGCCCCTGCCTCTAGCCACCTGCTCAACCACTGGTCACAATCATGTCCCCCTCCAACCCCCTAGCCTTTAGAGTAAGAAGTGTTAAAGAAAAAAATATTGAATGACAGTGTTGAAGATAGTAAGGCAGACTTTATTCAAGGGGGCCTTGGCAATAGGTGTAGTGACCGCTGCAATGGGGTCTTGCTGTGGGAGAGAGATTGGCTCGCTCCGAATACAACATGGGCAAACAGGAATTTACAGCCACGGGGCAGGGTGAGGGTCACTGGATGGAAAATTACTAAGAGGGAACATTATGGGTAAGGGGAATTCTGGCTAAACCAACCTAACAGGATTCTTGCAGAAGACAGGCCAGGGTGATCAGACATCACTTGGGGGATGGTGGAGGATGAGGAAGCTGATCAGATTTGAGGGTGATCAGATAATGAGGGTTAGGGATTCTTGATAAGCTGACTTAGCTGGATTTTACAATAAATGTACAGAGGGGCCTAAGAAAAGGTTCAGGAACCTGACTAAACTTTGGTCAAGAAGGAATCTCTTTGTCAGAAGCAACAAGGAGCCATTGTTTTTTTTTCCACCTCTGCCTATACTTTCTCCTTCCTGAAAGCTGGTCTTCACCTCTCTCCTTGCAAGCACTATACCAGCTTATCTTTCTTACTTATACAAATCTGTTTGTTTTTATGGTGGTGGTGGGGCAACAGTATGCTCAATTAAAAATGTATTTCTCAGCCTTTCTTGCAATGTGACACAATTAGAGCCAATGAGATGTAAGCAGAAGTTGTGTGGGACTTCCAGGGAAGCTTGTTAGAAGAGATGGAGACTCAATGGGTCCTTCGACTTTCCTCCTCTGGTTTGAAATTTGGACGTGATGTTGGAGGTAGGGCAGCCACTTTGTGACCATGAGGCAAAAATTTCATGCTAAGAAAGGCTGGGTAGATGGCTGAAAGGAGCCTGAGTCCCTGGTAGCATTTGGAGCCACATGCAGACCCTGGACTACCTATCTTCTGACTTCTCTTTACATGAGAAAAATAACCACCCCTTAAAATTGTGTGGTTTTGGTTGTCTCTTTCTCACAGTGGGATGTGATCCTAAAATATGTACAGAGCTAGTAAAGGGGAAAGCCTGGATTTTAACACATTCTGACTGCTTTAACCATACACCATGTAGACCACACTTAGGTTTCTATCCTCTTCTAACATCTGCCCTTGGGCACATGACCTTGGAGAGAGGGAGGCCCCTTGCCTGTCGGAGGCCTGTCTTCCAAGTTCATTTTTGTTGTCTGAGGACTCATTTCTGACAGGGAATTCACTTGGGGAATCTGGGGAATGAGCCCATCCTTGAGTCACATGGGTGTCGCCTCACTTTGTAGCCTGTGCTGGAACTTTGCCAAGGACAGGGTACAATAAACCTAATGTCGGTACTACAGATGGACCTTACGGAGGGTTGTCCAGGCTGACCCAGAAGCAGGGAAGGTGGGAAGGCAGCAGCCTGGTTCATCCCAGCCCAAGAGAGAGAGGAGGCCAGAGGGAGACTGAGGGCTGTGAATGCTTTGAAATGAAGGAGAAGGGGTTAAGGGCGGGGCCTGTGGGGAAGAAAAGGCAGGGCATTGGGTTGGTGGGCACTTTAAAGGGGGCTGGGGCCTAACCCTCGGGACTTTCTGATAATCTAATTCTGAAAGTGTGTCTGAGACAGATAGACTGTACTCTCTAGTATGGCTATTACCCCTTTTTGTCTCCCCAGCACCCACCTTGACAACTGGTGCATAGTAGGCCCTCAAGAGATGCTTACAGAAGGACTCAGTCTGGAGGCTGGCCAGCACGGCCGGGGGGAGCAGTCCGAGCATCCGCCTGAGCCATCCGGGAGGCAGTGTTAATTGGGCTGCACATTCCTGCGGAGGCACCCATCACTTCTCACCTGTGCCTGGCTTCCAGGTTTATCTCATCCTCCCGGTTATGAGCAGTGAGATTACTGCAGACGTGAGCTCACTGGGGCTGGCCAGGTGGGCTGGGGCAGACTGGGGCCAGCTGGGCATTCCTGTACCCCCAGCCTCCTCAGTTTCTCCACATACAGGATGTGCCCGTGGCCCCACAGGCTGAGGGGAATAGAAGCTTCGAAGGGCTGCTGTCCTGAAAGGCCCCGAGGGGCAGGGCAGGGGAGGCACTAGGTCTGCTCAGCAGAGCCAGGTCTTCGCCCCAGTGCTCGGCTGTGGTACACAGCAGGGTCTCAGGGCCACGCAGCCCTTCTAATGTAATACAGTCTGTGCTTGTTCTACTGTGAAGCAGAGATCTCAGGGGGCAAAGTGCTGGCCCACGTGTTGTCCAGACAAAGAGAGAAGACAGCCCCATGCTCTGAAGTCCCAGGTTTGGCTCTCTAAAGGAGGGTCTAAAGCAGGCTTGTCCACCCTGTGGCCCGCGGGCCGCGTGTGGCCCAGGACGGCTTTGAACACGGCCCAAGCAAATCCGTAAATGTCCTTAAAACATCGTGGGAGTTTTTTGCGACTTTCTTTCTTTTCTTTTCTTTCTTTTTTTTTTTTTTAAAGCTCATCAGCTATCGTTAGTGTTAGTGTTAGTATGTGTGCCCCAAGACAATTCTTCCAGGGTGGCCCAGGGAAGCCAAAAGATTGGACACCACTATCAGAAAGCAATCTTTTAAGAACGATTTCTACCCCACAGAACTCAAAGAAACACAGAGGGCTGTTATCCCTTGAAACAGGGGACAGAAGTACAGGGAAAACCAAGCTAGCACCTTAAAGGAAAACGTAAATCAGGCCCTTACAGAGGGACTTGCAGGCTGAGGAGACACAAACCTGGCCCCTAAATACCATTAACGATTATCCCCAGGCTCTGTGTGATGGCTGTGGGGGCCTTGGTCTTTAATAATTGTCACAAGTCCCTTTACTGCTGGCAGCCTCAGATAATCGCAGACTCTACATCACACCAGCGGGAGTGCTGCACACATGTAAGCGCTGTGGCCCTCCCTTCCCTCCAGGAATTGCCACCCCTGAGCACCCCTGCCTAGAAGCTCTGTACCACCTCCTGAGTGGGAGCTGTGTTAGGCACTGGCATCGTTGGGCAGGTGTGGCAGGAAGGCTGCTGGCACTAGGACATTTGGGAAGCTGTGCCTGAGGGGTGGGCAGGGGTGGGCTTGCTGGATTTTAACTCCACAGTAAGTGTTTGATGAAACCCAGGCAATACTTAGCCAGTCTTTGTGGTCGACCTCTCCCAGAATTGCCTTTCTTACCCCCGTGCCAGCTTCAGGGACCAACTTGGAGGACCAACAGATCCACATGTGACTGTCCTGAGAAACCACCATTAAACTCTTGTCTGCGTCTGCTGGGTGTCATTCCCAGGACCTCTGCCTTACCCCAAGTGGCCTCCACCCAGGACCCAGCCAGACAAGGGGCAGAGAGCCAAGCACTGAACGACGAACTACCTGTACCAAGCAGGTGGTGGAAAACACTGGAGGGTCATAGGAATGAGGGAGCCACAGGGCAGAGCCTGAGAACAGGAGGCAGAGAGGAACTCCAAGAGGTTTTATAGAAAAACAAAATCCACATTCGACCTCGTCGCAAAAGTGAATAGTATGAAAGAACTCTTGGTGTGTCCTCCCATCCACAGTCACAGTTGAATTCAGGCCCTCCATCTTTTGCCCAGGCAATCAATAGCAGTAGCCTTCTGAGCAGGTTTTCTGGCTTAAACGAGTTATAATTAACTGAGTATCTATTACGTGTCTGGTACTGTAGTAGGCGCTTCCTGCACATTACCTCGTTACGTCCCCTCAGCAGCTAACTCTGCAGGCGGGGTATCAACCCCGCTTTGATGGATGTGGCATCTGTGGCTTAGAGAAGTGAAATGGCTTGCCCACTGTCACGTCGCTGGGGTGTAAGTGCCATATCATCTCCAGCCATGTGCTCTTCCTCCACACACCTCGTCTCACGGTCCTTTCCTAAAACGCGAATGTGGTCGTGTCATTCGGTTTCTTAAAACCTTCGGTGGCTCCTCACAGGCGGCAGGAAAAGACCCAACCCCCTTCCCCAGCTTGCAAGGCCCTTTCCACTCTCCCGCTGCCCTCTGCCCACTAACCACACACTCCCACCACAGAAGGCTATTTGTAGCTCCCTGAACAGGCCGGTACTTTCTGTGCTTGTTCGCTCTGTCCTCTCTGCAGAGGATCGTCTTTTCTCCTTGCCCCGCCCCTCTCCACAACCCATTTCCTGCACCCAGAGAGATCCCACCTCACCACCCGAGCCCAGCCAGATGTCTCTCTGACGTCTTCGCAGCAAGCCCATCTCCTGCCACCCCTGCACACGCACTGCCAGTGTCAGTGCAGCTGTCCTCACACCTGTTTGTCTCCTCCGTTGGACTCTCCTCTAGCACCTGTGCTTTCCCCACTCTATTGTAATTGTCTGTGAGCCAGGCTGAATGTCAGTCAGACCATAACCCCGCTGAGGGCACGGGTGGAGCCTAGAGGAGAGCCTGGCAGAGAGTAAGAGCTCCATTAATATTTTGATTGAATGAAGGAGTTGAATGAATAAATGGGGAGCACCTTGGGACAGGGACAGTGTCACAGTAACAGGACACATTCTATATTCCCATCATGTGGCATGTGCCCACACCCACTGGACGTGCAGTCAGGGTGAATGAATAGAGGCCAAGGGAGGAGAGGGGAGAGGGAAGGTTGGATTTAAATGGCGATGCTGGCCTGGGCACGGCCCTATTCATCCGCCAGGGGGCGTGGGAGGCCCGGAAGTTAGGGCCTCCAGACGGTAGTTCTCTTCTCCAGAGGCTCAGCCTAAAATCCGCAGAGGTGTGTGTTGCTTGTTTCCCTCCATAGAAGGGTTCCGGCGGCAGCTGGGATCCAAGGGAAGGAGCCCACCCAAAGCTGGATTATTGCATCAGCAGGCCCACGACTGGCCAGGCCTGCTGTTGCCTGGTGGGACAGGAAGGAGCCAGCTCCCTGTCTAGGCATCTGCATGCACTCAGGCAAGGTGCACCTTGGGACAGGTAGGTGCTTGCCGCGGAGGCTGTGGCTGGAGTCCAGTTGGTCCAGAGCTGGGAAGGGCTCAAAGCCATTCACGCCATGGGCCTATGAGGAGAAAGTTTGCACAAATTCCTGGACATGAGCAACTTGTTAGAACCCACAGCTTTGTCTCTCCACTCTACCCCATGCTAGTCAAGGCCAACTGAGTCTTTCAGGAAGTTGGGGCCATGGGAGACAGGAGCAGATCATCGTCCCTGCCCTCCAGGAGCTCCCCGCTGATGGAAGCTCTGAACCTGCTCCTTCCTGTGGCTGCTGGAGCCAGGTCACCTGCCTGGGAATCCTGGCTCAGCCCTAGCTTTGTGATCTTGGGTACTGTCCTGAACCCCACCTGTGCCTCAGTTTCCTCATATGTAATGTAAAAATGATGAAATACGTCATTCCATGCAAACCTCTTTGAATAGTGCCCATCAGGTAGTAAACACGGAGCAAACGGCAGCTATTGTCATGGTGACAATTCACTAGCAGCAGGTCCTTAGACGTTTGCAGGTGAAGGCACACAGGAAACCAGGCAGACCTGCATCCCTGCAGTATCGTCTCTGTCTTTGGATTAGCCTTGAGCCTCCACCCAGCTGGTCATTCCACGGCCAAGTCCTTAGCTGTAAAGAAGGGGACTGAGCACTCTGAGTTCATGGGGCTTTCGGACCTGAAAGGGAGCATACTAGACAGATCCAGAGAGAGAACGGAGGCCCAGAGATGCCAAGTGACCTGGCAAAGGTCACAGAGACAAGTGGGAGCAGGGCAGAGAGAAGGGTCCAATCTAGTGACCCACCACCCTATCTCTTGGGGTCTTGGGACCACATGGGTGTGTGGCCATCCAACTGGGCCATGCATCCCAACCAAGACTGCTTGGTGATTTTTGTCTAAATTAGATGCCTCCAACATTTGTATTATAAAGAGTTTTTGGAGTGTTGTGGCTTTTGCCTTTCATCCTCCCTTGTGAACAGGTTTGCAGTGGGACCAGTACAAATGGCAAGAATGAGAGAATTGAGTGGGCAGGGGAGGTGTCCGAGGGAGGTGAGAAAGCAGCCTGCTAGAGAGGTAGAGCATGAGCCTGAATCACTGCCCACCATGTCTGGGCCCGGCCTGGCTGCGTGTCCTCCTCCGGGCATGGGGCTGCCATGAGAACTGCCTCTGGAGTGGTGGGGGCCACACGTTGGGAGCTGCGCGTCTTGGGCCGTGTTTCTGCCCCTGCTCCTGTCTCACCTTTCTCTGCAACATGCCTTCGTCTCTGCCACTGAGCAGAGCCTCAAAATCCCCACTGTCCTTCTAGAAGCAGCATATATGCTCCTTCCTCCAGGAAGCACTCCTTGATTCTGATCCTCTGCCAGAAACCATTCCCTTCTTTGAATTCTCATGCCGATCCGTTTGTGCTTCTCTCCCGGGGTTCTCACCTCACCCTTGCATGATCACACAGAGGCAGCCTAGCACGGTGGCTGAGAGCAGGGATTCTCCCTGGGCTCAGAGGCTGATGCCAGTCGTATGATGGTGTGAGAGTTTCTTAACGACTGTGTGTCTCATTCCCTCCTCTGTAGGATGGGAATAACAGTGGTACCTTCCCTACAGGGTTGATGGGGCTTTAAATGAGCTCATGCATGTGAAATGCTTAGGCCAGGGCCCTGCACACAGGAAACACTAAGTGTGTGCTGTTGTTGTCATGGGAGCATGTGTGTCTGTCTGTGCCTTGTCTCTTCATTGAGGAGAGGATCAGTCTCTTCTATTTAAACTCGTCGGTTTCCCCCATGGTCTCAGCACAGGGCCTGGTCACATCAGGTCCTCTCTGACGGGCTGTGGAGTGCTGATGGGCCCGCGCGCTCTCTCGTCTTGTCCGCTGCCCCTGCTGAGCGGGGCTGTCTCTGTGGCTGTGGCCCTTCCTCCCACAGCCCCGCCTGAACTCCGGCAATTTTCCCTGGCAGCTCCCACGTTCTGGACTAACTTTAGGGTTGGTTTCCAACTGTGGTTGGATATTTCTGTTTGAAAAATATTTTAAGCAGCTGGTAGGAAAGAGGTGGAGAGGTGGGGAAAGAATAATAAATAAGCTTGTAAAAGGAAGATTGTCTAAATGATTTGGAGCCGTGATGGTCTACACCTTGGCTCTGGGTTGTGCCAAGGCCTGGGGAACCATCAGGTGGTTGGGGTTGGGGAGGGGACATCCTGGAAGCTTTATAAGCCAAAGAGAAAGACTGACCCTCACAGGTACTCTTGTGCATGTTTCATTTCATGCTCTGCATGGATTTTGAGGACACAAGAATTAAATAAGTGGGAGCTAGTTTGGCAACAGGCAGGGTTGAGGTTAGATACTGAAAAGAACTTAGTACCAGAACATATCCCTGAAACCCACGTTTATCACCCAAGACTCTGTTTTTCTCTAGAACTTGACTTTCTTCTCAGCTCTTATTACATCATACCTCAGACAGCCCACTGCCCCCCCAACCCCGCCGCTGTCAGTTGCTCTTCACTCCCCTAATAACAGCAGTTCCATCCTCCCGCACCCCAGGTTTCAACAGCTTCCTCTTCCCTTTGAGTTCTCTGCCACAGAGGCCCCTAGGCTCTTTTTGGAAATCTTCACCTCGGTCACCTTGGAGGCGGGGCCTGAGGCGGGGAGACGTCCCCAGCAGGAGCGGGCAGCACCCAGGCTGACAGCCAGAAGCAGAGGCCCATGGGCCACCCGATGCGCAGATGGGAGGCTCCCGCAGCCCCTGTGCTGGCCGGAGGGGACTGTGGAGACAGAGACTCACAGAAAGTCAGGGATGGGAGAGAAGCTAAATCATAGAGTCCAACAGAAGCTGAGTCAGACAGAGACAGGGAGCAAGTCAGATGTGGGGGTAGGGAGTGGACAGTCACCAGGCAGTGCTCCTGGCCAGGCCCACATGGACATTCCTGTGGCCTCTGATGGCAGGGTGGGCTCAGCCCTGAGGGCTGCCTGGTGCCGACAAGGTTGGAAGTCCAGCATGGGGTCTCAGGCCTGGGAGGACAGGAAGGCCCTGCCCTCCACACCCCATTCTCCTGAGGGCTCCCTCCACTGGACTCAGAGCTGACAATGGGGTCATGTCCTTATACAGACTGGGCTCTGCAGCCTCAAGGTGGCACAGTCTAGGGGAGCCAGTGCTGAGGGTAGGAAAGGCTAGGATGTGGGGGGCTGACCTTCCAGCAGCAAGGTGGGATGCCATTGGGGCAGAAAGTGCTGGGTCTGAGGACACATGATGGGGGGCTGTGCTGTTGAGGATTAAAAGGTGGTGGGCAGGTGTGGAAAGGAGGTCGTTTGGGGTTCAGGGAGTGGTGCTGGGATGAGTATGACGCCCACAGGAAATCTGGGTGGGGAGGTGTGCCAGAAGCTCTCAGTCATCTGTGGCGGGGGCGGAGCCCCCAGGAAAGGAAGGCCTTCTCAGTTTTGAGTGGATTGACAGCTTTCGTCAAGGCCTCTGCCCCAGCAACCCACACCCCTTAGGCGCCGCCCCCTCGGGCTCCCCCAGCAAGGAGAACAACGCTGGTCTAATTTGTCACCGAGATCTCTACCTGTTAGCTGATCCTTGCCACCAGCTAACTCGGACCACAGCAAAATTTAGAGTCCCAGAAGCTTCTGGGAGAGTAGGAAAATGGGAATTTGCACTTCCTAATACAATTTTACATGTATTATTACCAAACATGAAAATTTCCAAAGCATTTTTTAGTATTATAAAACATAACATACAAATATTACAGATATGTAAGGTTTAATAAATAATTAGAAACCAAGCACCCATTTTTCTATTGCCCAGATTGAAAAATAGAATGCTGCCAGCACCCCAGAAGTCCCTGTGTCCTTTCCTGATCACAACCCCATTCCTCCACCCCAGAGCGAACCCATATCCTGACTTTTGTGATCATCATTTCCTTGTTTGTCTTCCAGAGCATTTAGTTTCTTAGATGTTATCATCTTTGAGTTTCACAGTAACTGTATTATTCCCATTTTACAGATGAGGAAACTGAGGCTCAGAAAGATTAAATAACTAGCCCAAAGCCACCCAACCAGTAAGCAGCAGGACCAGGATCATGTCAGGATTGGCTGATTGTCCCTGTGCAGTGTCTTAGTCACACCAGAATCCACAGGAAGCACTGGGACAGCCCCTGGCCCCGGAGAAGAGGGTGGTCATCTTCATAAAGGCCACCCAGGTCCTCCCTTCCTGGATGGGTTGACTCTCTTCACTCCCCAGAGTCCTGCTCTCTGAGTACCTGGCTGGAAAAGGTGGGGGCCCAGTGAAGAGCAATTGGGGGTTGGAGAAGCAAGAGGAGCTGGGAGACAACCTGGGGTGGGATGGAGCCTAGACAGAGCTTCAGGCCCTGCTTAACACATGCCAAGGGCACCCAGGATGGTGGGGGATGTGTCTGGGCCAGGTGTGTGCCCAGGTGCTTGCCAGATTTACCAGGTGTGCCGTCCTTGGTGGGCTAGGTGTGTGCGTGCGTGTGTGTGCGTGCGTGTGTGTGTGCGCGTGTGTGAGTGTGTGTGCGTGCGTGCATGTGTGTGTGTGAGTGAGTGTGTGCGTGCGTGTGCGTGTGCGTGCGCGCGTGTGCGTGCGTGTGTGTGCGTGTGTGTGTGTGTGTGCGCGTGTGCATGTGTGTGTGCGCGCGCGCGCGTGCGCGTGTGTGCGTGTGTGTGTGTGTGTGTGTGCGCGCGTGTGCACGTGCATGTACCTGGCATGTCCATGTGGGTGCCCAGCTCTACCTACACACTTGGATTACTCTAAACCCCGCCCCCACCTTCATCTTCTTTCTTTTCATTTTAAAATTATACACACTCACTATAAAAAATTCAAATATAAAAGTATCTCCTCTAATTCTAATCCAAATGATCCCAGATGTAATTTCTTTTAACAATTTGGCATTTATCCTTCTTACTTCTTTTTAAGAACATTCAAATGCAGTAGTTTCAGGTTTAATAATTTTTAACAAAATAATATCAGAATCTACTTTTATTCCCGACCTTTATCCCCACTTAACATACCTTTGTCATTTTCCCTGTCAGTATGCGAGGACTTACTTCACTCTTTTTCATAGTCGAAGAGTACTCCCTTAAGTAGACGTACCCTCACGTGTTTAACTGGGCCGACTCCTCTGTGTCCTAGCTCCCTAGTCTCCCAGAAGCTCAGAGAGTAGGGTGCAAGAGGAGGGGGAACAAAAGGAGACTGACTCCTCAAAATTCAGCCCTGCCTTGAGAGGCAGCCCAGTCCCAGTTGCCCTTTGACCTCCTGCAATGGATTCCCCTACAAAAGGGATTCCCCAAAGTTCACCCCTTGTTCTCCTGTCCTCTGCCCACGGTCCCTGTCCCCTTCTGCTTCCTAACCCTTGACTGCTGTGCAGTGCTGCAGGTTTGGGGGGCTGGCCATTGAGGCTACCTGATCTCAGAGAGCTGGGAGGAACTGGACTTGGGGGGCCCAGAGTCCAGGAGGCTCTGCACAGACAGCCTGCATGGGCCCAGGTCATCTGGAGAAGGCTTCATGCTGATGGTGAGGCTGACACTGCCCGTGCCCAGATGGCAGCTTCCTGCTTCCCAAAGGGCATGGATGATGGGAACTGTGCCAAGTGGGCATGGCGACCCCGCCCCTGCATCCATGTCATGGAAAATCTGAAGCCTTGATCTTTGCTTGTGATTGCTCCTCGCTGATTTTTACAATGGGAAACTTGAGGCCTCTTTGTCCCCATCAGCTTGGGAGGGAGGTGTTGAGGGGGGGACAGGAAGAGGTGACTCAGTCAGCAGCAGCTGGGGGTATAGCTGAGGACCAACTTAACTCCTTTCCTCTCTCCCTCACCCTCATGTAGCTCACCTGTACACCTGGCGTGCTTCTGTGGGGCGGGAGGCGCAGGAGTGTGACGGGCTCAGCCTCTGTCCTCCGGCCTGGGTAAGCTGGATCAGCCTCCCCTCGCCCAGGGCCGTGGCTCTCCTGGATTCCAACACCCCTCTGTGCTCTACTGTCCTGGTGCCGGGTGCTCCTCGGCCCCCCTCACCCCCCAGGGCTGGCCCAGTACGTCTGTTTACCAGGGGACCCAATTAGAAATTTGCAGCAAGGAACCCACTTTGCCAGGTCACTTCCCTCCCCAGCACCATGCCCAGCTCCTGCTGCCCTCTCTCCTTCCCTTCTCTCCCATGGCCAGAGTTCACAGAAACTTCTCAAGTCAGTGACTCTCACCTTCCTTTCCTCCTCAGGAGAAAGGGGCCCAACCCCCCTTCTCTGGAGCCTGGCACCTTCCTTCCTCAGGGATGGCACCGTACGGGGGAGGAGGGGTAGACCTGGGGGATGAACCCAGAGCAGAGCATCCCTTTCAGGCCTCAGCCCGAGGCCTGGCGTCATCTGCTGGATGAGCAGGTGTGCCCCTTGCTTCCTGCCGTCTTAGAGGTGAGTCTGGGGAGTGAGAGGTAAGAGCAGAGAAAGCTAGGGGAGACTTTGCCCCAAGGTGAGGGAGGACAGAGGTGCTGAAGTTTGCTTCAGGGAGAAAGCCCTGGTCTTCATTCAGCAGCTTCTGCACTCAGAGACCAACCTGTCCGTTTATGGATGCTGCTAGATCAGCAGCCCCTCTGAGGAAGCTGTAATCTCACTGTGTGTGCAGGTGTGTGTTGGGGGAGATGTGTGGCCTGGGCTCTTGGACCTCGGAGGAGGGAGAGCTGAGAGAGGCTGGCGCAGTCAAGGCCGCCTCCTGGAAGGGTGGGAGGCAGGCTGAGATTGGGCCAGCTGGTGCGGTCAGAGAGGAGGTGGCAAGTGGGGTGAAGGGCAGCTGGGCAGCCCATCTGGAGTCCTGAGCTCAGGCCTCATCTGCCTGGCCGGGGCTCGGTGTGGCTCTGCCCCGTCTGTCTGCCTGTCTGGGTGGTGCGCTCGCCTGGAGCCTGGAGCGGGCGGCGGTTGCGGGCCAGGAGGGACCAGGTTCGCTGTCCTGGGTGCTGAGTGAATGACCTTCCCTTGAGGAAGCTCTGTCTTCTGGGAACCATGCTCCTGTCTGAGCCGGAGCGGGACTGCGAAGAGCGGGCTCTCCCCTGTAGGCCAGGGAGGGGTGCTGCGGGCCGGGCCTCTCCACCACCCACATCCGATCCGCCTCGCTGCCCAAGCAGGACAGATTATTTTTGCTCCTTCAGCCTCTGCCAGTGCCTTTGCCCCCTTTCCACGAGTTACTCAGTTACCAGTGTTGGTTTTCTATTTCCAGAGCAAGGCAGGCTTCCTCCACCCTCAGCCTCAGTAGGCATTTCCCTTCCGTCCAGCCTGGGGAGGGGCTGGGTGCCTGGGTCCAGGTCCAAGGTCAGGGTCGCCCTCATTGTGTCTGAGGGAGGGTTAACCCTTCTCTTTTTTGCACCTTCACTCCCCTGCTTCCTCCCAGACCATTCCCATCAGCACATGGACATGCTCTAACTCTTGTCTTTGAAAACATCCCTCTCTAGGTCCCTTCCAGCCATGGCTCTGCTCCCTTCCCAGCCGCTCTCCTCACCAGAGTGGGAGGTAATTGCTACTTCTGCTTCCTCCCCAGACTTTCCCTCTTCACCCCCACCCACCCCCGCACCTGTCCCACCACCCTGCATCTGTCCATGTCAAATTCACCAAACCCGATGAACACTTCTTGGCCCCCTTTACCGCCTCTCTCAGAAGCTGGAACTCAGCTGACCCTTGCCCTGAGCCCTCCTGTCTCTGTTTGCCCACATGGGGCTCTTTTGGTTTTCCTCCTGCCCTCCTGGCAGCTCCTTCTCATGCTTCTTGGCAGGTTTCTCTTCCAAGTGACTCTAATGCCAGTGCCCTTGGACTTGGTCCTGGACTTCTCCACGTTTCCATGGCTGTAGACACCACCCACATGGTGGCAAGTCCACGTTTATGACTCCTGCCTGTTCCTCCTCTTTGAGCACTGACTTCCAGGATCAGTTCCTACTTGGTATTTTTACTTGAGGTCTCCCAGATGTTTGAACTTAACCCGTCCCCACAAGCACTCTTGAGTCTCATCTTATTACCCTCCAGTCTTGCTTACATCACTCCCACCTTCCTAGTTGCTAAAGACTGTGGTCCTTGAGTCCTCCTCACCTTTAATGTCCAAATTATCATCAAGTCTAGCAAATCTTACCTGCAAAGTGTACTTACGTGGGCTCTACAGTGGCCTTATAACTGGTCTTCCTGCTTCCAACTTGAGTCTCCTCCATTTCAGTGTCCACGAAGCATTGAGAATTGTCATTTAGACCCTAACACCCTTTCTCCATGGGCCTTTCTGTGCATGTATGTTCACAATGTCACTATAGCTTATTAGTGATTCTGGACTTTTCCCATCTCCCCAGCTTTATCTCATGTCCTCCCCACTGGCCAGGCACTTGGGCCTACTTTCAGTTCATAATGGTCAATGTTCTCGTCCAGCCTCAGGGCCTAGAATTTCTCCCCCAACCCACAGCCAACCCATTCTCATCCTTCAGGTTGGCTTGCATGTCATCTCTTCAGAGAGGTTTTCGTAGCTGTAGTGTCAAAACCAGCCCTCTTCCTTCACACTCTGTTTTAATCCACTATTGAGTTTATTTGCATAATAGCATTTACTACATCTGTAGTTACTGTATTTACTTATTTACTTACTTTTAGTTTTATAGGATGTAAGCTCCATGAGGGTGGGGCCATGACATTTTCACCGTGGTATCCGCAATACTTAGCAGAGGGCTTGGTGCTTGGTAGACATGTAAAACAATTTTGTTTATTGTATGTCTACCAAAAAGAGTGAATGAGTAAATGAATGAATGTTCTCAACTTGTAGAGTCAGTTAGGATGTGGTGAAGAAAGGGGAGACAACGATTGGTAGAAAGATACTTCCTAGGTAGGGTTGCCAGACTTAACGAATATACAAGATGCCCAGTTAAATTTAAATTTAAAATTCAGATAAACAACAAATCATTTTTTAGTGTAAGTATGTCTGAAATTAAAATCCAATTAAACATCCTGTATTTTATCTGGCAACCAGGTGGGTAAGGAGAATGTGGTGGGAGGGGCCCAGAGCCCGATCGTATAATGGGGCTGAGAGACAGTACGCAAAGCCAGTGGAGTCAGGGGACTTGTCATGAGACCTAGTCAGGTAACAGCAGAGTATGTCAACAGTGTACCAGTGTGTGGCACCCTCAGGGTGTGGTGCAAAGGAAGCTCTGAGAGATACTGACTGAGACCGGGGTGAGGGTTGAGGGACTGGGTCCTGGGGATTTAGGTCCTTGCCCTCCTAAGGTCACAGACAAAACCTGCTAGACCCTTCCTTTTCTGTGACCTTCTTACTTGTTGTCAGATTCAGTTTGTTGTAACACATGCTGACCAGATGCCCGAGGGCATGCTGGGTGCTGGGCCAGGTTTTGAGGGCACAAAGATGACATCCTTTCCTTCCATTGCCCAGTGCCTGAGCCCTGGACAACGTGATCTGGCCCTCGGAGGCAAGTTGTCACCGGGATCCACTGTTGCCAGACACAGGTCTGGGTACCTTCCTTGTTTTATCTCATTTCATCTTCCAAGCACCCCCCACAAGGGAAGGCATTTTTGCTGCCATTTTATACCCAAAGAAATAACTGTCAGGGTGATTCTGCAACTAAGTAGAGGTCCCACAGGAAGTAAGCAATGGAACTGGATGCAGACTTGGTTTTCTGATCCCTTGCAGCCGAACTCCCCATCTTGGAGGGTCTCAGCCGTCAGAGGCAGGACAGGGTTGGTGGACTACAGGAGGTGAGTGGGGAAGGATTCTCCTGCTTAGACCACTGCGGCCTTGCTACAGGGGCCAGAACTTCCTAACTGTCTCCTTACACCCAGGTCCAGTGGAGCTGCCTGAACACATGGCAGGGCAGGCCGTCAGCACAGGTCCCGGTCTCACTGGCCTTTCCCAGTGATATTAAACATAGCGTCTACTGACTTCAGTCCCCCAGAGGCTTCTAAGTCCTGGGGAATACAAGCAGCATGTGAGAAGGGGCTGGTGAAATGCTAACCCCACCCTGCCCCCCTCCCACCCTGAGGGCTCCTGTCTCTTCTAACTCTGGGGCTACAGCTGGATTTATATTCCTTTGCTTGGAGACCCAACATCCCATAGACTTTCAAATCAGGCTGGGCTGTGAGAGGGCATCCTTCCCTCCTTCTGGTGCCTTCCTTGCTTTATCTTATTAACCCCACTCTGATAGGTAGGCTCCTGCAACATTGGAGACACCTAGGAAACAGAGGCTGTACAGCCCATCATGTTCACCCTCAAGGGTCTTCTGTCTCTGAGAAATAGAACCTTCTACCCAGCTTTGTCCCTCCCAAGGACATTTGTAGCAACTTGCTGTAGCCCAGGTCTCTGACAACCAAGATGACATTGCAATTTGCTGTTCAACTAAATCTTTTTCTGCCTTTTCCAGTTCCCCATGGTGCTGTGTCTTTATTATCCTTTGTCTCTACATTGCTTCCCAATTAATTTTCAGAGAGATGTAGTTTGGGTCTGAGATTCCTTCCTTGAGTCCTTCATGGGATTGACACATGGGATTTCTCAGCATTGGATCCAACACCTAATGAATGAGTCTAGACACACACTTTACACATTTCCCTAATCACATTGGTTCTAATTCTAATGTTTGTGCTTGTACACAGTCACACATACGCACATTTGCACATACGTGTTCTCTCACCAATGCTTGCACATGCGTTCACACACTTACACCAGCACCAGGATGCCCTCCCTCTCTCTATCCCGTGGCAGAAGGCATTGGTGTGTTGCGAGAGGGCCCACTGTCACTGACAGTTTGTGGGAAAATTCATCCGCAGGCCCTTTGTTGAACAAACATCCTGATGGGACTTTGGATTGAGGAAGGCAGTCCTCAAGTGGGATGGGCTTGAACTGAGACAGAGATAATCAACATAGGAATTTGTGGGTAAGGGCTGTTTAGCCTAGGAGGAGCTAGATGAGGAAGGAGCCATAACATAATAAGAGGCTTGAGCCCAAGTAGAAGACAAATTCCCCATGGTGGGAATGTGGGGAAAGGGAATAGCTGGAGGACTTTTAAGGACAAAGACTCTAGTAATCAACATTATGATCTATTTTATTGTATGGCAAAGAATGGCCCCTCAGTTAGTTCCATATCCATAGGGAAAACCTACTGCACCCCCTGATGAGAGGGTGTTTTGGAGAAATCATGGAAAATGGACTGAATTAGATGTTTGATTCAATGCAGGTGGAGAGTGGAAATGTCCACAGGAGGCAAGAAATAAGAGAGAGAACATGTCACAGAGGCAAGAACTTAGAGCCAGAAGTGACTGAGGGAGGAGGGGAAAGGGAGACGTAAGGTCAGCCCCATTCCCAGTCCAAATGTTACTAGCGAGTCCCCACCACCTCTGGCATGCGTGTTTGAGTCGGCATTATCTCATCTCAAAGAGCAAACGCCCCGAGCTGAATTACATGGAAACGGGCACGTGAAAGCCCGTGTGTGTTCCCATTCACGCTCGCATTTCTTTCCCCTTGATAGAATGTGAATGAGGTAGTGATTTGGCAAGTAGCAGGTTAACTTTGTAAATGAAGATAGCCAAACCAGAATATTTAGGTTAGAAAAATCTACCACTGGCCTGGATGATCTGGTGTGGCCATCTAAACTTAGCAAATTAACCAGAAAATTGCCAAAGTCCTGCACTTAGGCTGGCCAGACAGTTTTCGGGTGGCCCATGTCCTCGCACGTACACAGGTAGCTCCCCACACATTATTATTAAGGCCATCTCCCCACATGTTATTACATCTAATATGTATTTGTAAGCAACTCAGTGATTGTTCCAGATTATCCAAAAGCAATCTGTCCTACCAGGCTGGTTTTCTACAGCTGCCTCTCATGTGACTGAGCTGTGGGTAGAAAACACTGACAATGGAAGGCATGCTAAACAGAGACAAGGCCGTGAGTCCTTCTGTTCCTGTTATTGTTTTTATTCCCCATTCATGTGTGCTCATAAAACACAGTGAAGTTTACTATTAGCCTAAATTGCACATACCTGGCAAAGAAAGCTTGCTTTTAAAATAGAACCAAAAATAAATAGCAGCAAACAATGAAACTTAAAAAGAAAATAGGAAGGGGGTAGGTATGATGAAGGCTTTTGAATCAAAATAGAGGAGATTTGGATTTTTCACCTCAATTCTGCTAGAGACTTGCTTTGAGACTTGTTTTGTCATCGTCATTGTTTATTTGTACCATGATGGTGCTTTCGAGAAGTCCCTTCCAAATCTAAAATCCTGAGAGCTCCCCCACCTCCTGCAAGAGTATATTAACTCAAGTAGATGATCAGGTGTTATGAGGAGTGGTCTGATGTGGTGGAAATGGTGCATCTCAAATTTTAATGTGCACATTAAGTGTAAGTCACCTGGGGATCTTGTTACAATTCAAATTCTGATTCACTAGGTCTCTGTTTGAGATCCCTGATTTCCAACAGGCTCCCAGGTTGGCTGCTGCTGCTGATCCAAGGACGACACTTTGCAAAGCAAAAGCGTAGGGCAGACTGGGTCTGGAGTGAGAAGTCCCATGCCTGTCCATCCTTTCTTATCTTTACTGAGTTTCCTCTTTTGCTAAATAAAAACAGTGGTGAATATACACTCCGAGAGGATGTTGTAAGGCTATAGGAGATAACACATTTGAAAACCCTCTCTGTGTCATAATGTGCCTTACAAATGTTTGTTGTTATTGTTTTGGAGCTGCCCGGCTTTACCTTCAAAGACTGCTGGGGCCCACTGGTAGGGGACTGATGGAGTGATAGGGGCGCGCATCCTTGCATCTGGTCCATGGTGTGCTCACGTGAAGCTGTTTCCCTGGAAGCTGTTATTTGCAGAGCCAGATGCTCTGTGTGTCTCCCTCCGCCCTCTGATTGTAGGGCTGCTCCGGCTCCTGGCTGTGACCCAGGGAGGCCACATGGCTTCCAGCTGTGCTGGGGCATCTGGGGCTTGCTCCTCCCCTTCCCAGCTGTGGGCTCTCCCTTTAGCTCACCACAAGACCAGGGCTGGCCCTGGGCAGAACTCTGCACTCGGCAGTTTTTCCTCCCTGTTTTTCCCTCAGGCAGCCAGTGCCCTCATGCCCTCCTGCCCTCCTGCCCTTAGCTCACCCCACTCAATCCGCCCCCACCAAACCTCACGGCAGGAAAGTGCCTGATCCTCTGGTTCACAGAGTTGGCAATGGCTGATACGGCTTGAGGTGACCTCTCCTGAGGGGACACAGCCAAATGGGGCTTAGAACCACAAAGGAACAGATCAGACCACAGTGCCTGGAAGGGGTGGCATATTTGGAAGTGGTTAGGGAGCCTCTCCACTACCTCTGAAATCCTAGACTTCAGTGTTCTGCAGCTGCACGCCTTGCCATTTCCATTTCCAGCCAGAAACATTCCAACCTTTCGTGTTCCCGAGCTTGTCCCTGACCCACTGGGTGTTTGCTTAAGCTGAGACCAACTCCTTTGATTTCATAGACTGATGTGAAAATCCGGCAGGCCACGTAAAAGCATGGGCACAGCCATCATTATCAACCAGGGGTTCTCAGCCTGCTTTCTCCCTCTGAGGCCTTGGCAGTGGGAGCTCCTGTGTCTGAGTGCCCTGGGCAATGAATACCACTCCCTCCTCGGCCCCTGGCCCAACTGTGGCTCTACTCTTTTCTGTCTTGTTCACGTAAAGGAGAAGAATATTATTATAAAGATAACCTTGATCGGCTCTGATTATTATTTTTTAAAGTATAGCGTTCCGAAACTCCAGTGCTCACGTTTAACATTGGGAACCAATAGTAACATGTGATACTCTGTTGAGAATTCTGTCCACAGACTGTTTGCTCCAACATTGGAGCCAGGGACTGCCTGCTCAAGAAGGGGTTTGATTTATACAACAGATCCACTGCATATCTATTAGGCAGCAGGCTGCAGCCTTTGAAGATACACAAATGCACTGTGTGGCCAGCTGGGAAGGGGAAAGAGATCTGTCTCCTCTGAGGATGTGATGTGCTCTCAGGCTTTTATCACATCTATACGAACGAGGGCTGTCCGGAAAAACTCCAGCCGTAAGCACCTCTTTTTCATATGACATGGCTGGATACTTTCCGGACAGCCCTTGTAGTTCCCCTTGTTGCCGTTAAGGCTGTTTCTGCCACTTTTCTTTCTTTTTTTCTTTTTTCTTCCTAGATGAATCTTGCTATTTTCTTTTTATGTTTGTCCAGTTAGTAATTTTCTCAGAAACCAGGTTTTGAGTTTGTTTCTTGATTCATCAATTTTTGTGTTTATTTTTGTTTTACCCTTTGACTAGTCTCTTTATTTTCTCACTTGAATATGTAGCTCATTAACATTTAATCTTACTTTCTAATCAATATATTTGAAATTATACATTTTAAAATAAAGACTGCTTTCACTGCATTCACACATTTTAATATCGACTGATTTCATTATTGTTTGGTTGTAATTTCCATAACTATAAGTATTTTTCTTTAACCTATAAGTGGGCCAACCAGATGTACTATTTTAAACGGGACAGAAAACAATGGTCCTGTCCCATTTCAAATGGTACATGTGGTCAGCCTAGTCTCACTGGGTTAAATTCGGGTGTCAGTAGGCTGACCATACGTACATTTGAAATGCGACAGGACCGTTGTTTTCTGTCCTGTTTAAAATGGTACATCTGGTCAGCCCACCTATAAGTTATTTAGGAGGGTACTTGAAGTTTGCCGAGTAAAAATTTTATTTATTTTTTGAAGTTCAACTTTTATTTTATTTCACTGTAGTCACAGAACATGTAAGAATTTTTTTTGGGGGGGTCTTTTTTGAGACCTGCTTTACGGTCTACTTTTGTAAATGTTGTGTCACATGTTCTTGAAAAGAGTATCTATTCTTCAGTTCTGAGTGCAAGCTTTTCTATATGTCCTCTAGATCAAAATGTAATAATAAGCCTTATTAAAAAGACTATGTTCTTATTCAAGTTTGATTCCTTAAGCTTTGAGTTTCTGAAAAAGATAAGGAAATCTGCCACTCTAATGGTGGATTTGTTCATTTCGCCTTGTAATTTTGTCATTTTTTATTTCATGTATTTCAAGATTTTATTGCCAAATGTATGCAGATTTAGTTAGTTATTAGTGAATCTTCCTGGTATAAGCTTTAAGTAATAATCCTCTTTATTCCTGTAATGTCAATATACTTTTCTTGCTTGAAAGTCTATTTGATCTGATATAAACTATACCAACTTTCTTTTTATATCCTTTAAAAAGTTTTCAACATTTTTGTGTTATTATGAATTGTGACAAAATATAGATTAACTTCTAAAAATCCAATCTGAGAGTCTCTCTGTCCTTTAGCAGATCCATTACATTCACTATCATGATACACATTTACGTTTTAGCATCTCTGGGTTTTAGGCAAGAGGTAGCCACAGGAATAGAGAATGGCGTTGCTATTCCCCGGCAAATGAGTGTGAATTACTCCCTCCCAAGTCTCCTGAGCCCTGGTCCTGGTCCTATCCTGCATTTATTTTACCTTTATCTTCCATTTACCGTCCAGTCCTCATCACGGCTGCCAGCATCTGTTAGCCCTGGATCTGTCCAGTGTACCTCTGTCCCCCACTGCTTGGCTCACACCATCCAAGGAGGGTGTTTTACTTGGGGTGTCCATCTCCTTCAGCATGGAGGAGGGGTGTACAAATGGGTTGAGTCGGTGCAGCACAGTGAGCCTCACTGATACCTGCAAGGCCGAGCCAAACCCTCTGCTCTCCCAGGCTTTGTCCACCTGGCTCTTCCTCTGTCCTCTACTCCCTGAGTCACTGTCGTTTCTCATAGTTCCCTCTGCAACCCTCGCCCCCTCTCTCTTACACATACACACACACACACACACACACACACACGCACGCACACACGCATACACACACACGCGCACACACACACGCACACATGCGCACACACACACACGCACGCACACACGTATGCACACACATGTGTGCACACACGCACACACGCACACGCACACACACATGTATGCACACACGCACGCACACACACATGCACATTCCTGTGCCCGCTCCAGTGTAGACTGACTAGGGAGAATTTTGCTCTGATAAGTGCCACTGGCAGGAATGTCTGTGATTTTTTTTTGAAGTTGGCAAAGCAAATATTTTTGTTTGGGGGTGAGAGTGGGGAAAGGGGAAGTGCAGGTAGAGTCCCTAATCTGATGACCAAATAGTGTTGGTGGATTTAAAAAGCACCCGTATTTACTCAGTTGTGAGTTTCATGTTTCCTGCCCACAACAGGGTCGGGACGCTGTCTCCCCATCCAACCTGCAGTTAGACCTCAAAAGGCTGAGCTGAGCCTGAGTGGAGAGAGAGGTGGTATCACTTCTGAGGGTCCCACTCCAGTGGCTTAGGGGCTGCAGACTGGAGGCTGTGTGAGTGTCTATGGTCTCGAGAAAGCCTGAAGGGTAAGACGAAAGAGCTCTGCTGTGCTACATGGGACCCTAACATGCACGGGCACATCCGCACACAATTTGGGAAACTCAAGAGAGGCCCCGGGAGAACTTAGGAACCAAACAGCACCTCACCTTTTCGCAATGCCACACAACATTTTGGCCCAGCACCAGGGGGCTCCCTTAGGGTCTGATCTAGTGCCAGGTGAAGTACAGGGACCCAGGGACACAGGGGTGACAAGGCCTGAGGGTGGGAGTGACAAAGGGCCCTCACCACCATCCAACTTTCACTGAACTGGCAGGATCTGAAGCCCAGCTCGTCAAGAGACCCCACTGGGGTGGGGGCAGAGAGTGGCTTCCGTTGCTTGGAAGCCGTCCTGTGGGTGGAAAACAATCAAAGGGGCTTCATAGTGACAAAAGGCTTCTCAGAAACTATAACCTACGCTTAGGAATCCGACAACCCCGTGCAAAATGTATTTGCACACAAATCAGTAACCCAAAGGATACACGGAAACAATTGCTGAACAACGTGCACTGGCCAATCATTCTTGTTTCAGGACTCAAGGACAGGATGAGAGGCAGCAACGTGAGGGTGGGCACATCTGTACAGCACCTGCTGCTGCTGGGGCTAAGCGATCAGAGCTTCCGCATGCGCCTGTCCTGAATGAGCTGTCTGGCCCTCTCATCTACAACAGCAACGGGAGCGTAATCTCTCTTGGTAACGTTCTCCTTTACTTGGGTTCGTCCCAAGCACATTCAGATGCAACCAAGCCATCTAGCTTCAGCTGCTCAGGACTGACCTGGATGGACAAAGAGAGCATTCTCAGCCCTGGGCGCAGGGCGGCAAGAACACCGAGCGCGGGGCCCACAGCACAGGGTGTTACGTGTCTTAATTTTAGGATCCCTTGATCACCCTGGATCTCGGCTTTTCACCAGGGAGCTCAGCACAAACCCAGATCTTTCGATGGACTCTGCAGACATAACCACAGCCCCATGTTGTCCACTTGCTTGGCTGAGACAAACCCTTGGTTTGTCTGTCTTGGGGATAGGGAAGTGTCTCTGCCCCCTTGACTTTCCTCGGGTCCTGTCCCCTCTGGTGGCCGTGGGTTGGGGAGTCATCAGGAGCAGCGGGTGCACTGGAGAGCACGGTGTCAGCCCCGCTCAGAGCTCTCAGCGGTGGGCGTGTAGGTGGGTCCCTTCCTCCCCAGCAGCCGGCAGTTAGAGTGATTGGCCTGATTACTGACTGCTGCGTGGCAGGTGAGGTGTGTAATTGTGCTAGGGTGTGTGTGTGTGTGTGTGTGTGTGTGTGCAGGGATGGAAGTCGAGGAGCAGGGGGAGGTGTAAACCTAACAAAGTGAGTTTAGGAACTAGAAAGCTGGCCCAGGGACAGGGGGGCACTCTTGAATCTGGTGCCACTGGAAAGAAAAATCTGCCCCAGGGGACCTTGGGTCCTGGAGCTGGGATTAGGGTGACGGTAGGTACTGCTGGTACCCGGAGACCCCCAACTTCGGGTCATTTGCTTACAGTGGATTTCTCTTGCTTATAGTGAAGCTAATAAACTCCAAGTCCTGTCTGGCCCTTAGCTTCTGTTTGGACATCAAACCAGGGAGGATCTGGTGATGGCTGCCATCCCCACCCTGACCTCCACCCATCTTTTTAGTCTGTACTTAATGTACAAAGTCTGGCTGCGGGCTTCATGCCAAGCTAATGGGTACCAGGAGTCCCTGGGGAGCCATGGAGGGCCCGGACAGCAGGGGCTGTGACGCCTCTGTGTGTGTCTCGCCTGTGGTCTCAGGCAGGCTGCAGAGACCACAGGGCAGCATGATCTTGGGCTCAGCTTCCACCCTCCCTGCTGGCCATGCTGACCTGGGCCTCCTGCCCCCATCTTGGCCTGGTCTCCCAGGGTGTCTAGGGACCCAGGGAAGGGGGCCCGATTGTGCAAGTTTGGGGACAAATCTCTGCTGTGGGCCTTTCTCTGTGCTCAAGAGGAAATTTGGGCCATGGAGTAGAATAAACAGGTTGCAATCTTGGGAAGAACTGCCTTGACCAGCTGCTTGAGGTTGAGGGCGAGGGCCCATTGTCCAGACCCAGAGCCTGTGGGCCAGACCACACAGGATCATCTGGAGAAAGGGGAGACTGCGTTCAGCTAAAGGGTGAGTCCTCCCTTGTGCCCAGCTCCTCCCCAGCCCTTCATCTTGGCTCACAGTTGCTGACCTGGTCCTTAAAGTCCCGCAGGGCTGGCGAAGCCTGCCTCAGTGAGCCTGGGGGCTGGGCCAGCTGTGGGGTTAGGCCAGAGGTGAGATAATACTTACTCTTTCTGAGCCAGACATTGAGAGAGAGCAGGGGGCTGTCCAAACTGGGCAAGCCAACCCGGTGGTACATGCAGTGGGATTTGAGCCATGCAAGGGCTCCATCTGTCCTAATGGTACTGACTGTAGCTCTTCACCAGAATTAATTTTTAAGTTTCTGGTTGGTCAGAGACTTTCCTAGGATCATTCTAAGCCTAAGGAAGATATTTTGGGAAAAGAATGTCCTTATTTAAAGCTGGAAAAAAACCCCCAGTGTGATTCTTGCTGTTCTAGTAAATTTATCAATCCCCTATAATTTTCTTGACCCCAAAGATAACAAGCTGTGCTCTTAGAGAAGGATCTGACCACATCCTTCCCCTGTGTAATCTCTTTGCTGCCCCTCTCCCTCCAAAACACAGCCTCACAGCTCTGGCCCAAATGGTCAGGTCAGCCCACAACCCTAAGCATGGTTTCCCACCACTCTGAGTAGGTAGACCCTAAATAGTTCAGCTGCAATCTCTGGGAAGCCCCTATTGTCCTCCCACAATGACATAGGATGTCTTTGTGTTTTACCCCTAAGCCCTCTCCTTTTATGGGAGGCGATTGCACTCACAGATGGTTCCTGAACTGAAGGGCCAAGATGTGAGCTTTGCTGTCACGAGCTCTTTCCCCCTTTCAGAACGGCCCTCCTCTGGGCCCCACCAGCAAGAGGATAGCCACAGTGAGGGTCCCAGGCTTAGGAGTCATCATGGTCGAGCCCATCCACGGCCCAGATCATGGCAAAGTCAGTATCGTGGCAAGACCAGTGAGACTCTTGGGTCCCTTACCACTAATCATTCATTGTTCCTCACTCCGTCCTCACCTCCGGATGATTCTCTTATCCGTTCTCAGAGGCTGACCCCTCTGGGCTACATCTCCCAGGGCCACTTGCTAATTGTCTTCGGCTGGGTCCAATCAGAGGAGGCACTTTCAGGGGATCAGAAGGCGGAAGGTGAGCGAGGCTGGGCATTTCTCCCAGCTCCTCCTTGCTTCAGAGTAACTGTGACAATAGGTCCATGCCTCTGTGACGACAGTTCTTGCACGTTGACCTATTCTCCATGGTTCCAGCACTTGCTGGGGTCTGGTTACTATTTCTTCCCTTATCCCTCAGGCCATTGAGGGCAAGGTGGTAAAGCTTTCCTCCCATTCCTAGACTCCATTTTCCCCCCTTAACCTTGCCCACACATCTGTCAACCGACCTTTCTCCAAGGTCTCTTCATTAGAGGTCAGTTGCATTTGCAGCTAGGGCCGGACTAATACATCTCACCTCCTTTATTTCCTAAACAGACAGCACTTCTCTAACTAATAGGATCCTTGGGTCAGTGCTCAGGGCCTTACTGCCCATATTTCTTCCATTACTGCCTAAAAGAGACACCCCAGCTCTGGTCCACTCTGTTCCCTCCATTTGGAGAAGTTGGTTTTGCTCCCTCTCTCCATCAGCCCTTCCCTTCGTAAGGGCCTGATGGCAGACATTGTTGGACTCGGGCAGGAGGGCACTGTCAGAAAGACGAGCCACACAGCTGTAGCTTCTTCCCACCATTCTCAGGCAGCACTCCTGGGCATCCTCCTCCATGAAGGGGAAGAGCAGTGATGGAATGGTGCAGGTGGATATCAAACAGAAAAGCAAGACCGAAGCATAAAAAACCTGTATGGATATCCCAGACAATAGTCAAATACAAGAAGTATTTCCATGCTGGGCAGGAGACGATGTAGCTGCTGATGGCAAAGACGAGGTAGAACGTGGTGTTCAAGATAAAGCCCAGACTTCTCGGCATGCATGAAACTCAGTGACTTCCCCAGTCTGCCTCAAACTTAACTTTGTAGACTTTGCACGCCACTCCCTCGCACTCGTGCACCCCAAATGTTCCAGAGATGTGCGCTCCCCTGATGTCTCTGAGCACTCTAACATCATCATGCTCATGCTTTCCCCTCTGAAAAGAAGACCACTCTGTATTACTTTTCTATTGCTGAGTAATGAGTATCACACCCATAAAGGTTTAAAACAACACCCACTTATGATCTCACTGTTCTGTAAGTTACAAGTCCAGGTGGGCTCCCCTGGTACCCTGTTTAGGGTCTCACAAGGCCAAAATCAAGGTGTTGGCCAGGGGGATCTTACCTGGAGGCTCTGGGAAGAATCTGCTTCCCAGCTCACTCAAGCTATCGGCAGGTCCTCCTTTCCTTGCTAGCTGTCACCTGGGGGTGTGTGTGGGAGTCTCTTAGCTCCTTAAATCTGCCCACATTTGTTCTCATATGGCCCCTCCACCTGCAAACAGCAATGGCATAGGAGTCCTTCTCTCTGACTTATTCTTCTGCCACCAGCTAGATACAAGCCTCTGGTTTTAAAGGGCTCCTGTGAGTAGGTTAGGCCCACAGGGACCGTTTCCCCTTTTCCCATGTAGTCACAGGAGTTACACAGCGGGGGTCAGGGTGGTGAAGGGCACCACACCACCCTCCTTGGTTCAAATGTTACCATTGCTGTGAAGCCTTCCTGGTCTCTTCGCTCAGAATAACTGCTCTCCTGGCATTTCACTGACACTCCATTTCGACTCTTGTCACTTTGTATTATTGGGCCACTTTGAGATAGGAACCATGTCTTACTCATCTCTGTATCTTCTGTCGCACCAATGCCTATCACTTAGTATGTGATCAATGGACATTTGTTGAATGGCAGGAAGGGAGGGAGGGAGGGAGAGGTAGAGTCTATAAGGAGGTAATGACAAGCACCTAAAAGGTAACCTGGTTTGAAGGATCACATTTCTGTCAAGATTTTGAGGATTCTAGGACCACTTAATTTTTGTTTTAGAGTCTCCTCCTCCTCCTCCTCCTCCTCCTCTTTCTTTTCTTCCAACTTGATTTGGAAAAGTTTCAGTCTCAGCAACTGTTTACTGCTCACAGGGGCCAAGAACTAACGATGTCTTACACCTTTGTTTCCGGCCAAAATGCACAGTCTACTTATCCAAGAAGTTTGTCCTAAATAGTGGCAGCCTGGTGGTCATTCTCTCTCTCACAGGGAAGGGACCAAGAGGACGGGCCACAAAGGACCGTGCCGGGGACGTGTGGGAATTTTCCCAGTTGAAGGTGGATGTGACCCCAGCAAGGCCTCTGAGTTCAGCACCAAGGTTTTACGGGGCATGAGAAAAACCTGGTCCTTTTCTGGTTGGAGAATCCTACGTTTCCATAATCGGCTTTCAGATTCCTTGCTTGTATTCCAGCAGTTGAGGAGGGGGGGAAATGACCCCATTAATACAGTCCTGCATTTTCTTTAGTAATAAGGCATGGCTTGCCACACACTCAGACAGAGCAAACAGCGCCAACCCAGCGGCTTAGCCAAGCCCCAGGTCCTCCCACAGGAGTTCCAAGTTAGACCTTTTTGGTTCTTCTTCCTCTACATCCTACCCAGATCCAGGTACCAACACGGAGAGAGGTGACTCAGGTAAGGGAGTGCATCAAAAGATGCATTTACACTAATAAATAAATACATACATGAATGAAATACGTGTATATGGGAAAACCCGCGCTGAACAGAAACGTTAGACAAAAGGTCAAAGTCTCCCTCTGCACATCCCTGCCTCATGCTAAGCTCCTCTCTCCAAAGGCTGTCACTGTTGCAAATTTCTTGTAACTCTTTCCAGAAAGAAAAAGAAAAATGCTACCTGCATGTTAAGCTTAATCACAATAATTCTCCAGCAAGTACACAGTGTACATAGGGTCTGATTCCTATAAAGATCAATTTTTCTCCTCTGAACTATTGAGCCAATTTGGAAGTGTTTCGTAAAATCATTTTCCAAGCAAATGAAAGTACTGAACTTGTTTACAGTTCCTGCAGGCTGAAGATGAGGTGTTATTTTAAGTCCTCCCCACCACCGCGCCTTCTTACTTCCTGGCTCATCTGTCTGCTACCCAGATGAAAGCCGTCAAGAAGTTCAGAAAGACATTTGCAAGGACATTTTCGTATTTTCTTTCCAGAAGACAGAAAGTGGACACAGCCCCGCTCTCTGGCACTATCCGGTCTGCCTGACTTCAGCCCTTGACGGACGCAGCAGGAGACAATGGCCCGGGAGCCGCCGGGACGCTGGAGAGGCTCAGGAACCCTCCTAGTCACAAAACAACACTCCGCTGCTTACATTCCCATTTACCTGTCAGCGTGTAATTTGGAACATTTATTGAAGAGGTGTATATCGTGTGTGTGCATAGCTGTTTTTATGGTGGGTGGCAACGTTGTTGTTTATAAATGAGGCTACAGCAGAAGCAAGTGAGTCCAATGCTAAGTGTCTGGGGCTGAGCAAGACCTGCACTCAGAGACTTGTCCTAAGAGACATCTAAGGGTCCAGGGGTTGGAGTCATCCTTGGGCAACGGATTCCATCCACTTCTTCTGGGATCTTTTCCATACCCACTCCCATTCTTGTATACCTTCACTTTATTTATAGCTTCATGAATTATCTTGACTCTCCAATCCTCTAAATTAGCTTTCAGACAGAATCTAAAATGTATTTACTTATAAAGTTATTTATAAAACCTAAAGCAGTATCTCTAAAAGTATGAACAATGAAACAATTTTCCACTAGATGCTCCAAGGAACACTTGGATTTGAACAATCCTGCATACCACATCTCTTGCTTGAAGAATTCTAATACAAATTCATACATGAAAGGCCTGCAGAAGTCCTGTGTTGAAGAAATCTATTTAAGGTTCTCTCCCTTCCTCCCTCTCTTCCTTCCTTCCTTTCTATTCTCCTTCCTTCTTTCTTTCCAGTATTTATTGAGCTTTTACAGAGTGCCAGGCATTATTCTAGCACCAGAGCTATGACAATAAATAGGATAGGTACGGTATTCCATTTTAATTGGGGGAGCAAATCATACCCAAGTCAAACTATTGAAGATTGTTATGAAGAATGATGTTGTGGTGGTGGAGGATCTATTTTAAATGGTCTGGTCAGGGAAGACCCTCTCTAGGGATGTGACATTTAAACCGAGACCTGAATGACCAAAAGAAGTCACCTGTGTGAAGATCTGCGAGGAGAAATCTTGGCAGAGGGACTCCAACACGCAAGGGCGCTCAGGTTTGAGTGAGCTTTTTGTATGTTTGGGGTCTGAAAGATGGAAGGCAGGTGCAGCTGGACCAGAGTGAACAAGGTGAGAGCTGAGGGGTAGGAAGGGGTCAGGTCTTTCAGGACCATCTTGTTCTCAGCAAGGCATTTACTTTGCCCAGAATTCCCCAATGTTATTTGATCAGGGAACATTTTTCTCCCAGTATAAAAATATCCGTTAATGTCCCATAGAACTAATATGCTGTGGATCATAGTTTGCCAAACCTGGCCTAAAGCGTTATCCCTCTGAGAATGTTTTCATCCTCTTGGAGGAATTTGTGTTCGAACAGGGGTTTATTCTAATAGAACTTTTAGAATAAAGCTCTTACGTAGAGTTGCAGACTTCAGCAAGCAAATAGGAGAGTATTTTCTTTTCCTTTCTCTTTTGATTTTTATTTTAATGATAAAATATGCCCTGGATGTCAAAGATTATTTTAAAAGTTTATCAAAGTTTAGGTATGTAAATTATTGGTTTGGTAAGTTTTAAATATTTCAATGCCAATGCTTCTTGAAGGTTGGCTTTTTAAATCACACCCTGAAAAGTTTTGAAATCAGTCAGATTTGATTGAAAGACAGAAAGAAATGAGGTAGAGAAACCAATCAAGATTAATCTGTGGGGAAAGAAACAAGGAGACCAAGAGTTTTCACTTATGACCGTAGAGTTAGGATAAGGAATAACTGGGCCTTATGTGAATGGGCATACGCCCAGTAAAGTGAATTGAAATAAAAAATCAGGAAGAACCTCAAGTCTAACAGAAGAATGTGGCACAGTGAGAAATTACTGAGAAACAGTATAGAATGTTCTGGCCGCTCAAGAGTCTGTTAGGACCTGGACCTGCTCCCTAGCTGCCTGAGGAGGTTTTAGCTAAACTTCCTGGAATTTCATTTTAAAGACCAAGCAGTGGAAGTAACAATGGGAGGGTAAGACATTTGAGGAAAGGGCTATTTCAGAGTCTCAGGAAGTTAACAAGGAGTTTCACCATGAGGAAGAACTCAGCTTCCAAAGCAAATCAATAATATTAAGATTAAAAAAGCAAAAGAATACTATGTGACACTCATCGAGTGCTCACTACATTCCAGACAACCTGTTAAGTGCTTCGTGTGCATTATTTAATTTAATGTTTGTGACAGTAGGAGAAAACATCCCTGTTATATAAAAGAAGCAGCTGGGGACCCGAGCGGTTACGTAACTGCTCAGGGCCATGCAGTTATTCAGTGGCAGCCCCGAGACTCACACTTAGGTCAGTCTGAGTCTAGAACCATAACACGCATCACTACTCTGTGCTGCCAAAATGTGGAGACAGAAGAACACTGATTATTAACTTGCTGAATTTGAATGTAAAATGGGGACAAGGATCTTTTCATCCTAGCTCAGGATACAGACCTCTACACCCACGTTTTTTTTCTTGTGTTGGGACGGAAAGAACACAAACAGCAGCACAAGACTGAGATGCGGTGAGAGGGCAAGATCCCCACAAAAGAAGGCGAGCAGAGGTCCACATGAAACGTGAAGGCCTTCAGCCTTGGAGAACAGGAGGGATTTGTAAAGTAGGCCCTGAGGCGAGCAAGCGTGGAAAGAGGCCCGGAGAGGAAGGCACGCAGGCCTGGTGCGAGTAAGGAGGGCAGACGTGACTGCACAGCCTCAGGAGGGAGCTTGTGCCCAGCAATGAAATGACAGGGACGTTCAGAGTGTACTGATGAAGACCACACTGACAATCACCTGCACTGACCAGATGGAAAATGAAAAGACACTGAAACACAATTTAAAATGAGTCATTGAGTAGACTGCATAACGGAGTCAGCTCAGTGAGGAAAAGGATTCTTCCTACGGAGTGCTCCCAGCTCACTCCCACCTTTGCAGTGTGTCGACATAACTCTCACTTGCTCATCAGCACGTCTTTTGTTGAGCTAATAAGTGATTACTGACTAATGGGCATGCATATCATACACAAAAGAGCACATTAGGATCACACACACAGTTACCGACTAATACATATCACAATGCATACCCATGCCTAGATTAAGAATGAGATAGCCATGCATCAGAAGCCCCTGTGAGCTCCTCCCTGACAGCTTACCATTACCTGAACTTGGTGTTGATTATTTCCTTTTCCTTCTTTATAGTTATCCATATAGGCAATTATGTGATTCTTTCCCCTTGAATCGTTCTTGTATCACCTGCATATGTACGCCGTTAGATAATTTAATTTTGCATGGGTTGGACATTCAATAAATGAACCATCCTGTATACATTCTTGTGTCCCTTGCCTCTTTTGCTCGATATTCATCCATGTGGATATGTATTGTTAAGCTCCTTTGTTTTTCACCACTGTGTGGTGTGAAATGAAGTTTTTGAGCATACGTAATTATACCACACCATTTATTATGCTATTGATAGGTATCCGTTTTTCGCCATGGTTTTATTTTAAGCTATTATAAATGATTTTGAAGTGAATGTTTCGGACCTCTTTCCTGGTGAACATGAATAAGCATTTTTGTGGAGCACCTATCTAGGAGTAGCTTTGTTGGGTTGCAAGGTTTAAGCATATTAAACCTCACTAGATAGTGATAAGATGTTCTCTATGGTTTCAGTTTACCCGGCCTTCAGTTGTGGAATCAGAGTTCTGACTCATCTTTGCTAAAACTTGTGTTGACTGACTTTTGAATCTGGGAGAAGTGCAGGGGCATTTTGTTTGTTTGTTTTTGGTATGTGGGTAGCTCCCTGACTGGGAATCGAACCCAGGCCGCAGCGCTGCCAGCGCCAGCGCCGAAGCCTTAAGCCGCTACACCACCAGGGAACTCCCGGCATTTTATTGTGGTTTTAATTTGTATCTCCCTGATTACTGAGGTTGGACATTTTCTGGTATGTTTATGGACCATTTGTGTTTTCTCAACTGTGAAATGCCTTTATAAGTCTTCTGCCCTATTTATGTGATAGTTTGTATTTTTCTTATTGAATCATAGTTGTTCTTTATGTACTCTTGAAACCTCTTGTCTGTGTAACAAATATCTTGTTCCACTGCTGGGTTTGTCTTTTCCTCTTTTGGTTGCGTCCTTTTATAAATTGAAGTTCTCCATTCTATATGTGGTTAATCTTTTTGTTGTTGTTGTTTACCTTTTTATTTCTTGATTAAGAAACATTCAATAAGTTTTACACTTTGAAATAGTTTTTGATTTATAAAAAGGTTGCAAGAGTATTACAGACTGTTCTCCTGTACCTCACACACCGTTTCCCCTATTATTAGCATCTGACATCGCTACAGTATATTTGTCACAACCAATGAACCGATATTGGTACATCTTTATTATCTAAACTCCATATTTTACTCAGATTTCCTCAGTTTTTCTGTTCCAGGGTGCCATTTCAGATGCCACATTACATTTAGTCATCAAATCTCCTTAGGCTCCTCTAGACTATTACACGTTCCTTGTATTTCATGATCTTGACAGTTTTAAGGAATACTGGTCAAGTATTTTACAGAATGTCTTTCAATTTGGGTTTATCGGGTGGTTTTTTTTTTTTTTTTCATGGTTAGATGGTAGTTAGCCATGGAAAAAATTTGACAAACCTCTGCCTTTTGAGGAAGAGGACCACAGAGGTTAAGTGCCATTTTCATCATATCATATCAAGGGGGTATGCCCTTAACATCACCAATGATGTTGACTTTGATCACCTGAGTGAGGTAGCGTTTGTCAGGTTTCTCCACTGTGAAGTTCCATTCCTCACCCGTTTCCACACTCTGCTCTTTAGACGGAGTTACAATGCACATGCCACACTTAATGAGTGGGGAATTGTGCTCCACCTCCTTGAGGGGGCAGTATTTATAAATTATTTGGAGTTCTTCTGCATGCAAGAGTTGTCTATTCTCCCCTACTTGTTTACTTATTCAGTCACTAATTAATAGTTATTTATCCTGGGTATTTATTTGTGGAATGTCAGTTGTAGAAGCCAAGTTGCTCACTGCTGGAGAGGAAGGTTACAGATAAGCAAGGGGACAAGGCTGGAGTAAACCATGTGACTCTGGTTGAGAGTTGAAGACAATATGAACTCATGTTTGGTTTCATATAGACACTGATATATAGTATGGATAGATATAGAAATAATTAGAGATGTGTGTATGCACATACATAGTGTATATACATATGTTTCCTAGCTCTGTCTGCTGAGAGGATCTATAATACCCTAGTCATGAATGCACCAAATGCCCAGATCTTAATTTTTAATGTCATTCTCCAGTAAAAAGAACCAGGGATCTTGGGAAAATGGCTGATTCTAAGACTAGACGGGAAATGTAAGATGAGTCTGGAACATCTTATAGGGCCAGAAAAGAAAGAAGTGCTAAGAAACTTCATAATGATGGAGTATATCAAAGGGACACAGAAGTCTGCAGAGCTCCCTATGGCCAAAGACGGAACAATGAGCAACAAAATAAATGATGGAGTATTGGGTTATAACCCAAAGTAGATAAGAAATCCCTTTTCAATTTCAGAGTCTTATCAGTAGTCTTTCATATTCCAAGAGTTTTCTAGGTTTGCATTTTTCCATTTCAGCCTTTAATCAACTTGTAATGAGTTCATGTGTACTGTTTGAGGTAGAGATTCAATTTAATATTTTTCCACCTGGATAAGTGGTTGTTCTAGCCTCATGTATTGAATAGTCCATCTTTCCTCTACTAATATGCAATAACCACTCTGGTACAAATAGGTCCCTATTCAGGTGTCTGTGTTCTAATTCTGATTCATTGGTCTAATTGTCTTTCTCTGTCCTGATACCCTGGAACATTAATTCATAGAGTTTTATTTACACTCTGACTTTATATTGAGTAGAAGAATATCCCAGTTATTTCTTTTTTTAATCAGGAGTATTTAATCATTTGACATTTGATTTTCAAGTAAATGTTAGAACTAGCTAACCTGTTTCCAAGAAACACACTGTTGGGTTTTTATTAGAATTACATTGAATTCATAATTCAATTTGTGAATAATTGACCTTATTATAATATTGAATTGCCTTAGCCAAGAACATGGTATATCTCCCCACTTATTTGATCTTTTCCAATATATTTCAATAGTTTCATATTTTTTCTTGAAGAACTCAAAACACCTTTTACTAAATCTTATTTGTAAGGACTTTATATTTTTGCTGTTATTACAAATTGCTTCTTTTCATTCTTTTAATTTTTCCATCAGATAATTGATTGTATACTGAAAAGCAACTGATTTTATATAGGTATTAATTTTATATCCAGTAATTACACTAAACTGTTATTGATTCTAATGTTTATTAGCAAATGATTTTGGGTTTTGGGCATAGACCTACAAATAATGACAGTTTACCTTCTTCATTTCTCATCCTCATAGCTTTTGTTTTGTCTTTAAGATTTTTTGTCTATGTTAATGGGTGAGATTAGCTTGCAATTTTCCTGCCTTAATACTGTTCATGTTGATTTTAGTGTCAAGGTTATACTATTGATAGCCTCATAAAATTAGTTGAGGAATGTCCATCCTTCATTGCCTGCAAGTGTTTGTATAAGATTGAAATGGTGGAGTCCTTGAATGTTCACTAGAACTTACTGAGTGCATCACCTCTTGTGCCCCACCTCACATCCTTTTGACAGCCCTTTTACTCCAGCAATTGCAGTGACCACCAACTTCCTACAGGTGTACCCTGTGGGCATCGCGGCTCGGGTGCATCACCCATCTCTCACTTTCTGTCCTAAGGCTTCTCCACTACACCTGAGCCCTTGACTCAGGCTCTGCTTTCTGGAGGACCCCTAACTATGACACTTCCCTGTGATTAAGCTGTTTGATTTGATGTTTTCTTTGTGGGAACACTTTAAACTACCAATTCAAGTTTTTAAAAATGAACTACTCAGGTTTCTATTTCTTCATAATCAGTTTTGGCAAATTGTGTCCTTCTAGGAATTTATCTATTTCTTTCTTTTAAAGCTTCAAATTTATTGGTATAAAGTTGCTTGTCATATTTCCTCAACTATCTAATTTCCACATCATCTCTAGTTAGAACTTCCTTTAATTGTTAATATTGTTTCTTTGTACCTTATTTCTTTTTGTCTTGATTAATCTTGTGATAGGTTTGTCTATATTATTAGCTATTTCAAAAGAACCAGATTTTGACTGTGTTAATTTTTCTCTAATATGTGTCTTTTTTCAACTTAATTTCTACTCTTTTTTTCTTTTCTTAAATTTTTTGGGGGGCTATTTTGCTCCACCACAACTTCTTAAGATGCACATAATTCTGAACTTAAAATTTTTTCTAATGTAAGCATTTGAAACTCTAACACACGGACCCTGAAGCTCGACTGTCTGGATCCAATTTCTGGCTATGCTACTTGCTAGCTGTGGGACTTCAGTTCACTTCTCTGGGCTTCAATTTCCTCATTTACATCTGCTGCCTACACATAGTAAGTGCTAAGTAAATGTTAGAATTACATATTTCCCTCTACCTACTAATTTAGCTATACCCATAAGTTTGGATACATAACATTGTTATTATTAAGTTCTTAGTATTTTCTCTCTTCTACTATAATTTATTCTTCAGAAGTATGCTTTACAATTTCCAGTTGTAAAGGTTCTTTCCTGAACTTTTTCTTATTGACTCCTGTGGTTTCATCAATATTCCCAGTTCTCCCTTCCTGGATCTATGGGAGGATCACATTTTACCAACCCCTGAAGTTGTCACAGCCAAGTGACTTGCTTTGGTCAATGAAATGTGAGTGGAAGCTTTTAGAAAAGCAGCATGCAGTTCTCCATGCTTTTTTTTCTTTTCTACAGGGATTGGGAAAGCACATGTTGAGAAGCAGGTGCCAGCAGATCAGAGCAGTCTGGAACATGGAGCTATACGTTGCAGGGCAGCTACCCTGGACAGCTACCCTGGAGGGCTGTCTGCACCTTGAGCAAAAATTAAATGTCACTGTGTCAAGCTACTCAAGTTTTGATACTGTAACCACAGCATAATCTAGCCTATCATCTGGTATTATTTCCATTTTATTAATAGTTGAATTACAGTCAAAGAATACAACTGGTTTGAAAACAGTCCTTTAAATTTGTTGAGACTAGCTTTATGGCCTAGCATGTGGCCAATTTCCGTAAGTATTCCATATAGTATTGAAAAAAAATTTATTCTCTAATTGTCGTGTGCAATGTTCTTTCAATGAATATTAGATCAAACTTGTTAACTGTTTTCTCTATTCTCACTGAGTTTTGTTTCCTTAACCTATCACTTCCTGAGAGAGACATGCTCAAATTTCCCACTGTGGTAGTGGATTTAGCATTTTCTTCTCATCCTATCATTTTATTTTGTCTTTTTAAGGTTATATTATTAAGTCATGCAAATTTACTTATTTTAGCTTCCTGATGAATTCTTAACTGCACATACCCAGACTTTTTTTTAACATTGTATATTTTTAATCCTGCTTTTTTATTGTTAAATTTATTGGGGTGACATTGATTAGTAAAAATTACATAGGTTCCAGTACAATTCTCATCATCTATGTGTTGCGTTATGTGTTCATCACCCAGAGTCAGTTCTTTTTCTATCACCATATGTCTGAGACCTTGTCCCTTCTCTTCTTCCCTACTGCCCCCGTACCCTCCGATAACCACTAACCACTAAACTATTGACTGTGTTCATGAGTTTTTGTTTCTTTGTTGCTTTCAGCTTTGTGTTCCACATATGAGTGAAGTTAAATGGTATTTGGTTTTTTTCTGTCTGGGTTATTTTTGCTTTGCATGATGGTCTCGAGGTCCATCCATGTTGTCATAAATGGCCCTATTTCATCTTTTCTTATGGCTGAATAATATTCCATTGTGTGTATGTACCACAGCTTCTTTATCCAGTTAACTATCAAAGAACATTTTGACTGATTCCGTAACTTGGCCACTGTGCATAGTGTCATGATGAACATTGGGGTACATATACCTTTGTAGACTGAGGTTTTCAAATTTTGGAGGTAGATACCCAGAAGTGTAATTGCCAGGTCACGTAGTAACTCTATTCTTAGTTTTTTTGAGGAAACTCCACACTGCCTTCCACAGTGGCTGTACCAGTTTGCACTCCCACCAGCAGTGTACCAGAGTTCCTTTCTCTCCACATCCTCTCCAGCACCTGCTATTCCTTGTCTTGTTGATAACAGCCATTCTCACAGGTGTGAGGTGGTATCTCATTGTGGTTTTGATTTGCATTTCCCTAATAGATAGTGAAGTTGAGCATTTTTTTATTGTTTGACTTATTGGGGTATCATTGGTTAACAAGAATTACATGGGTTCCAGGTGTACAATTCTACAGTGTATTGTCTGTGTGTTGCATTATGTGTTCACCACCCAGTGTCAGTTCTCAAGTTGAGTATTTTTGCATATATCTGTAGGCCATTTGTATGTCTTTGTGGGAGAAGTGTCTGCTCCATATCTGGAATTTAAAAAATCCAATCTTTGTTCTTTACTGGAACATTTATTTAATTACAATTTATTGTGGTTATTGACATATTTTGATTTATTATTACCACCTTATTAGTGCTTTGTCTTGATTTTTGTATCCATTTCTTTAAATATACTTTTCTTGGTTTGAAGTTATATATACTCTGTATCTATTTTTGATGGTTGTTGTAGCTATTTTTATATTCATTCTTACTTTAATAAAGTCTGAAATTAGTCAATTTTTGCATCTTCCTCCTGAACAATATGAAGATCTTAGAATACTTTAACCCTAATTACCCCTGCCCAACCTGGATGCTTTTGTTCTTCATTCTTTTAGTTCTAGTTTCCCTCGCCACGCATAAAATAGACATTTTCATTATTATTTTAAACAGTTAGTATTCATCAGAATTTGCCTACGTATGTATTCACCATTCGTGCTTGTATGTCAGATGGCCAATCTAAGATCATTTACCTTCTGCTCGAAATAAATCTTTGAGGATTTCCTTTAGTAAGGATCTGTTGGGTGCAAATACTCTTAATTGTCATTGGAAAATATCCTAGTTTTGCCCACATTATTGAAAGATAATGGAATTCTAGGCCAATAGTCATTTTCTTTTAGCACCTTGAAAATACTGCTACATCCCTCATTCTCCTGGCCCCTATTTCTATTGTTGAGAAGTCAGCTTTAAGTTTAACCACTACCATTCCTTTGTAGGTAATCTTTCTCCTTAGCCATTTTCACAACCTTCTCTTTTGTGTGTGTGTGTGTTCAGATTCCAATAATATTCCTAGATGTGAATTTCTTTTTATCTTCTTAGCATTCACTGAACTTCCAGAAGCTAAAAATTTGTGTTTTCCAGTTTGGGTAATAGTTCAGCCATTGTCTCTTTGACTATTACTTCTTCCCTTTTCTTCTATTTTAGTCTAGAACCCTAATTAAATGTGATTAAATTTTCTCTCTACTTTATTTCTTAACCTTTCATATTTTCCATGTCTTTGTCTTTCTGGTCTATATTCTAGATAATTTTTATTTTTATGTCTAGCTTCTAGTTTACTACATTTTTCCTCGGCCATGTCTAATTAGCTATTTAATCTATCCACTGAGTTTTAATATTCAACAGTTAATTTATTTTATTTTTAGAAATTCTTCCTCGTTCTTTTTCAAATCTAATTAGTTATTTATAGTCTTGCCCACTCACTCTTTTGAGCTTCTCTTTTGTTTCTTTAAACCTGTTAACTTAGTTATATTTTTATATGCATTTTTTATTGTTAAATTTATTTGGGTGACATTGGTCAGTAAAAATTACCCATATTCAAGGTGTACAATTCTACAGTGCATCATCTATGTGTTGCATTATGTGTTCATCACCAGGCAGTTCTCTTTCCATCACCATGTATTTGAGTCTCCTCCCTCTTCCCCCACCCCACTTAGTTATATTCTGTGTCTAAAAATTTCAACATCTGAAGCCTTTGTGAGCCTATTTTTGCTGATTCTCACTCAATGTGCTTTATTTCCATGTGTCTTCTGTGACTTCAACCATGTGTGTTCTGTGACTTTATCCTTGAAGTTTCATATGTGGCAAGTCTTTGCATGCTGGGGTAAAGTTGAATAAATCCTGCAGAGAAGATTCACATTTGATGCAGGCAATTATCTGAACAGAACCAACTTGGAATTACTTTACATTTTCTCCTTGAGTTTTTGTTTTGTTTTGTTGGTTTTTTGTTTTTTGTTTTTCTTTTTTTGTACCACACAGCATATGAACTTGGACTGCAAATGCAGATGAGCACTGGCTTGTGGTTATAAATTCTGAAGGGATATTTACTATTTTTCCTATCGCCCTGGCCAATTTCTTTGCTGTCCCTTTCTTTGGGAAGGTGTATTTCTCATTCTCCTCACACAGAGAATTCTGAGATACACTCTTTGAGGGCCCAGCTTTATGCAGTATAATACCTTGGCTGTATCTCCTGTACCCATGGCCTGTGAAGTCATCAAAGTGAAAACTCAAGGTTCCCAGAGTTCTAAAGACTCTCTTCAGGTGAAGACCAGCTTTGGTCTTTGCTTACCAACCAGCGCTCCTACTTTCACTTCATTTTGAGTTCTGCAGGTTCCTTTCTTTTGTGCCAACTTGGTGATACATTTAAGGTGAGATGTTGTTTAATTAAAATTGTTGTTTTAATCGGGAAAGTCATTCGAGGTATCTAATCCATTGTACTGTTAGAAATGAAACATCTTTTTTACAGCTGAGGTTGAGATGAAGGTAATACAACTCAGCACATACAATTCTGTTGTTCTAGTTCCAACACCATTTGTCCTCAAATGCCCTCTACTTAAAGGGTGTATGCTGTTTTAGAGAAAGAAACATGGCAATAAATCCTTAATTGCTGCAGATCAAATATCAACGGATAGCTTAATGCAGTAGATAACAAGTGATTGGAGGGGAGACTCTTGTTAATCACAAAGCAGGAATTGTGTCTCCTCACATTCAGAGCTTTGATGAGGAAGTAAACCAGCTGTAGGCACAAAATCAACCTATCGGCATTGTCATAACTGACAGGGTGTACGATGTCAGTTCAAAGTTTAAGCCTCATGGAATGGGGGAGAATGTGGGGGAGGGAAAGGTGATATAAAGGCATGTGTTTCTCTGGAGTTTCAACGCCCAATATAATGGAAGTGGTGAGTTACTTCGATCATCTACAGGAAACAACAGTGGAGATTTTGACAACTGCCTTTGGGATTTACTTCTAATTCTTGTCAAGATCAAGCATAAAGTTCCTGGGAGGAATAAAATAGGATGGGGAAATAGGATACTGAAATTACTTCAAGGACACAGAACACAGACTCAGTTGCTGTAATTTACTGTTCTGTGTCCAGCATCCTGCTGAGAACCTCCATCCCAACCCTGCAAGGAGCCAATAGCTGGCATTTTCATGACTGGGCACTTGAACTACTTGCTTAAATGTTCTCTCTTGACCTATCTGCACCCATGTTTTGGGTTTCACTAGAGGGAAAGGCAGGGAGAATTCGGGGAAGTGTTGGCATCTGGGATATTATTCTCCTTTCTGGGCAAGTCCAAGTCATAGACTCACTGACCATCAGCACTTGATGGCACTTAAACTCCCCATTACCTCACAGTTGAGGAGTCTGATGCTGCATAAAGTACTGAGGCCTGTGTAGTAGACTAGGGAGCAGAGGGAGAGCAGGACAGAAAGTTCTAAGAAGGAGCATTTAGCTGGTCAGGACAGAGAAGCAGGGTGGGTGGAAGAGGGCAAAAGGGTGAAATGTTCTGCTGAGGTGAGGCCTAAAATAAGGGTTGGAAGCCCCTGATGGTTCAGACCTCTCACCACATTCTTTCTGGGCTTAGCAGCTGCTACTCAGAAGTCAGTCAACCTGGCCACCCCTTCTTCCCAGGTTCCAGGAACCACGACTGAGTGACAGCTCTCCTTGAGAATGTGGGTTGGAAAAAGATTTCTGGTGGTGGCCAAGCTAAGAATTTATAGGCACTCTCCTATTCCTAATTACCCAAAAGTATGCCACGGCACCCTTTCCTATTGGCAGCCATTGCCTGGAGAGTCTGTGCTGCCCGTGTCTCTGGTTTAATCTGGTTGGGGGCCTGTGGCATCAAAACTTTTAGTAGCTGTCGTCCTAGACACAGATCCTAGTGAATTAATTCTACCTGCATCTTGCTACAGGCTCTGATTAAACTAGCCAAAGGGAGCAAAGGATTTGGTTTCTCAGCCTTCAACAAATTCTCTCTCACGCACAGAGTGCTTCCATTTCTCCACGAAGCAGCGGGAAGAGGAGACCACGGGGTTATGGGAGGAGCAAGGCCTGGATTGCAAGGCGGTAGATTTGGCCTCTAGTCCCTGCTTTGCAAGTCACCAGTGATAAACTGGGATGGGTCCCCTAATCTCCCTTTGGGTCTATAATCCTACTTCTCTGTTCCCTAGAGCAAAAGTCTCCCAGAGAGGATGCACTACATGATCCACTGGATACAAGAGGACAGTATCAAAGGATTCCTTTTGATGTTTTGCCTTGTAAAAATTAAACTTTAATATGTTTAATATACACATTGACACTGGCACCCTCACTTGGTCCTCCTATCAGACTGTCACATGTCAGGTCTGCTGGGAATCTCATTGTGAAGAAGGCGCCATCAGGGAAGTCAGTAAGACTTTCTAAAAGTATCAGTAACATTATTTGAAATACGAATTTGCATTCATTAATGTTGACGATGAGTCTCCCCCTAACTGTGTAGTGTCACTTGAAGTGTGAACTAATGGTAGAACTTGTAAAATCATATTCATATGTGGGGATGGCAACTCTTTTTTTGCCAATAGGTTTTTACAATAAAAAATGTTTAGAGAGCACATCTCAGCTATAGGACATGTGGGTGATACAAAACAACACTACGCCGCTCTCATGGAGTCCAGAATAAACCCTGCTAGAAGAAAGTGGAGGTGGACACCAGACACACCGGTTTCAACAACGGTGACATGTTTACTGACAGAGAACAATGAGGCAAGCACAGCAGAGAGGGGAGCCCATGCGATGTAGTTGTGTCTGTTCCAGGTTAGAGGCCAAAGGCAAAGGAGAAGAGCTGTCAGTAGCCACATCTTTCTGGAGTTCGAGCCCCGGGGATAGTGCTTTAGCGCATTCCTGGGCTGCTTACAGCATATCCTTCCTGAGCCGGAGGAGGAAGCAGGCATGAGGCTAGCGGGGCTTCTGCTCATCGCTGTGAAGTAAAGGAGATCATTGCCTCACTGTCTGCTTTCCGTGGAGACCTTCCTTTGGGGAAGGGTGTTTTGTTTGTTTTCCCCCCCAAACAGTCAGCCTTTCCCAACTGACCTCTTCAGCAGTGATGTGACATTAACTACACTCTCACCTGTCCCCACTGTACCTGCCCCCACGCCACAGGGCCTCTCCGCTTACCTCCTTCACTAGGCTCTCTCACAAAATCAGCATTCCTCAAAGGTAAGGGGATAGGGGCCACTTCATCTCCTACTAGTCAGTGTAGTGGCTGCAAAACTTACAGCCACAGGAGACGTAGATAGGCAAGAACCCCGAACCTGTAGTTCATCCCATTGGTCTCTAGGGTCGGGATTGGGGCTGAAGAGTCATCACTGTCTGCTGGGGTTTGGATGGGAGCCCAGCAAATACCTGGGAACTTGGGAGAGCTCTGGAGCTGCCTCTCGTGGAGGTGCAGGTGGGAGTCTACACCTTCCCTCATCTGGCCCCTAAGGCTCTGCTCTACCATGCCAGCAGACGCTGTGTGCGGGCCAGCAGGCTGGCAGCCTAGGCTTCAAGGAGGTGGGAGCAGGTGGGAGAGACAAGTGCCAAAAGCCCTGAGGATGGAGACATGAGCTGGGCTACTGGGAATGGAGCCCTGGAGCCAGACGGATTTGGACTGAATAACAGCAGTGCCCTATTCTTTCCAGGGCAGGCGGAGTCTGTGGACATTCACTTCTCATCGCTTTGCTCTCAACTCCCCCACAGCTGTCTTTTTTCTGAAGAAGCAGGATTTCTGAGATGCCATAAAGCCCCCTGAGGCTGAAAGACTCCCCAAAGCTGGGAAATGCAGGAGCATGGTAAGACGACGGCTGAATTAAGTCCACCAAGGCAAACACAAGGGAGGTTCGGCTGCCTCAGTGGCCTAACCCTGATCAGGAGGCCTTGGAGACAGAGTCTTCTAAAGCCTGGAGCCACTGTGGAGCCACTGTAGGTTCTGAGGGTGCTCTGTGGAAACTGGGCTGGTCTCTCAAAGGCCTTTCTGGGAATCTCATGTTGCAGGTTCTAAATGAGAGCACCCCATGATGAGAGGGACGTTTTCAAACATGGGGTCACAACCCATTGAGGACTGTGAAATCAATTTGGTGGATCCCCAAAAGACAGACAGAAAGACAAAAAGAAGGAAGGGAGGGTGCGAGGGAGGGAGGAAAGAGAAAATGATAGAAAGCATAGCAGGGTGTCTCTTGTTTCATAAAACTTAAAAACAGGCACAGGCATAGTAGGTCACGATAAAAACTTATTTCCTACTATGGATTGCAGTTAAAATTTTGAGAAGCACTATCCTGGGGAGACCCTTTTGTGTGGGTTGATTTCATTGTTCATAGTTCCTTCCATGTATTCATTCCATTTTCACCATCTGAAACATAAACGGAGAGAACAGCCCTAACATGGCATGGAAAATATAAATGGGTTAACCTTTCTGACTTAATTTATTTTTTAATCTCTAAAACAAGGGAAATGCTTGAAAGGCCTGGTTGGTTTCTGTCTGTATGAATCCATAACTCTGTGTCTCTCAGAATGTTCTCTGGGAGTTGGCTGAGGAAGAGTCTTCCATTCATTGCCTCCATCCCCATAACTATAAAATTTTTAAGGGGAAAAAAGAGGCCTAACAGAAGGAAAGGCAAACAGTTGAGAGTGTATCAGGGAGAGCTCAAAGGGCACCTTTTACCTGGATAGCAGCCTCTGGACAGCCTATGAACCTCTCTGTCCATGGGGACAGGGGCTCTGGGAACCCTGCAGGGACACGGTGATCCTCTCCAGCGCTGGCACCATGGCAAAGGATTCAGAGAGTGCCGGCCAGCCTCAAGGGCAGTGCCCAGGCTGCAGAAAAGGGGAGCCCATCAGCTGAGGGTAGGCTGCTGCCCTGAGGCCTGAGTACAGGCCTCTCTGGGCCACCCACAGGCCCCTGGAGCCTGGCCAAGAGGCCAAGATGCCAGGCCCTGCCTTCCCCTGGGTTTTGTGAAAATGACATGCACCGGGGTGGCCTCAGCCTGGCACCTCTGGAATCTTTTCTTTCAGGCAGGTCACACCTGGAAGGGCTCTCTTGTCTCTATACAGACCATTGAGTCTATAGCACCATATGGTAGGCTCTCAGTAAACCTGCACCCATGGGGATTGGTAGATGCCAGATAAATGTAAGTAGACTCTCTGTTAACAGGAACTCAAGCAACCGGCAGGATATTTTTGCTGGTGGATTTGAGTTCCGATTAACAGAAAGTCTACTGTGTCTAACATGATATCCTACACATAGCAAGTGCTTAGTGGATAGTCCCTGATGTAATTTTTCAGGGACAAAGACTGACAAAAAACACAATTTGAACAGAGGTCTTTCTATAAGGATCAATAAGGACTACGATCCTCCCAGGGACAAGTGAGAATACAGAAATGTTAATTTTGGGGTAAAGAAAAAAAATTAGTGTTTTCTGAGAGGTGATGGTACAGGTATCATAGAGCAGTCAAGCCAGAGGACTTTAAAACTGTTAATTCTGTAGTATAGGGATGTGTCTGCCATCAGTCTTTGAGAGAACGGGATATGGATAGCAACACCCCTTCCCACACCCTGGTATGGGAGAAAGCAAGACCACAAGACAATTAGTGATTACAACAAAGTCAGGAGCAGTGCATCTCATGTACTTTGCTTTTCTACTTCCACAAAATAACATTCTTCCTAAGAATAAAATTGAAGTAAAAAATCCATCTCTGTCCAATATAAACAAAAGATGGCTCATTATCAGGTGATAAACCCTGCAATATACAGAATACATGGTACAAAGACCAGAGAATTGACATATCATTCGGGCCTGGAGAGGTCAGGAGAGGCCTAATGTGACAGACAGGATCTGGAAAAAAAAGACGATCTGGAGAGAGAGATGAGAGAGCACATTTCAGGTACTGGGGGAAGATAAAAAGAACTTGATTAGCGACATAGTGATGGGACTGATGACAGCATGTGCTGGGGACTGTGATGACATCTATAATCCTGCAAATTTACCAAATCTAGAATCTCTGAGTCCTCCAAGGCTGAGTTATCTAGATTGTGGTCCAACAGGAGAAAAGCCCATGGAAATAATTTTTTTTTTTTTAAAGTTAGCATGGAATACTGGAAAATGCAGAGAGGAGACCCTAGTTCAAGAAGCTCTGTTACTCCCCAACTATAAGAACTTTGACAACTCTACACATCAGCTATACAATGATGGAAAGAGTAGTTTCTGCTCTTCCTGACTCAAAAGGTCATGATGAAGATCAAATGAAGACCTGTGAAAAGAGACTAACAGTCAATTACTACAATATACTTAGTACTCATCTTCTACCACTTTTTGATAAGGTTTATTTTCAAGTTGCCAGGTTCACCTGTCTGGTCAATTAAGTACCACAGAAGTGACTTCTGGGTCATTAACCTTTCCCGGAGGCGCATGGTACTTCCTGAGACTGTCCCAAAGTGTTGATTGTTAGAGATTTCCTCTTGTACTTTTCTCCCCTGAGAATCACTGCTAGCTTTCCAATAATTCTCTGGGCGAGGGGATTCTTCTACCTTCACTGCAAGCAAAAAAAAGGCATCCATTGGACTGGCAGAACTTCCAAAGGGGCACATCCTTTAATGTGTTTCTCAGAATAGAGATGGTCCATTTCCATTGAAACAACGTGTCTCCCTTCTATTTTTTAAAACTTTTCCAGAGAGAAAGGTTCCATGATACTCCCTTACCATTTGAAGGTTCTTTCTTCTGTTTAGCTTCAGTCCATTCCTTTTTATCCAATTATTGAGAGTTTGAGGGGGGCTGGTGGTTATCTTATAGCCTAGCATAGCTGCTTCAGCAATGCTTCAGAGGCCATTGCACCAAAAGACTAGCAGGGCTCGAATACTGGCCTTCATTACCATCTGTGTGATGTTGGGCAAATCGCTTAACCTCGCTATGCCTCAATTTCCCACCTGCTCAGCCTGTCTCTTCGAGCCATGGTTTCCTCCTTTGTTAAAGGTAATACCTTCCCTGAGTAAAGGAGGTCACCAACTGCTAGATGACTTGTTGGGTGTCTGCTGTAGAACAGTATGTTGTAATCACTCCTTATGTATACATTCTCCCACTGGGTGGTGAACTCTAAGGAGGGTAGAGCGGTGCCTACTAGTACATAGCCAAAGAAGACGAGTCATTTTTAGCCAAAATTTTCTGCGGCGAATTTTCCACCTCCACCTACAATTACAGGCCGCGAGATGAACTCTCTACTTCCTTCCTTCTCGTCACACCAGTGTCGCGTGGGGGTGGGAGTGGGAGACCAGGGCCCCGGGAAGCTGAGATTAAGTTTGCTTGAATGAGGTTCGCGACGGGCCAGGAACGTGGTCAGCCGGCGTCGCGGCCGAGGGGACATCGAGCGGTCACGATGATGCATCTCCAAGGCTCCAGTTCGGCGCCGTTTTGCCTTTGCTCTTGCAGTCGGGCTGAGCTTCGTGGCACTCTGCAGTGGTAACACAGCGCCGAGCAGCGACCGGGATGTCCCAGGAGCGCAAGGCGAACCGTTGTGCCCGCGGCAGGCGCCCCCTAGGCCCCGCAGCGCCCCGCAGACCCTGGAGAAGGCCTGGCCAGGTGAGCCCAGGTTGGGGTGACGCACCTGGAAGAGGCGTCTGCCGCAGGCTGGGTAAAACCACACGCAGCAGGGGGTGGAAGAGATGCATCACAGCTGATCGCAGGCAGAAGCGTGGATCGGCACACATATAAACACCGAAAAGTCTCACGCACGGAGGACAGAAGCACGCCTTGACCTGTGGACAGAGGTCGTGTAGGAGTACATCGGACAGAGTCTCCTAAACGACAGTGCAGTGGTTGATTCCAAATCAAGATGGTTGCAGCACCGTCGCAGCTCTCGGCAAGAGAGGACAGGACCTGGGGGCGGGGCCAAGGGCGGGGAGGGGCGGGGCCTTGCGAGGGCGGGGCCAGGTGCTGGGCTGTCCCTGCTTGTCAAAAGGCAGTAGCCGAGCCGGAGGCGCTGGGAGCGCGGAGCAGCGTGCCCACCCGCCAGACCAGGTGCGGACCCGGGGGCGGCGGGGAAGGGGGTCCCAGAGTCGGGATTAGGCTCGGGGTGGGGGCGTCGAGGGTCCCGTGTCAGAGTGCAAGTACTAGAGTCTTACGTCTGAGTGGCAAACTCGGCGACTGAGATCCGGGCTGTCGAGCCATGAGGCTGGCTTGGGCACTAAGGGGACACGCTGTGGTCTGAGAAAGCTGAAGTTCGTGCCAGGTTGGCGAGGAAGCAGCGACCTCTTGGGTTCCCAGGCGGCTTTACGCAGATATGCTCCGCTAGCACAGTGCTCAGCACCGGGGCAACGAGGGGAGTTTGCTTCCTTCCTCCGTCGGGGCGCTTTGGCATAGGGTGGAGGAATGAGAAAGGGAGAGACCGGCTGTCGGCGCTAAGATCTCCTAGGGGTGGGGTGTGTGTCGTCCTATTATCTTGTAGGACCCGGGTATGGTCACCTGCCATGGTGGAGCTGGATCTTTTAAGCAGAGTATTTTCCTTTTCTTGACTTTTTTTTTTTTTTAAACTACCAATGATTTTAGACCTAGTTGGCCCTAGGGCACTGGGTTATTTTTCAGGAGAAGTAAGGGGCAAGCGAGTAGTTTCTGTTTGGGCGTGAGGGGTGAGCACATTGTGGGCAGTGGGTGAGGGAGGATTCAGGGACAGTATCTAGGGGGAAACAGCTTGTGGGCTGGAAGGAGCAGTGGTCACTGCCCCCCCCCCCCCCCCCCCCCCCCCCCCCCATGGACCTGTGAGTCTGAGACCCAGGCTGCCTGGGCTGGGAGAGCCCGGGTCTCTGAGCCCAGGCCCTTCCCGCATCTCCTGCTCCTCCTTCTCCTGCTCTTCCTCCTCCTCCGTGCGGTGAGTGAGTCAGCCTCCTGTCTGGGCTCAGTTGCAGCCAGAGGGGCCAGAGCCCAGGCAAGCAGTTGGGCAGGCATTTTCAGAGCATTGCAGAAGCTCTCCCGGGCAGAATTCAGCTGTTCCAGCTCCCTGCTGCAAGGCCATCTTCCTCATGGCCGGTGGTGGTCACTCCAGAAGGAGACACTCAACACAGCAGTGATGACGGGGTGGCCATAGTGTGATTCCAGAAGGGACTGACTGTGAGGGGACTGTGGTAATCCACATCTCTTCTCCTAGGACCAGGAGGTGCATCCCGGCGGTGCGGATTTCCCCAGCCCCTCCTCCCATTTCTTCCTAGTGATCGCGTTGGCAGCCCATCTCTGTTGGTGAGGTAGGTGTGCACAAGGAGTCGGAAGGCTCTTAGACTAGGGAAGACATGGTGTTGGCGAAGAAGGTTTTAAGTCAGGCTAGACAGTGGGGGGTGGTTTGCTGAGATGGAAATGGATTATCTGGACACTGGAGCCTCAACTCTGTGACCTGAGAGTGTTGCATATTGGGGGACCTTCCTCATCTCTTTCTTGGCTAAGTGCTGCAGGGGATTGTGGGTCCTTCTGGAATGCTGTCAGGACTAGTGTGCAGGCAGACCAGGGAGAATTAAGACTGCAGATTTTTCTCTGGCTTTTGTTTTAGGGGGTTCAGATCATTGAGCAGAAACAGGGGCCCCAGAGCCCATTGCCCCTCACTCCAGTGGCTTCTCTGGACCCGTTTGCAGAGACTCCCCCAGCAGGCAGCAGGGCTGACTCAAACTGCAAAAAGCTGGGGAATTCACAGGCTGTGCTCTGGCTGGTCCCATGGCTTCGGTTTGGCTGGTCCCACATCAGCCCGGACTTGGACCCTTTCCAGGGTAAAGGATAAGAAAGGAGGGAAGAGAAAAAGGACGACGAAAGAGGAGAATGTGATGGAAAGGAGGGAAAAGGAGAGAGTTAGGAAACTTCTTTCACCCCTCACAGCTCTTCAGCCTGGACCATGACACTTTATTTCTATAAATATTGTGGAATATCTGATGCTGTTTGGGGTGCACTGGTTATTGGTGTTTATAGTGTCTCAGTCTTCTCCCCCACATTTGACCTCAGAACTGATCTCCTTTTAGAACTAAGTCCCAGAGGAAGCACCAAGAGGACTTGCTGGACCCCCATCCTTCACTCCCAGCATGAATAGCTAGTGTCCAAAGGCAATGTGTTGCATGTTTGAAGGAAGGCCTGGGGCCCCGTGGGCCAGACCAAGTGCTTATCCAAGATAGGAGAAAGCGCTTCCACTGTTTCGTTCTTTACACACCGTGTTAAGGAGGCAGCGGCCATCCCAGCCAAGGCCTGCCTCTGTGGGGGCCTGCTGCTGCCAGTGTCTAGCCGGTGGTTCTAGTGGCCGAAGAGCTAGAGCGTCTACCCGGAAGTCTGAGCTCGGGTGGCGTTCTGGTTTGTTGCTGGACAGGACGAGTTATAGGACTCTGCCTTTCCATTTGTCACTGCTGCAAGTCTGTTTTGGATGCAGGTAGAGGGAAGTAAGGAAATGGCAGGACCTGATTAAGAGACTCTTATGTGCCCAGCCTGATGCCAGGCCCTGTGAGGGGTGACAGGAAGCAAAACCCACAATGCCAGGCTTCTTCCTTGAGATGGTCTGAGCCCCAGGATGGGCAGCAGTGCTCAAGCTGTCCCTCTACCACTGTCCAGTTCCAAGGGGACCCAGCTGGGCAGAAGCAACCTGGCTGTTGCTCTGGGCCACCGAGGCCACACTTCCGGTTACACTTTTCTGTGATTCCTCCTTGACGCTCCTGTGTCAATGCCTCCTGGGTGTGCTAGAGAGAGTGACCGTATAATTTATTGTCTAAACTGGGAGACTTTTGAGTGAAAGGGGGTGCTATTAATAGTTACATCAGGGCAACAGACATAAACCAAAACTGTCCAGGGCAAACTGGAACGTTTAGTCCTTCCAATGAACATCACTCCAGACCCAGTGGAGGTCACAGAGGAGAAGATGGGTGGATTTAATGAGGAGGGGAAGATGGGGCTAGCTTAATTCCGAGGGCAGCCCCAGCCCCCCAGCCCATTTCCCTGTGCTGTCGGCCAGTCCCAGCCTTCTCCCTGAGGGCAGCACTGCTCCCGGACGCCCTCTCCCAGGACCCAGCCTACCACCCACTCTTCTGACTTCTCTTCAGCCTTGACCGTGACTGGCTTCACTTTTGGTTTTTCCTGCCCCACCTCTATCTCAGAACCGGCGGGAAGTCCTGCCAGATCCCCTTCAGCTGCCCCGGGGGAATCGGGTTTATAAGGAGCCCAAACTCAACCTCAGGTTTCTTCTTTCCCCTTTGCCCATTTCTGCAGCCTCCTCGTTTTGTCCATCCAGCTTCCCAGACCTCTGGGAGCACACCATCCGATGGGAAAGTCCAACTCTAGGTGGGGTAAACAACCAGGAAGGGAAGGGTAGTCAAACCTTGCCCATGTGGAGAAAGGGCACAGGTCACTTGTAATCATGTTCTGGGCAAATGGTAAGCAAAGGGGAAGCCAGAGCCAGAGAGGAGCTGCATGGCAGAAGGGCTCAGTTCTCTCGGCCGCTGGAGTCAGACTCTCTGGTTTGGTCTGACTTTTGGGGAAATGGTCCAGGGTGGGGAGAGACTGTTCTTGCTCAATCCAAGCTACAAGCGTTGGTGGCAGCTACTGCATCCTGCCCTGGTGACATGTGGCAGAGAAACTGCCCTCCCTTCTGAGTACTGGGTCCTTGTGGTCCAGATGCTCAGGATGTGCTCCCTGGAGAGTCCCCAGAGGAACAGCATGAGACTGGTTGGGCGTCGGGGGTGGGGGGTGGAGCCTCCCCGATGACTGTGCAGCGATTCTGTCTACTTTGGCAAGAAGGAAGTCACTCTCATCACTGATGAATGACAAGGGCAGAGGAAGACCTCTTGGGAAGTCCTGCCTTTTGAAGTGACTTGCGGGGAGAAGGAAGGGGAGAGACCCCAGAGACAACAGAGGGGAAGAGGGTAAATGGCAGGAGTGAGAGGCGGAAGCAAGCAGGCTTCTGAGTGTGTGTCTGAGAGTGTGTCATGCTTTTGCAAACCTGCCCTACAGGTCCCGTGCCAAGGAATAAACCGAGCAGTGTTCCCAGAATCAGATGTCACACAAAGTCCCCATTCTGCATGGGGGAGAGTCCTGGTCCTGAGCAGGGCGTGGGCAGCAGCACAGGCGGGAAAGTGGAGTTTGGGCAGAACCCAGCAGCTGGCTCCTGGGAAGCTGCTGCCTCTCACTGGCCTTCTGACGACAGGTTGAAGCTTTGAGGTGTTGTGCAAGGTGTGACATTCCAGGCATTATGGGGCACCCACAAGGCCAAGGCTTTGCTGGTGACACATCCAGTGTGTGCCACCTGCTGGCACTGGAGCTGTAGCTCCAGGAACAGCTCCTCACTGAGCACTCGGGTCAGTTGTACCAGGTGCTGTGCCAGGTGTGTGACATGCGCGGCCCCCCAGGCCTGCCACGGCCTTGTGAGACAGCACCACTGTTATGTTTCTCTTACAAATGGGAAGCGGAAGCTCAGTGGGGCTGAGCACTGTGCCACGGTGACACAGCTCGTGAATGGAAGTATCAGGACTCACACTTGGGTCTGTCTTAACCTCCGTGGAACTCTCTACCTCTGCATGTATAGTCAGCCACAGGACTTTCAGGGCCATGCCTCGCACATAATAGGCCTGCAATAAATGTTTGTGAGCGGCGGGGTTTGATTCACTAACTAGTTTGAACAAGTTGAATTGGGAGCAAGCTCGGTTTGCCCAAAGGTTACTCTGGGGACAGTGGCCTCTCAGAAGGAGGCTCGCCCCTGCCAGCACCCTCAGGCCTTGGTGTCTCTCTGGCATTCCCAGTACCTTACTGGGGTACAAACAGCAGACGAGAACCCAAGAGAGAGAGCTAGCTCTGGGCAGAGGGATTGCATGGCGCACAAATAAGACTTGAATGGTATGGAAGGCGAATAAGAAATACTCTTTCAATTTCCAAGAAGCCACTTTATTGATAACCTTCTTTGTGCTCTGTGCACCAAGGAAGAAAAGGCCATTGTCCCTTTGTCACCTAGGAGCTATTCTCACCTTGTTTAACTCTTCCTCTCCTGGCTGCCCCTTAAGGAATACTCCTGAACCTATACTCCCCTGGAGGGAGAAGTGGACTCTAGCCTCATCTGAGAGCCTCTGGCAGGCACTGTGCCAATTGCTTTGCTTATCTCCTTCCATCATCACAGCTTCTCTTTGGAGTAAGTTACTATTACTCTCTCCTTCCCTATATGGGGAAACCAAGGTTTAAAGAAATGCCATAACCTGCTCATGGCTGCAGAGTGAACCCGTGACCTCTGCTCTACACCGCTCGCTGGTGCTGGGCCCGGCCCTGACATGGAAGTGGGAAAACACTCAGCGCCCCCACCCCAGCTGTGGTTCCTGGGCTTCCTCCGTATACTGCTGAAACTCTAGGTCGTGCTGTTCGAAGCTGTGCAAGCAGCCTGGTGGAATGGGAGGGACACGGGGTGTGTATTAGACACACTTGGGTTTAAATCCTGGCTTTATCGTTTTCTAGCTTGTGACCTTGAGCAAGTTTCTCAGTCTCTTTGGATCTCAATTTCCTTATCTCTAAACTAGGGGGTTATAATGACTCCCCTGTAGGATTGTATGAGGATTGGAGACAATCATTCAATCATTCATAGTAGGAGGGCCTACTATGTGCTCAACACTATTCAGGACTCTGGGAATTTTAAGAGTGAAAAGAAAAGACATTTGCAATTGTTTTTCAAATGTACTAGATCAGAAGCTCATCATCCTGAGCAGTCCCTTTAGAATCCAGGAATGGCTGATTGACACCTGACTAAACTCAGATTCAGTAAATTGATTTCTCTTTCTGTCATTTGTTAGCTGATGAGCTTGGGAAAGTTACTCAGCTTCTCTGGGACTCAGATTCTTTCATTTTTAAAAAATTTTTTAACTATAAAATATATCATATAACCAAGAGTACACAATATACTTGTGTATAGATTAAAGAATAATATGATATATCCTATACCCACCACCTAAGTTTGGAATGCAACATTTACAGTAAGTACCTTAAGCCCCTTTTCCTCTGCCCATTTGCACCTGCCTCCTCACTCTTAACCTCACAATAATTAATATTTTGAATTTTGGTTATTTTCTTGCTTTTCTTTGTAAGTTATCATCTATGTACATTTTGCAAAATGCTGTATGTCTTTGGAATTTACATACATGTGTGTTCTCTGTGATGCACTTTTTCACTCAATATCATATTTCTGAGATTTGACCATGTCGATGCACTCAGCTGTGGCTCTTCAGTTTTCACCGCAGTGCAGTATTCCACCATGAGAATATGTGAGTCTATGCCGTACTTGGATGTCCTCCCTCTTCTTGATGGGTGTTTGGGGTGTTTCTAGTTGGGGGCTGTTGTGATGAGGAGTGCATTGTGCTTGTCTCTTGGAGCATGCATAGGCATTCTCTAGGGCACATCCCTAGGAATGGAATTGTTAGGTCACATGGAATTCCATGGTTGGCTTCATTCTACAGTGCCAAACTGTTTTCCAAAGTGGTTGTACTAAAAACATACTCCTTTCAGGAGTGGATAAAAGTCTCATGGTTCCCTATCCTTTCAATACATGATAGAGGCTTCATTTCTAAAATGAAAAAGTTGTACCAGATGAGTTTTCTAAAGTCCCTCAACTGTGATAACTCATCCTCAATGTAAGGACCTTGTTTCTGGCTTATGTGGATGCCTGTCTAATGTGTTGTGCTCTGGTGGCTCCATATGTGCCTCAGCTTGACTGGGACCCCTGTGCAGGGTCTCTGGGTACAGTTGAAATCTTTCTCACTGAGTATCCACCAGCAGTGGGTGAGGGATTGCATCCTCCCTCACACTTGACATTCAGTTTAACCAAGAGCCCTGTGTCAGTGCTGAGCACATACTAGGTGCTTAATTAATACCCACTGAATTTTATTTTCCTCAAGTGCATTAGGAGGGATTATATTTCCCTGGGCATCAATTTTGAGGAAAAGACAAGGAAGTGATGAAATCTTGTGTGTGATAGCTAGCTAATCAAAGCACATAGGGCTGGGACTGTGATGGGATTTACTTCCGTCCAGGGCTTCTTGATCCTTCCAAGGCTTCAGGTTAGGTGAACTAAAGTTTAATAATCTCCACTAACCAATGGTTCAAAGTCTGGCTTTGCTCTTTGACCTCCTGACTTTTCCAGTCTGAGACACAGGGAGTGGCTGAAGGATTGGGGTGTAGAGAACAGAGGTGGTGCCATGTGGAAGGAGCAGAACACCCACAGAGATCTCCTCTTTTCCCCCAAAGATTGAACACTGTTCCTGAGGGTGCTGGGTTTAAGAGGTGTTAGATATACCCAATGTCCTGGCAGCCATATAAATAGCCAACTGCCCACCCACCTAGCCACCTATGGGACAAAAGAATATGGCTGGCTGGGCAGTTGCATGGGCCACCCCAGCCCGCAATGCTGTAATTATTCATCTAGTCTGTGCCTGTCAGCTCCAGAGGTGGGAACGCACCTCTGCCCTAGGTCTCATCTTGGTCACCAGGCCCATGTTGGGCTCAATGGCAGGGCCCCACCAATACTTCAGCCATCCCCACCCCAAACTCTTTCTCAGTGCCTCTCTCTGAATCAACCTTTGACCCTTGTGAGGCTTACATATCATAATAGCTGGCAGTCATAATAAACCGATGTTTATTATAACTTACTATTAATACATTCCAGGCACTGTGTTACGTGTTTTCATGCCTTTCTCATTTATGCCTCTCAGGAACCCTATGAGGTAGGTACCGTATTTTCGCCATGTGCATGTAATGCGCCCCCATGTATAATGCGCATCCATGTTTTTGGCCCAAACTTTCAGGGAAAAAAGACCTTGATTTTAATTTTTTAATTAAAATGTTTATTTGTTAATATTTAGGTACCTGCTGTTTGTATTATAAAGGAACTTTAGCGATTATTTTTTAACATATTAAGGTACAAAAAATTTTATGTAATAAATAATTACAAAATGCAAGAACAGATACAGGTACAAAAAATTTTATGTATAAAATTTTTTTATATAAAGAAACCAAAAATGATGATCATATTCCAGGGTATTATTTTGCATACAAACATCGTTATTCATTCCTAGAGTTATACTTTTCACTCATCAGCATAAATAAAAGAATTTAAAACTTTTATATAGATACAGAATTAACACTACCCATGTATAGTGCGCATCTGTATTTTTCCCTCACAAGTTTTGGGGTTTTGGGGGGAAGAGTGCCCATTATATAGGGCAAAATACGGTAATATTGTTATCCCCATTTTACAGAAGAGGAAATTGAGGGTCCAAGCAGGTTAAGTGGCTGAATTTCTTGCCCCACGCCATTGAGCTCCTAAGTCAGAACCAGAACTTCAATTCAGGTCTTCCTAAGTCCCGCGTGTATGTCCCTTCTTCTCTGCCCACGGCACTGCCTACGCAGTGCCCAGCCATTCCGTTCTGTCCCCGATCCCCACGCTCAGACCGAGGAGGGCTGGAAAGGAGGCAGCAGGTGGTGCCAGTGGAGGGTGAAAGGGACAGTTCCAGGCTGGCCAGGGTGATGCTGGAAGCACCTTCGGGGCACAGTTCTTTGTTCCAAATGGCTCTGAACTTCCCAGCCTTTGCCAAGGGTGGGAAGGTCCTTCTGCCCAGCCTATTTGGCAAGCACAGCGGCATCTTGGGTGCCATGATGTGAAGAGGGGGATGGGCTGCCTCAGGTAAAATTCCATTATAATGAACTCCGTCTGAGAGCCCAACAGCTTTGTTGAAATGGAATTATGTTAACCTGTGTGCAGTGGGAGAACTCAAATATGCAGCCTGAGAAACTGGAGAGAAAATGGAGCTAATGTGCCACTGAGTGCCCCTTAGAAAAGCTCTGAAAAGGTTTGGAATCCAGAAGGACTAGAGTCAGAGGCACCCCCAGTTCCTCCTTGGATGGTTAGGACAGGGCAGGGAGGGGAGAACTTCGTGCTTAACGGCACCTGAGAGGGCTGTGACTGTTCAGCTGTCCATGTCCCCCACTCTACTGTGAGCCCTGAGCACACCGGCTCAACTGTCACCACTCAGCAGTACCTAACCCCTCACAGATACACGTGATAGATGTTTACTGGATGAAAATACACTTGCAGGAAGACCCAGTCCCCTGTGCTAGAAAGATTTGAAAGACCATTGCTTTGTGTGGCTAAAACATCTTTAAAGAGCTGAGCTGCAACTCAGATACATCCCTCACTGTTACTGAACTGGTTGTGAGAGCACCAGCCTCTACTGCACGGGTGCTGGGTGCCAGCTACTGTGCTGAGCACTTTACGTGCATGATCCCATCTAGTACGCACAGAGGATTGTCAGGTGTTGAGGTAGGTATTGTTATCTTTGTCATTTTACAAGTGGGGAAGCAGAAGCTTGGGGGACCCAGGTCTGGTCCCACAACTGGTAGGGAGGGAAGGCAGGGCTTGCACCCTCACAGGCTGCCCCCAGCGCCAGTTCTCCTCTCGGCATGTCCCTGACCGCTGAGCCCCACTGTCACTGTGGGCTGGTTGGGGGTGCGATGGGGGCTAGGCCCGGGGGTAATGAATGAGGCCGGAGGGATGGATGTAAGCCCAGGTAGGATGGCGGAAGGGCACAGGCCTGGTCTAGAGGGACGGCCTTGACTCAGGCCAGCAGGGTTGCCACTGGAACTGCAGCCCAGTGTGGCCAAATTATCGAGTTTTAAAATAGGAAGCTGGACATTCAGATTTTTTTTTTTCCCAAAAGCGAAAACTTTCTACTTTTTAAACAGTGACAACTATTTAAAAATGTATAATTACTGGTGGGGTGGCAAACAGAACATAGCCATGTCAGATATAGCCTGCAGGCCTCCAGCATGTCCTCAGGTAGTTTCTTTCTTTCAACAGGTGGCTGTTCCATAGAACTGGCCCAGGAAAGCCCCTGTTTGTAGAGAATTCCTCATCAAAAGCTTGAGGATCACTCCTCATGGGCTCCCCTCCCCATAGGAGATGACACTTTATAATGCAGAGTGGTTTTTTTCTGGAGAGTTGGAATGCAATCTGTCCGTCTGATGCTGTCCCTCCTTCCCCTCCCTGCCTCCCTCCTTCCCCTTCCACTCTGCTCTCCCAGTCAGACAGTTTCCTATAGTTTTTAGAAGAAAAGTTCTGAGTAGAGAAATCAAAAGGAAACAGTCAAGGAAAAGGCCTTTCGGCAGAAAAAGAACGAAGTGCACTTGGGTAGTAGACTCTCAGTTAATCAATACCCGTGGGGATGGTAGATGCCGGATAAATGTCGTAGCTCTTAGATTCTTTGCCAGTTGCTTGAGTTCCGGTTAACGGGGAGCCTACTGTGTTTGGGTTGGGCTGGGCAGGCCGTGAATGGCACCCATCGTGGGAGGCCTCCACTTGGGGTTCCCAGGCAGCCAGAGAGGATCGTGCAGAATGTGTCCTCACAGCCTCTGCTGTACCCCTGCATTCCGTCCTCTTCCTTCTCTTAAATACCCAGGAGAATAATAATAAATTAGTAACTAATATTTTTATGCAGTGTAACATTTTTGTAATGCACTTTAAATATTTCATCTAGCAGATGCAGCAGTCCTGTACGACGGGCTAGAGGGTACAGAATCCCCTTTCCGAGGCTTGGTAAAGTAGCAGTCTCCTTCTTTGCTCCATCCCATAAGAGAGCAGGACTCATGGGGGATTGAAACCCAGGGTGCAAGGAGCCCCCAGCTCGCACAGGCCTTCCCCCACCTGCTGTCCTCGCTCCTCACCTGGGGTCCACAGGTAGAGATAGTGGGGCAGCTGGTAAGTGTGGAGCCCCTGACTAAGGTCCCCATCTCCCTGAGAATCCTGCTCCAGAGCAGTGTGGAATGGGCACGGGAAAGGCCCTGAGCCAATGCTGGGTGGCCCGTGGCCAGCCTCCTCCTCCACCTACCCTCACCGCCCGTCATCTTGAGCTATTGTCCCCAAAGCTGGGTAGAAAATAGCTCGCTAGGGAATTATTTTTGTCTCTGTTAAACTTCGATCCTGGGCTACTGAAGAGCCTGGCTGCAGAGTTGTTTTTCAGGTCAGGGGAAGTTCTGGGAAAAGTAAGAGGTGGGGGAGCCAAGGGGAAGCAGTGGGTGGAGGGGCTGCCACCTCTCCCCACAGCGTGGTGATGGGCCCCAGCCACTGGCCTCCTCCCTACCCATCGGGCTGCCTGACTGACAGCACCTCCATCTGACAGAGTGGAGCCTGCCCAGCCTACTCCAGCAGAGTTTCACTCAGCTCCTTCAGCTGAGTGCAGGCCCTTAGCTGGTCCATCAGACCCCTTCTCCAGGGCTGTGTGCCTCTGCTGGTGCGTGAAGGGAGTGGGAATTCTGCTGCTACCTGGTACAGGTGGGCAGGGGCAGGGGTGCAGACAGCTGACTGCTGGAGAGGGGAAGAGTTTGTTCCTCTGGAGACCCTGGTTCAACTCCTCCAATGGCAGCATTGAATGCTGCTCTATGTAGCAAATCAGTGCCATCTTTGCCCCGGGCACCAAAGAAAAAAAAAACAAAACGAGGAAGTGGAAGATGGCCCATGGATAGGGCTGGGGGAGGGGGATTACGGTTTGGAAAGAGTTCATGGGTTCGGACAAAGGCGGCTATTTCCTACCACTTGGTGGCCCTGGGGAAGAATCCTTCAGAGAGATTGGGACATTTTGGCCTGAAACAGTGAAGCAAGAGGGTTTTATCTTCAATCACATCTCTGCGGGGAAGGCTGGACTTGTGTTACTTTGGCCAGCAGTGAGTGTGGCCATCCTGACTCAGAGTATGGGCTGGCATGTGCCCACACGTGTAGGGGACTTGCCACACGTGTCCATGGTGCAAGTTGTTTGTGGCTGATGTCCTTCCATAGAGCGATTCCTGGCAACAAGGAGGTGACCTTGTTGACCTGGAGGGAGGACTGGCCCAGGGGATTGGTGGAGGCAGGTTTGGGATCAGTTGGCTGTGTGGTAACTCATGTCCCCCTGTGCCCAGCAACCATATCTGGCCAGCCTTATTTGATGCCTGAAATAAGAATTGAACTAGTGATGTGTTTACCATCTGCCCTTCTTGAACCTTCTGTTCTTTCTTTTGGTTTTCTCTCACAAAGCTTATATTTTCTTATTCATCTGGGCTGAATTTTCCGGGACTCTCTTCTTTACTTGTCCCTTCCAGCTCGGTTCCTGATAAGCTGATTCCCAGGGTAGAGGATCCCCTCCAGAGGAGGTTGAGTGGGGGTGAGGATGGTGGGGTGGCTCGGTGTGTGTACCAACTGGGACCTCAACTGCACTGCTGACCTTGGGTCCCTTTCTAAATGAACCAATGGGATAGAAGCCCATTTTTATTTTCTTTACAATGTTCAAGGCCAATTTGGATTGGAACGGGAATCTGAATGGAGTCTGAAAGTCTTTTGTTTCAAAATACTATTACAATAAGGAAAAATATTGTGGCATCAGATCCATGGGTTTAGTAGAAGAAATATTTGGTAGAGGAAAGAATGGGATATGCTTCCTATTAAAATGAGCATGGCTGGTTGGTTCATCTTTTCCTGGTGTTCTCTCCTTCTCCCCAGTCATGAAGAATAAGTTTCTCTGCTTAAACATGCTCTTTCCTTTGGCCTCTTAGCCTTTTCACATGTACTGTCTGCCCAGAACCCTCATTACTATTCTTACCACTGCCATGAACTACGTTAAACTGTGATCCTTCCTCCACAGCTGAGAGGCTGAGAAGAGATTTCCTCTACAGAGCCCCTCTACCTGGCCAATGCAAGGCCAGGTGCTCTCCTACATTCTCCTGTCACCGGTGCTTACCTGTATCGCAGCATGGACTGCACTGAGTTGTTACAGCTTCTGTTTGTCTCTCCCGGTAGACTGTAAGCTTCAAGAGGGCAGGGTCTGTGTGTGTGGCTCGCCATTGTGTCTCTGACTTCTAGCACAGGGCTTGCCACATAGTCAGTGCTTCAATCCAGGCAGGGGTTATCTTCAAAGACAAGGCATCAGATCCCAGAAACCAAACCCACCAGAGTGTTAGGCCAAAAAGAAATGCTGCAACCTCCCTAACCTTCCTAAGGGGTCCCCAAGAGGAGATCTACATGGGAGAGTGGTGGAGCCCTGACCGAACAGAAGCTCTAGGAAAGCTCTTTAGGGGGAAATCATTCTAATCAGGAACTAAGGATCAGCCACTGTCACCTTGGGGTGAGCACTCTTCCCTCTAAAGTGAATGAGCCCCTCCCTGTTTGGCCTAGGCCCTAGAAGCTTCAGGAGTACATGAAGAGTGTCCACCCCTCGCTAACAACCCGGAGGACAGAGAGGATGCTTTAGGCACGTCAGCCCCTTGTGGGATGGGAGCGGCCTGGTAGAGAGTTGTCCCAATCCCGCCGTCTCAGAGGATCCAGGTTCCTACATGGATTCTGACCCAGACCTCAGAATCTATCCCACAGTAAGTGACTGGCCCCAAAGGCTCCAAGAGCTGGGGGCATCCAGGAGTCCAGGCCCACTGAGCTCAAGCCAGCTCAGTGTCTAAGGTGGGGGCTACAATTGGGCCACCTTATTGCCACCTTTGGGCTCCAGTCCCCTGGTATCTACCGAAGCCTTTCCCAGCACTCTGTCTTCTGCTGCATGTGGTGATGGGCAAGGGGAGTGTGACAGGAAGTGTCATCTCCCTGATGACAGTCAGGGGACGTCCCAGGACTGCTGAGCTTCGGGCCTCACTAGAGGGAGAACAGATGCACGAGAGATGTAGGACAAGCCCTAGATGACGGAGGAGGTAGGAGAGATGGCACTGAGTGAGAAAGGGGAAGTAAGGGCGTGGGCAGAAGAGATTAGTAATCAGTGACACCACGGAAGCCACTGGCCTTATCTTCCTTGTGGAGGAAATGTCTGGATGTGTGACTCAGCCTCTCTGCTTCGAGGGGAGACATTAGAATGATCCATTTCTCCCCACACGGAGCAATCAGATTTCTGATGAGTGGGGTGGTCAGTTTTTTCCCAGTTCAGCAGAAATGTGGCTTTCTTGGAGATGTTGGTTTGATATGGAACGTTTGGGCCCAAGAGCAGGCTTCCTGCCTCCACGGTGCCTCTCTGGGTCCTGGGAGTCTTCCCCTCATTTTCCTGGCCTCCAACTCACCAACGATTGTACTAACAACAGTTATGGCTCTAATAAGCAGAGCTAACTTATACAAAGCTACAGTGTGCCAGGTGCCATGCTGAGGGCACCCTGAGATCTTGGCCCCCCCAATAACCCTGTGACCCAGGCTCTATCATGTCCCAGGAGTCGGCTTTGGGGGAAGCTGGATGGTGGTCAGGGCATCAGCTGGCCAAGGTGGTTGTGAGATAAGCAAGGGATGTGATGTCAGGGATCCTGAGTGTCTCAGAGCTGGCGGGCCCCGGGACTGGATACGGGCTTTCACACAGTGCAGGAAGAGTCTGCGTGATTCAGAGAACACATTGATCCCAGGAGGAGAATGAGGAAATGAAGGCTGGCCAGGTTGGACTAGTGGGGGGTGGGCCTCAAAGCCATCTGTCTGAGCAGGGGCTGACTCGGGCCCATGTGACTTGGGCTGGGGGGAGCTTAGCCTGGGTAGAGGCCCCCAAGGGATAAAAATGGGCCTTGGGAATCACTGGGAGAAAAAGGCGGCTCTCTCCTGTTATTCTGCAGCCATTGGGTTTGTGGGGGTCAGGGGTTACCAGTTAGCCATTGGCTGGATCAGCAATAGCAGGGGATCGGGTCTTCCCAGAGGAAGGCTAGACCCACTCTCCCTGTAGTCTTGGGGTTCTTCCTTTGGGCTGCTTCAGTTTCTTCATGCCACTAGTCATAAAGCCTCCTTGTCCCATCAACTTGGCCTGTAGCAGATACCCCAGGGAAGTACCCCCATTGTACTATCCCAGGAAAACCACCCAGGAGAGGGAGAAAGCAGACCACGTCCTGTTTCCCTCTAAAATATTCCACGTCTTGAGTCCTCATCCATTTCTTCAGGCCACGGAGGCCAGCGTGGGGAGTTGGAGTCGGTGAGGGAGGAGCAAGTGGGCAACCCTCGCCCACCTTGCTGTGTCTCTGTATTGCTTATAAGCATGGGGTCCGTGCTGGGTGGTCCCACTGCTGTCTCCATCAGGGCCCCGTCCGTGGCTTCCCACAGCTCCCCTCCTCTGACGAATAAAATTCACCCCTCCTCCCATGGTCTGTTTCTCTCCCACACCACTCTGTCCCCCGGGGAGCTGCTCAGGCTGGTGATGAGAGGTCTTGGGGTTTGGCCAGGCTGGAGGCGGAGAATCCCTCTCCCTTGTTGTGTGGCTTTGGACAAGTTGCTGCCCCTCGGATGGCCTCTGTTGCTTCAGCTGTAAAACCAGAAATATTGGGCTGCAGCTTACGAATGGTTTGGTCCCCCATGCTTCACTGGCCACTGTTGCTGCCCACGCTTTCCAGCTGTGACAGGGCATGGCCTGCCTGCTACCTGGAGAGGAGTAATCAAACCAGAAATCTTGTTGACAAAGCTTAGGGCAGAGTTTCCACTGGAAAAAAGCAGCTTGCAGGAATAATTGTTGTAGATAAGAAGTGGAAATATATCTAAGTAAGCTATGTATCTCCTGCCCCATGGCCCAGGGCCTCATGGGTACCCGCCTCAGCTCCAAGACGCTGCCAGTGCTCCTGAGAGTGACAGGACAATGAGCCAAGAAAGAGTCCTGGTGAATGGCCAGCAGAGTTTGTAACCTGGTTTCTACCAAGTGACTTGCTGACCTTTGACACTGTATGGGGTGTCAGTCCATGACCTTTATGAGGTTCTCCAAGTTGATAGCTATTCCCCCAAAGGGTTAATTAAGAAGCACCTCCAGGGCTAAACTCCTTCCTGCAACGGCTGGATCATCAGCCACTTCATTTCCCAGCATTCAGTCCATCAGTCATCAAGCAGTTTGGAGCGCCTCCTGGTTGTTCCGGGAGCTGCGGTGCTGGGGCCAGCCTCCCTGGGAAGGAGCGGAGCCGGACATGGAGGGGGCGGGCAGGCGTGGCCGAGCGCATGCAGGGCTCACGCTCTTCCACAGAGTCTTTTCTTAGGCTGGAAACTGTTCTGTCCAGGTGAAGACCACAGAGGCAGAGTCACCACATTACTGACTGCCTGTGGGCACCAAGATCATACCTGGCAAGTTGATGAGGTCTAAGTCAAATGAAGTGTAGCCCGGGCCAGTGTCCTCTGCTTCTGCCCCGCAGCCTCCCTCACATCATAGACAACATACATTTTTCTACTTGTTATAACAGTTTTCAACAGCACAATGGCTCCACGTGGCAACCCTGCCGACCCCTCCTCCAGAGACCCTGTGGGAATGGCCTAGTAGGTGCGTCTCAACTTCTTCTTAGATGGCTGCAAAGAGCTGGTCTAGGACCGGTGACTTAAGTGACAAGGACTGCTTCCTCTGTGCATAATGAAGAATTTTCTAACATAGAGCCACCCAAAGGGAGTGCGCTGCCATGGGAGCTAGTTCTTCATCAGGAAAAACATTCAAGCATAGGCTAGAAAATGGCTAGGCTATTACAGAGGGACGAAAGGCGGTTGGACTAGGTAGTGTTAAGTTTCCTTTCCATCTTGAGATGTTCTGAGATGACTGGGATCTATTGGGTTTTACTCTGGCCATTGTGGCCTGCAGAAATAATTTCCAACCATTCTTACCATTATTTAAACTACGCGTGTAGGGAGGAGCTGGGTGACAATGGGGACAAGAAATAATTTGGACAAGTTCTGTTTACACAGCACACTTCCTCTCCCCTTGCCCTCATTTTCACTCTGTTTCCCCCTCGGCTGCTTCTGGGAAGTAATGCTGAGACTGTTCTGGAAAAAGAACGTGGGTATCTGTTGGGGACAGCGGAGAAAGAAGACAGGGCATGACCTTAGCTAGCCATGATATTGCTGTGCTAAAGTTACACTAGAACAAAAAGGTGACAAACGGTAAGGTAGGCCGTGCAGTGCTCGGCTTTCCGGGAAGAGCTGAAAGGATGACGAAATGAGCAGCAAGGAAAGGGCATGCTCGCACACGTGCAGGTGTGGCGGGTGTCCACACGGGCCTGTCTGCTCCCGAGGGAGTCCCGCGCGGGGCTGACTCTGCGTGTGCGATCTTGGGAAGGAGGATTTTCTCCCCCTCGGCTGGAAAAATCACTTCGCTTTCCGTTTCTTCCTGGGAGGAGGGAGAGTTTTGTGCCACGATGTCAACCAGTGGAAGGCCCAGTGTTGATCGCCCCAGAACCAACCGGCTGAGCGAGGCCCCCTGGCCGGGGCTCCCCTTCTCTGTGGGGCTCCGAAGGGGCCAAATCACGCATGCCCTTCTTGCATCTGAGCATTGAGGGCGAGTGGACCTCCTTTGCGCTGACATGTATGTTGGGGCTCATCCGGTAACTCTGGGGGTTGGGGAGAAAGCTCAGGCGGGAATCTCACTTCTTGAATGGTCTCAAGGCCTCATCTTGATGGTGATTGTGGCCTTGGAGTCGTACACTGTCAGAGCTGGAAAAGCCGTCAGAGGTCAGGCCTCCTGTCCACCTCTAGTCCTCCCAGGGTCACAGCTAAACTGCCCTCAGGACTCTGAGAAGTCAATGTGGTGGAGTCAACCTGAGCCCAGCGGCACTTTGATCCTTGTTTTGCCAGGGCTCTGTTCAGAACACCCTGCGGCCACCACCCCAGGAGGCTGTCCTGGTGAGACTCTCCCCAGGGATGCCCATTCAGCAAAAGCCACTGGGCGATGGGGTGCCTGCCGTGTGAGCTGAGAGGCAGACGTGCAGGAGGGGCAGTAGTTGTGGCTTCGGTGACTGGAAGGAAACACATTATCACTTCATTTCTTGCTAAGGCAGGGTCAGACCTGGGTCAGGCTCGGGCAGGGGCTTGATGTAGGGTGCAGACCCCAGAGGAATGAATGCCAGGGACTTTCTGCAGAGCTGAGCCCCGCCTCCTCAGCTCCTCTATGGCTCTGTACTGGGGCTTTGGGTATTTCTAAAGCAGACGCAGGAGGGAGGTGCTCTGGGACAGCCCCACCAAAAGCAGTAGGAAGTTCTGTATACTCAGAACATGAATTGGGGGTGAGGTGGCGGTGGGGTTTATGACGTGGCAAAGAGGGCTGGTATTAGGCGGTGTTTTTTCCACTTGTCCTTTGTTTACCCTGAGTCTGTGCCCTACTTTTGATGCACTTGGACCTGTAGGCTAATCTCTCCAACAAGGGCCACCCAGGGGTGCACAGTTACATCAGGAGGGAAGGCCAGTCTGTGAAGTGGAATTTCCCCAGATAAGAGGGGCTGACTGGTAAAAAGGAGGTCCTGGCTGTGGCCTGCTGGCCTCTTGTGTTGGGATCCTTGGAGGGAAAAGCACCATGACATTCTTCCCTCATGGCCTGGGGATGGTTCCTCCCACTCCTCCCTGACTCAGTGGAAGTGAAAGGTGTCCCGGACGTAGTGGAAATGATAGATATTTCCCTTGGGAAAAGCAGCACAGTGGAGACTCGGGACTAAGCTGCCTAGGTTCAAATCTGGGCTCCAGAGACAATCACCTTCTCTGTGCCTCAGTTTCCCACACCTAAGATTGGGGTAATAACAGTACCGCCTGCAAGGTTGTTGTGAAGATTAAATGAGTGAATGTATGTGAAGCACTTGGAGCAGCGCCCAGCCCTGAGCGATAGTGTCTGTGCTGATGGTTATCACCAGAATGGGAGGAGTCCGCAGGAGGCAAGGGACACACTTGAGCACGGCAGTCAGCCTGTCCTCGTTTGGCCCCTGGCACCACCACTCGCCTGGCCATGGAGCCCTTGGCCAGTCACTCAAAGTGCTCTGGACTTGGGTTTTACCCTCGGTAAAATGGGGCAGCTCCTCCCCTCCCAGGATGCCGTGAGGCTTACATGAGACAGTTGCGTGAGCGTAGCAGGCGGGCACGTGGCAGGTACCCCATGCACTCACTTTTATAAACTCAAGGGCGGTGGTCTCCCTGGATCTTATGTCTGACTTCTGAAAATCTTAGAGGTGGAGGGCAGGAGAGCAGTGGTCCTTTCTGTTCCCACTCGGCCCTCACCTCAGCCTCTGAGGAGCAAAGCAGAGAGACTGGGAAGTGGATAAGGCCAGGGGGTAGAGTCCTGAAGACTGTGGTCAGCTGGGACCTTGGGCAGTACAAGTAGAGGAAGCAAAGGAGAACCTAGCTTGGGGGTAAGTGACAATATTTCTGTCCCCAGCAGGTGTGCCTCCTCCCACCCAAGGGCCTTGGGAGTGGGCCGGCCTCGCTCAGGTTACCTCAGCTCATGATCCACTAGCATTTTCCTTGGATGGTCTGTGTGGGCTGGCAGTGCCCAAGAAGGTGGCAAATGGGCTCAGTGGGCCGGCAGTCCACGAACTGGACCGAGGTCTTAGAAGCCCCTTCCCTATCTAGTTGGGCCACTAAAAGGCAGAGAAACAAAAGCTGGGGGTCTGGACCTTCCCCATCCAGGGTTTGGCTTAAAAGGCTTTCCCAGGTTCCAGAATCAGGTACCTGCATATCTATGTATCTCCTCAGCCACCTCCTATTGGCATCAGTGAAGGGAACTTGTGTGTGCACGTGTGTGTGTGTGTGTGTGTGTGTGGACGAGCAGGGCTGGGTGTGGGTAAAAAATTCTGCCAGCCCTACCTGGGTGACCCATCATGCCACTAAACGCAGAGTCCGGGCACCACAGTCGCCTTCGGCCCTTGCTGAGGCCGGGGGTGTTGAGCATGTCTGGGGAAGAGCTAAACGTGGCAGAAAACATCCTGTTTGAAAGCAGTGCGTGGCTGTATTTAACCCTTGCAGCAGCTACTCCGCCTACACCCAGTCTCCACGGACAGGAGATCCCACACACCTGTCTTTGAAGTCATCCCAACAGGCCAGGCCCTGGGCCACGTCTCAGCCCTCACCCTTTCCAGCTCCCCCAGGCTCCTCTGCATTCTGTGTGGGGTGCTGCTTCCCTCCCCACCCTCAGCAGCCCACCAGGCTGCTCGGCGGCTCTGCTCTCCAAGCGCCCCTCGGACCTAGAGTGGGGGCCATGGAGCAGGGGCGCCGGCTTAGAAAGGAGCCCTCCTCCCTCCGGTGAGGGGAGAACCTCCAGCAGGGAGGCTGTTTCCATGGCCCTCACTGCTCCCTGCTGCTCCCTGCCTCAAGGGAGGGCCATTCCTGGCTGCTGCCTGGCTCCCGCCCCCTCACCCCTGCCAGTAATGGCACGGCACGCCTGCCGTCAACAAGTCACTTCTGTCGGGTTTCTGTCTGTGAACTGGCACTAAAGTGCCTGGACAGAGCCTCTCTCACCCGCTTCTTGGGCTCCTTAGAGGACTGGCTATAAGGTCAGTGCTGAGCTGTAGATAAATGTTCCCCCTTTTTCATTACAGAGTCATTTTGGTTGGAAGCGTCTGTGAGACCTTACAGAAGGGCGCCCCTGGGCTCGACTTGCCTGCCCCCACCCTCTACTCCTTCAGGTGAGTAGTTCCTCTTCAGCTACTTTCCTTGACCTGCTGTTTTCCAGGGATAGGGGTGGGCCATGGGGAGGTGGTGGCCAGAGCAAGGAAGAGGATCCTACCCTGGGCTCTGCACATGCGGGCTGGTCCTGCATCAGCAGAACCCGCAGCAGCCCTTGGCTGGGACCCAGAGTCCTGCCGAAGTGCTGGTGGGGGCTCAGAGGGGCTCAGACCAAGGCTGGGATGCCAGGGGGCCGTCCAGCATGGCGATGCTTCCTCTCCAGCTCCCACCTCCTCTTTCACTCTCCTGGCCTCCACAGCCTCTGCCCGTGTGCCATGCCTGGGACTGCCATTCCCAGGCCATCGGTGTCCGGGCCTCTTTTCCGCCTCTAGACCCTGGTCCTGGTCTCTGCCTTCTTGACAGCAGCAAATAACTCCGAGCAGCACTCACTTTCTCTCAGCTCTCCTGACGTGGTCCTGTTGATGGTGGGCCTCTGTCTGCCAGGCCCAGGCCTCTGCCTGCCTAACCCGGTGCCCGGGCCCCCCGCCCCCAGGCCAGGAGCCACCCTGAAGTCAAGGCAGTACCTCGCCCTGCTGCAGGACGGCTTGGCTCACACTCTGTGCTGTCGGTTGTCCCAATCCTGTTGCATCATAACATTCCTAATGAGCCCATGTGATGCTAAGCACTTCTTATACTGATTTGACTGATACTCCCCCCGCCCCCACATTTGATTTCTCTTTTTTTCTACCAAATCCACCAGATGTTTGGTTGCCTGGATGACACAGACTCTGTGGCAATGTCATGATGACTGGGAGTTGCAACATCTCAGCTGACCTGGGGTTAAGCCACAGGCATCCTAGATGGTTTCTCCTATTGCCCCTCAGTGGTATTGGGCCCCTGGGATCCCTGCCCACGTGGTCGATGTGTGTGACGCTCTAGAAGCCTGCACTTGGGATGGGTTACAGGGACACTGTTGACAGGGCCACAGGCACTTTTTCTTTCATTTTTAATTGCTTTAAAAATTATGAAATGTTTTATATATACAGATAGGCATAAAAATGTAAAATAGTGTTTTAATAATAATAATAACAAAATACCATATACCTACCTACGAAGGAACTAAATTGTGGGTACTAAATAAGCCTCTGCATGCCCCGCCCCTCTCCCAGCTCACCCCTTCGAAGGTCTCTGTTAATCACTGCTTTGTTCATTTTTTAAAGTGTCTCTCTTGATTTATCTATACAGATAGAAAAATAGATACATAGATATAGATATATAGATATATAGATATAGATAGTAGGGCTGTCTGGAAAAAATCTAGTCATAAGTGCCTCTATTTTTCATATTACATGGCTGGGTACTTTCCAGACAGCCCTGGTATATGTGTGTGTGTGTGTGTACATATACACATATAGCACGTATATAAACATTATAGTTTAACAAGTATCACTCTAGCTGTGGTAGGGACTGACAACATTGTCACTATGACTACATTAAAGTTCCCTGGGAAAGAGCTGAGTGAGAAAGTTGGGAGAACTACTATGTCTGTCTGCAGTCAGGGTCCCCTCTACGCCTTTGGGTCTGACAATGCTTTATCCTTATCAGTCCCACTCCCTTCCCTTGGCTTGAAGCTCTTTGTAGAATTAAAAAATTTTTAAGTATTTATTTTGTGCGTTTTACAGTCATAGTTGCTGAAGATACCTCAAGGTTTGGGCTTCTCCTGGCTTCATTTCTAAAGAGAGTGATAATGTAATAGCACATACCTCACTGGGGTACATTTCCCGAGGAGAAACCAGATAAGACTCTCATGGGGAGAGAAGGGACGGGGACACAAATGTGTGGTGATGGAGAGAGAACTGACTCTGGGGGATGACCACATCACACAACACACAGACAATGCACTGTAGAATTGTATACCTGGGACCTAGGTAATTTTTACTAACCAATGTCACCCCAATAAATTTAACAAAAATTAAAACAATGAAAACATAAGAAAAAAAGAGACTCTTCATGTGCTTTGATGTGCCAAACCCTGGCTCAGAGATCACGGGCCTAGTCAAGGAAAAGAAGCTCAGAGCCCCCCCACATCTACTTTTCTCATCCTGGGGCAGGAGGACATGACCCCGTTAGTGGCAGAAGACCTCATAACTCTTATTTTTCTTATGGCCTGAGGGACCCTCCTGCCATGGGGCAAGGGACCACTTAAACCTGTAATGACCCTTGTGAGGACTCAGATGAAATCGGGAGGCACCAAGGTCTGAAACCATTTTAGGGAGGCCTGAGGTACCCCAGAAGTAGCTCTGAGCCTGACAGTGGTCGGGATCAGTGGCCACAGGTGACACCAAGGGCCCAATTTGCTGAATGAAAGTGTTAAGTTGGTGACTTCCTTGGAAGGCTTTCTCAAAGCTGTATAACAGGGTCCGGCAGAAGTAACGCCCTTTCTACAGTAGTTATGTTAAAGAATAACGTGCTTATGATTTTGGTATAGATTACCAGCTCATTAAAAAGGGGCGTTATTTGTGCCGGACCCTGTATTTTGTTTCCTCTGTCTCTTTTCCCCACTTTCCTCAAGTGTGAACGCCACCTCTAGACAATAATGCTTATTTATAAAAGCCATCTCTGAAAACAAAATCAGTTCATTGTATATGACTCATAGTACTCAAAAGGATGTTCCAACAGTGTGTTGAATTTATGCAGAAAAAAAGCAAGGGAGAAGAGATTTTGATTACCTTTTGTACCGGTACAGCAGGGACACGCAGGGCCTATCAGTCCTGAGCCAGGAGGGCTGTGAGGAGCTGGGAATGCAATGGCAGAGCCTCTGATTTGGGCATGTAAGTCCTTCAGCCCAGAGAGGAGGGGCTGAGAGGTTCTCTCTGCATGTGGAGCCTGAGACTGTTGGTGGTCTTCCCTCTTCTCTTAGAAGGGGGCACTGGGCAAGACAGAGGCCTCTGGCCTGCTTACAGCAGGTCTGCTACTGAGGTGCAGCTGATGCCAGTGGTGCACGTGTGTTCATTCATGTAATCCTTCCTCACACCCTATGATAAAATGCCATTCTGCAGAAGAGGGCATTGGGGCACAGAGAGGCCAATCACTTCACCCAAAGTAGCCCAGCTAGTCAGTGGCAGACACAGCCTTTGAACCCAGGCAGTTTGATTCCAAGTCATGCATTGAGCAGCTTCACCACAGTGCCCCCTGCAGATTCACTCCAGACTTGGCAGAGGGAGCCCTGCCTCTGCTCATGGCCAGCCGTGTCAGCGGAGTAAGCTGGGGAGTGGAGTGTCACAGTGAGGGCACCAAAGAAATCCAGCGTAGGCCCCAGGCCCTGGGAAGCTCCCTGCCTGATGGGGGCAGGGGGATGCAAAGGATGCCAGCTGGTCCTGGCACTGACTGCTGTTCTTGCAGGGATGGAGGCGATGGCAGCTAGCACTTCCCTGCCTGACCCTGGCGACTTTGACCGAAATGTGCCTCGAATCTGTGGGGTGTGCGGAGACCGAGCCACAGGCTTTCACTTCAACGCTATGACTTGCGAAGGCTGCAAAGGCTTCTTCAGGTGAGTGCTCCCCCAGAGCAGGAAGGAGAGGAAGCAAGATTTCCCATGAACTTGGCCTCAAACTTTGTCCTCCCATTCAAATCAAACTACTTCTTGGAATAAGGGAAACTTCACCCCGAGTCGGACCTCCATACTCGATCCATGCCCACATCTTCACCCATGGCTCGTTCGGTGCTGGTCAGAAAGCCAACCTCAGAATGCCCACGCCTTGTCAGTAACGTGCCAGCATTCCTGTTCGGTCAGGGCCAGTTTCTCTACTCTTTTTTCTGTGAGCCCAGTATTACCAGTGCAAACAGTGTGGGGAAAGTACTGGAAAGGCCAATCAAAGGAGGTTCCCATCCAAAGACAGGAAGGGAGGATGGGCAAGTAACGAGCTGCAGGATGGGACTGGGAGCCATGAGGAATTAGCATTGGTATATAAGAGAAGAAGGCAACCTGAAAAGAGCTGCTGTACGATGAACCTGACTGGAGGCAGGTAAAGGGAAGGACAGGGCAGTAGCCATCAAGAATGGAACAAAAAATCAAGTCCACAACAAAGACATGGAGGTTGGCATGGCTCTCTGAACTGAAGAGCTCTCAACTTCAAGGACAGAGTGAATCAGAGGCCTTGGGACCTGTGTGGTGTGTCCCCCCAGCTCATGGACTCACAGGCTCCTGGCTCACCTGCCCTCTGTCCCGGGAACCAGCAGGCCTGGAGTTTCATTGCCTTGAGCAATTGCTGGGCAGCGGGGTTTCTGTGGGTGCTAATTGCCTGTTTGGCCTGGCACAGGTTGCCCGCTTGGCTTCCCGGCATCTTGCTCCCCAGCTCGGGGAACCAGACCAGCAGCATCACTGGCTCCAGGTCTGTTGCCACGTCTCTTGTTCCCTTGGCCTGAAGCCTGCACTTCCCGCAGGGTGGGCCTTCTAGAGTCTGGGCCTTTTCCTGCCAGGGCCTGGGAATGGGGAGCTGCTTCTGAGTGATAATGGAGAAGGAGTCTGGGTGCACACATCAGGGCCTGCTTTCTATCATAAAATCAGTCAGAAATGTGTAGGCTCTCCTGCTGGCCATGCCATTAATTAATTGTATGTCCTTGCTTAAATCTCTTGACTTCTCTATGTTTCATTTACATCAACTAACCACATGGTGCATTAATATCTAATCTCTCTATTATATGGAGCAGGTTTGTCCAACCTGTGGCCCGCGGGCCACATGTGGCCCAGGATGCTTTGAATGAGGCCCAACACAAATTCGTAAACTTTCTTAAAACATTGCGAAAATTATGCATGGACCTTTTTTTTTTTTTTTTTTTTTTAGCTCATCAGCTATCATTAGTGTTAGTGTATTTCATGTGTGACCCGAGACAATTCTTCCTTTTCCAATGTGGCCCAGGGAAGCCAAAAGGTTGGACACCCCTGATATAGAGCTAATCTGAGGATTAGCAAGATGACAAATAAACATGCTTTGAAAAACATAAAGTGCAATGTAAGTATACTATTTTTGAGTCTGATGGATCAACACTGATGTTCTTAGTAGAACCCCGCCCTCATAAAATAAACAAAAGTCTCTCCAGCCCTCCACCCTCCTCTTGTGGTTTCTCTCTCACACCTCCTCACCAGATTTTAATGAGCATCTATGATCCAGGCATTGGGCTAGGAGCCGGCAATATGGAGACTCACTGAAGGTTACATCTCACCAATTGGCAACCCAAAGGTCTCCAACAGCTCTCTGGGCTGTTTGATGAATTCATGAACCTCACCCTCAATTCCCCTCTCTTCCAAGGCCATCTACCCATGGGTTCTGTTTTGGATGAAGGGACCCTTAGATGGCTGTTGGTTGGATTATGGCATGTTGGAGGTCATTCCTCACTAGAGCAGCTCCAACCTCTGTGCACCTGTGCTTGCTGCCCTTAAACACACTTCTGGGCTCTGAATCCTTGGGATAAGACTGTGTTAGGCATCTGGGTGGAGGGGGACAGGCTCCCTCATGCCCACTGCCAGTGTGGGAGATGGCAAAGGAGGCAGGGATGGCACTTTGTACATCCACGTCACGAAAGACCGACAGTGTGGCTGTGTTGCCTGTGGACACAGTAAGCTACCATAGCCTACTCTTAGCCCCTCTCTCTAAGACCTCTTAGAGTCTGGTGCTGGCTGATGGCCATAACCCCTGCCTGCAAGGCCTGGCATTATGGGCAGTAGGCTGCTTTTGTCATGTTACCCAGCCCTCAATCTGCCTTGTGTTTTTACGGTCCCTGTCTTGATGACTGAGCCAGGCTGTACTTTCTGAAGAGCCAACATCTCTGTTGTTGTTAGGCTTGAATTTTGTTTGATGAATTCACACACACACACACACACACACACACAAAGTTGATCCTCATTATCCATGGATTCTGTATTTGCAAATTTACCCACCTGCTAACATTTATTTGTGATCACAAAATCATTAGTTGTAGCACCTTTATGGTCACTTGCAGACATACACTGAGTGGTGAAAAATTCAACTCACTCAATGTACACATTACCAGCTGAGGATGAACTCAGTGACGTTCTGCCCTCTGTTTTAGCTCTCACACTATAAACAAGTGTCCTTTTTATGGTCTGATTAGTGACCCATTTTTTGCATTTTTGTGCCTTTTGATGGTGACTTCACTGTTTAAGATGGTCCCCAAGCATGGTGCCGAAGTGCTGTCAAGTGTTTCTAAATGCCAAGAGAGCTGTGATGTGCTTTACAGGAAAATGCATGTGTTAGATGGGCTTTGTTCAGACATGAGCTGTTGGCCATGAGTTCAATGTTAATAAATCAACAATATATACTTAACAAGGTGTCTTCAAACAGAAAACACACATGAAACAAAGCTATGTATTGATCCATTGATGAGAATGTTGTGACTAGAGGCTTGCAGGAACCTAACCCTGTATTCCCCTAGAGCGATGGCTCAGTATTTACTAATTCTGTATTCTCGATGACTTTATAGAACATGAGTACCAGGAATAACAAGAGCTGACTCTATTTACATAATCGGTACTCTTCTTTTAACCTCTCTCCGTACCTTTCCTTTTTTGCTGCATCCAAATTCTATTTTGTATTCTTCTTTGTATATTTTGTATTCTTTTAGTCTAGTTCAAATAGTTGTTGGAGAATCCCCTTGTCACTTATATCTGTGAAGTCCTGGTCACAGTGTCAGTGGTGAGTACCTTCTCTGTTGATCACGGCAACCTGAGAACACAGACAGAAATGCAACCACGTCCTTGCTCTCAAGGAGTTCACTCAACCATTTCAAGACAGTTCTCAAGGAAGAGCGTCACCTTAGTGTTGGGTCACTGCCTATTTTCTAAGCTCTGGAGACCAGTAATCTCTTTTGACCTTTGAGTGTTGAATTGACTTCTAAGATAGTGAAACTAACTGCTCTGGGAGCTAATTGTAGTCATCCCAGCAGGTCCAAGACTCATAATCCAAGCAAAGTGTGATTATGAAGGTTGGACAATTCTATTGCACTATGCTCAGAAATTAGAGACAATTGCGGGCCTGTCCCTCCCACCAGCTAGTTCATGGTGTTTCCAGTTCCTACTCCTCTGGAATACATGGGCATCCTCAGAGAAAGGTGATATTTCCAGTGTGAATAAAAGGTTGACATGAGCAGGCTTGTAGGTGGTTGTGTGTCTTGGCTATATGTTAACAACTAGACCCTAAGTAAAGGGCCAGACAAGGAAAATAAAAAGGTCTACTGCAGAGTATATTGTTTAGTGGCTGATCGATGTGGCTGACTCTCTGGTCATGGACGGCTTTGTCCAGGCTCTGACATAAAGGGAAAGGTATAAAGGACAGAGAAGAAATTAGAGGGACCCCTTGATGAAGAGAATGAAGGTTATGGTGAAGTTTAAGAAGTGGCTGGAAGGCAAGGCTGAAAAACAGGCCACTGTTTGCCTCTCCCTCTTGTCTTCTTTGTCCCTGTTGACATCTCCTGAACCAGGACTGTGAAGCTGTGTGTTGCAAGCTCCAAGCTGACAAAGACAGTGTGGAGAAATACCTTCGTGACTGCTAGCTCCAAGGTGCTCAGGGCCCTTGCTAATTACAGGTCCCGTGAAGTGCAGGGGGCAAAAGGCAGGCTGGGGAGGACCCAGGAACACGAGGAATGTTCCGGCCTTCAGGAACTTCACCCAGCTGGTATCTGTAGGAACCGTGATATGGCGGGAAGGGGAGAAACATTGCAGATGTCCAATGACTTAAAACTTAAAGTGCTTAAAGGCAATAGAGGAAATAAACAGAGAGGAGGGGAGATGTGGCCACACAGGGCATTCTATGGGCACAAGTGAATGAGTCACCAAGAAGTTGGTGTTGCTAGAGAGAACTTTGTCCAGGTCGGCTTGGGAGTTGGCCTCCTACCACAGCTGCTCAAGGTTGTGAATGGAAGGGAGTGGGGGGAGGGCGGGGGTTATCTGGGGTGGGCAGTGATGTCAGAGCTTGGGTGAAGGAGGCCAGAATATTTGGAGATGGCAGGTTGCTGGAGTTGTCAGGTAAGTCAGTGGCAGGGCTGTGGCGAAAATCTCGCATTTCTTTTTGGCCAGTGTTTTATTTCTTTAGGAACTCGGCTCTCTCCTCAGGGCTCCCTGGCATGAATCCACCCTCAGCACGCCCTGGGCGTCCTCTCTGTGTGATGGCAGTGTAGGGCCAGCAGAGAGGACAGCCCGATGTCACCCCACACTTCCAAGCCACATGTCTCAGGTATGCCGCCATCCCAGTGGCTTCTTTGTCCCAGCGGAGTCCTTTGAACAGCCTGTGCTTCATGCTCTTGGATGTTGGGGGCATAGTTTTGACTGCTGCTCCGTCTTGGATTCAGATTTGGTAGATTCACGGTGAGGACCGTATTATGTAAGAACACCAGGGACTCTGGAATCCAACAGATCTTGACTCCGATCCCAGCTTTCTCGCTTATTAGCTACCTGGCCTGAAGCAAGTTGTTTAACTTTGCGGTGCCTTTTCTTATCACCAGTAAGGGAGGGAGACTACCTATTCTGAAAGGGCGTCGAGAACATCGGAGATGAGATGTGAGGGACTGGCCCAGTAAATGGCAGCTCGCGTCATTGTCCCCTTTTAGTGTCTTCCTTTCTGAGAATAGATAATCCTTTCCTCTCCTCTATCGCGGCACCGGGAGTGTCTGTGACTATGACATAACAGCAGGGGGCTCTGAGAAAAGGTCTCTGAGCAGAAGACGTTAAATACCAGGTGTGAAACGGACAAGGCTGGGGCAGGGGGCTCCGAGGGGCTCGTGGGAGCTGGCTGGGGCTCCGGGAAGCTGGACAGTGTTGTGGTAACTAGCCCAGGGCTGAGGGTCTGGACACGGGGAGCAGGAACGTATGGAGTAACAGTACGCTTCCCGCCTCTGCGGCCTGCAGAGCCCTGCGCGAGGCACGCGAGGGCGGGGGGAAGGCACCGTGGCGGCTCCCAGGTCCTCAGGTGCTCTCGGGGTGGTTACAAAGTCCCTTCTTCGGCCACCCTTCGGCACTCCCTCCTTGCCAGCTTCTTCCTTCCACTTACGGAGTGCTTACTTTGTGTCCGGTCCTGCTTCCGTCAGTTCATCCTTGCGACAACCCCTTTGGTGCGGGTGCTTCCATATTACGATGTGGAGACTGAGGCACGAGGGGATTAAGTTGCTTGTCCAAGGTTGTGCATGAGGATTTAAACCCAAACAGCTCGATCCAACCAAAGCCTGTACTTCCTTTTACATTGTTACGTCGTTATAGTGGGTGGTAGATTTGTGTGTGAGTGTGTGTGTGTGAGTGTGTGTGAGTGTGTGTGAGTGTGTGTGAGTATGTGTGTGTGAGAGTGTGTGTGTGTGTGTGAGAGAGAGAGAGTGTGTGAGAAAGTGTGTGTGTGAGAGAGAGTGTGTGTGAGAGTGTGTGTGAGAGTGTGTGAGAGAGAGTGTGTGTGTGTGTGTAAATGATCCTTGTGTATGGTTAAAAGAAAAAAAAAGATGCCAACAGTTCAAAAGGGCGTATATGAGTGAAATATGAGTCTCCTTCCCAGCTCAGTTCTCAGTTCCCTACCTCCTCTGCAGAAGCTGTCACTGTCACAGCTCATTGTGTTTTCTTGCAGACTCTCTGCATGAGAGTGTGTGCGTGGGGTGGTGGGGGACAGCATAGCATCCTAGCTGTTCTGCGTCTTGCAGTTATCTAGGAAACACCGTCTCTTCCAGCTTGTTCCCATGTCAGCCTCCATCCTCTGTCCCGTTCAGTCACGTCATTCGGTATGGCCGTGCTCTGCTGTAACGAGGCCGGCCTCTGTAGGTGGGCTTTGGGGCTCCGTCCTCTGCTTCTCCAGACCGTGCTGCAGGAAGGACTCTTGTGCGTGTGTCATCGAGCCTGTGGGCTCATTTACGCACACGATGAATCCTGGAAGTAGATTTGTGATATTAAAGGCCCTGTGCATTTTACATGTTGGTAGACATGGCCAAATTGCCCTCCCAAAAAGAGGCCTGTGCTCTTCACCACAGTGTTAACCTACCTTCCTCTAAAGTTGATTCTTTTTAAACTCACCTGTTGAGAACCCTTTGGTTTCCAGACAAGGGCTGTCTGGAAAGTATCCAGCCATGCAATATGAACAACAGACGCATGCATGGCTGGACCTTTTCCAGACAGCCCTCGTACAAATGTGCCTGTAGGTTCCACCCATCAGACCACATAGGTCTTTCATAGCAGGAGCTCCATCCACCAGGGTCCTGTGTCCAGGCCAGGCTCCGAGATTCCTGTGACACTCAGAGCTACAAGGGAGACAAAGCCCAGAGCTGGTAGTTGGCTCCAGGCTTGGGCTTTTGGAGGTGTGTCTCTGCTGGCAGGTCACCTACTGGAGAAGGACCCTACTGTCCCAGGCCTGAGACTTTGGCCCCAGGCAATTTATGCTTTTGTGAACTGCTTGTCTCCTGTGTTTTAATGAATTGTTCTCTGGCATAAGAATTGGTCAATGTCCTCATTCACCCCTGACTTTCTAGAAACTGTGTCTATATTTAGCCTGGTTGCACCTCCTCTACCCACTTTCTGAGCAAGAGTATAATTGCTTACTGTCCAGAGGATGACAGGGTCCAGGCTCCGAGAAGCAGAGGCACTGGGCTCCCATGGAAACCGGAGGCTACTTCTCAAAACCAAACCAGCTCATGGTTAGTTAGTGTTGGGAGGAAGGCAGGGCTCTTCAGGACAAAGCACAGGGCCACGGCTGGCCGGTCTAGCCGCCCTGACTCCTTGTGGGCAGAGGCTAGATGGCAGCCACATGTGTGGCAGTGCCTCAGAAGGCGGGAGAACAGGGAAGAGCTAGGCCTTGGAGCCCACGGGACCTGTGTCCCGGCAAACAACCATGCTGGGCCAGACATATCTGCAAGACAGCTCTGGGATCTGGGCTCTGGGAAAGACCTGTGTCTGCCTGTTGGGGCTGGCGACGGGGCTCTCCATCCCCCAAACAATGACCCATTCTCCAGAGCCTGATGACGTGCTGCGCAGTAACGTTTCTTGTGATGTGTAACCTCTGCCTTCCCAGCTGCAACTCCAGGGCCTTTCCTCTGATTCTGTATGTAAAGGAGCCTGGGAGGAGCTGCTTCCTGTATTTTTAAGTAATAATAATAATTTAAGAGCTTCTTGAGTTTATAGGCTGCTTTCTGTATTGCTCAAATCATGCGGAGACCCACTGCAAGGCTGGTGGGCTTTAGGACAAGGTACAGCAAAGAGTAAATGGCATTGTTACCGCGCGTCCGGGCCCTCCTGTAAGGTAATGCGCCTGGCCAGGAGGACTTCTGGCACGTTCTTTCCCTCCTTCACTCCCTGCCTCCCTCGCCTCTCTCATTTCTCCTCCCCTTCCTCCTTTTGTCCTCAGTACTCCTGGGCTTCACACTACAACCATAAACTGGAAGCAAGAATGCTGCTTTTTTGTCCCAGTATTATTTTTTAACCGAGTGTGTCATTTCTTTGGGTTCCTATTGCAACTCCACTAGAGTCCACTCCTGCTGTCAGGCCACGTTGCCTGAGTGTCTCCATCTCCCTGGGCTTGGAAGTCTGGGCTGCAGGTTTACAATGTGAGGCAGAGAAAAGAAAGATGGCCAAGTCCCAGAATCTCTCTCTGAGCAACTCTGCAGCCTGAGGAAGGAGGGGTGGGGCTGTGAGGGACCCCAGCCTCCCTCCAGGGGCCTTGGGGAGCGCTCAGCCCCCAGGACAAACAGGGCTGTCAAGGCTTTGGCTCACGTGTCTGGGGCTACACTGTGTGTGTGCTCTCTTGGTGCCCATGGCCCTGGAGAATTTACAAGGACAGCTCTGAGCCAAATAGGCTCAGTGGGTGGGAGGGGACAGAGCAGCCCCTCAGCCCCAGGGGAAAATGCCTGGTTATAAAAAAAAAGGTGGGGGTGGGAACGAGAGTGTGCTCTGAATTAGAAACTTCTGGTCTTTTGAGTAGGTTTAGAGAATTATGGGCATCCTGGGACCTGATCATTCATGGTAACAGGTGGAGCTTCAAGAACCATAAAGTGAAAAGGCGTAAAGGGGCAGTGGGGGGCAATCTCACGGCCTGGAGTGGATAGGTATATCCTGTGGTGATGACAGTCCGTCCACACTCTCCTATCCTTTGGAAAGCTGCAGTGGTAAGGAAGCTCAGGGAGAAGGGCTTCCTGTTTCCATAAAGGTGTGCAGAAGCCCAATATCACCTCTCTCATCCCCTCTCTCCCCGGGCAGTCACGGCCTTCGGTGGACTAGACTTGGGTCTAGACTACTCCCAATAGCCCAGGCTGCTCCCTGTATAGCCTACTCTGACGGTTGTCCCCTTGGGTAATGAGGGTTGTGACAGGCAAGACAGGGGCCAAGGTCCAAAACCAACAGCATTTATTTCCTGGACCATGGGGTTGTCCTTTGCCAGGAGCTGTGTTTGAGGGCGAGTGGCCTGTGGGCTCAGCTTCACTGAGCACCTTGAGTTTCTGCGGATAAAACATTCAGTCCAGCAGCTAAACTCTGGGCCTCACTTCCTTAAGGATCCCAACTCCACTTGCTGAATCGCCTCACTGATAAATTTCTTCACCTCAGTGGTACCATCCATAAAATCGGGGTACACTAATGATCCCGTGAGTGGCCTGAGGACCTTAGAGTCTGACTACCTGTAACTGCCAGCAGAGTCATTCCTCACGTCTCCTCCCCTGTCCCACGGGTTAAGCGGGTTTGGTCCCCATCTGTTCACATTGACTGATGAGTGTGTTTGTCCCGGACTCCGGGTATGTCCTAGTGAATGTGAACAGGGAAGTCATTTTTTAACCAAGAAATATAACACGTGTGTGACATCTGGAGAAGATGGTATCAGGGACAAGGTCGGGCCCGGGCCTTCACTTCGAAGGCTTGGGCATCTCCGCAGCACCTCGAGAGATGCCGCTGTTCACAGAGAGAATGATTCTGCCACCATCTTTCCCTAGCCAAATTCTGTCACCTGTCCTGAGGCGGAAAAGTGAGGAAAGCAAGAGGAGCTTCTAGGACACAGATCATGGGAAGCCTCTGTAGAGGTGTCCTTGTGCAGCCTCTCAGTGTCCCATGTGGTGTGGCTAGCAGCAGGGAGGAAGCCAGAAGTAGAAAAATGAGCACCTGGGTGCGCACACACCCACACACACACACACACGCACACACACACACACACACACAGAGGCACCGGAGTGCACGTACACACACACACACACACACACACACACACAGGCACCAGTGTGCACGCACGCACATGCGCACTTATACAATGGCTACCAAGGAGGTGCTGGCTTCCTAGCTAAGAACCTTTGCCAGTTTTCTGTTCTTACGGAATCCTTGCTTCCTCTGCATTTCAGAAAGCCAAGGCCACACTGCAGGGCTCCCAGCTGCTAACCTGGCCTGTTCTCTTTCTGGGCAGTTTATCTGGGGGTCTAAAGCGATGGGTGGGCCTTTTCTCCCTTCTCCATGCACCTGTGCACCTGTCTGTCCCTGGATCAGAGATGCTCTAGTCACAGATCTCTGGACTCTAGAAAGTTTCGGCTGAGACTAGCCTCCTCACTGCTTATAGTGGCTCATTAATAGCAGCAAGAGCCACTTTGCAGATTTCAGTATTTTAAAATGTGTTTGCTAGGTAATTCCCTCACTTCTTGCGTAATTTTAAAAAGAATGAGGAATAGAGTACTATAAAAGTAAATAAAAGCCATGATAGGGGCAGAGCAGGCCCTGAGGGAGGAGGAGGGTGTGGTCAGCACACAGCCTGGGGTCAGGGGCTGGTCACTGAGAGTGGCCCGGGGCTGGGCTGGGCCCCAGGCCCCTGGGTGGGAGACGTGGAGATGCGGGGGGCCTCATGGCCAGGTCCCCACAGTCTCAGCCCCCGCAGCCATTCTCCAGCACCCAGGGCTGAGCAGCTGGAAGGTGGGTGACGCAGAGGAGGGTGTGTGCTCTCTTGGCAGGCGCAGCATGAAGCGGAAGGCACTGTTCACCTGTCCCTTCAATGGGGACTGCCGCATCACCAAGGACAACCGCCGCCATTGCCAGGCCTGCCGACTCAAGCGCTGTGTGGACATTGGCATGATGAAGGAGTGTGAGTGTCCAGCGGCCAGGGCGGGGGGGCGATGGGCCCGGGGGCGCTCTGGCTGCTGTTATGCAGGTTTGGCCACAGAGATGTGCCTGCGCTTCCTCTGTAGCTGCTTGGGGAGGGTGGCTGCAACTCCAAGGTCAGAGGTCCCAGGGCTTCCTGAGAGCTTCTCTAGGATCTGTTATTGTGTCTCAGAGGCCAGGGAGAGCCCCTCCAGTGTGAGGGCTGTGAGGAGCGACAGGCTGGGCACTGCCTTCATGAGCCCATCAGTCTTCCTCCAAGATGTCCTTGGGCCTCAGGAAAAAGAATGGGGCTCCAGAACCCCATTGGCCTTTGGGAGAGGGGGCTGCAGTGGTTGAGGAGGGGGAGAATGGTGGCAAGAATGAGATCTGAAGGCTGGGGCCCAAGAGAGACTGGATGGAAGGATTCTGTGAGAGGATGCACTGGACGCTGGGATGACGGAGAAAGAGGAGCCATCCCATAGGACTTCCTGTCCAGCTCTGGGGCTGGAGGAGAGGACCAGCAGGACAGTTTCAGATTATCTAACCCCTGGACTTTGTATCTGAGCTCCAGCACCAGATACTTGGTAACCAGAGTAGGCATTGAACTCAGCAGCTCCTGGGAAGGACTAGCCAGGCCCTCCGGGAGCTGGAGGCGAGGACACTGGGCCAGCCTGGCCAGGGGTGCCCCCTGCACATGCAGTCCCTGCTCTGCCCCCTGCTCATTCCTGTTTGCAGTCTGCACCCCAGCCCCCTCCCCAGGCCTAGACAGGACCTAGGTCTTGCTGAGCTGTGGGCCTAAGGAGGATCAGGAGGGGTGCTGAGGTATAGGCACCCCTGGAGGCCCTCCTGGGGCTGTTTTGCAGGGGAGGGTGTAGGGGATAGGACAGATATGGAGAAGATGTGTCTGAAATAGAGGAAAAGGCATAGGAAGGGGCTGAGAGGATGGGGAAAATTCTCTATCGGGAAACAGAGGCATTGGAGAGGCCCTTACCCAGGGCCTCATCCCCAGGCTTTGACAGGGTCCCCTCTGGTGGGTCTCGGCTCCTCACTCCTGATCACGGCTCTCCGACAACACCAGCAGCTCTGAAAGAAGTTTCCAGGCTGTGTTCCTCCTCACCCCCATGGGAGCGTGCAAGCCCGGACAGGCTGATCCCTCTGTGCCCAGTCCCCTGCCCCACCCGACTTCTGTGTTTATCCTGGAGCAGTCAAGGCCCAAGACCTGGGTGCCTCCTGGGGCTTCTCAAGTGTCAGTTCAGTGTGGCCTGCTCTGTGGGAGATGCTAGGCCGGACATAGCCTCACCTCTGCACCCAGGGAGAGCACAGCCTCCAAGGGGCAGGAACCCTGGCTTCTAAGGCTCCAGCCAACCAAAAATGGCACAGACTAACACCACTGGGATGCACTTAGGCCACAGGAGTTCTGGCCAGGGCCAGTCTCACTGATGTCCCAGAGGTCCCCTCCTGTGTCTTAGGAGGAAGGAGATGGTCTATCAACCTAGAATAGGAAGAACACTTAGAAGTCATCTGAGACCCAGAAAGGGAAAAATATCAGTATGGGAGTCAGAAAGCAAGTTGGGACTAGAATCCAACTCTGGGTCCCCTCCCGGATCCCTCCTGGTGCCAGCAGGGGGCACTGCATCCATGGTGATGAGCAGGCCTTGAGTGTATCAGGGTGCTCCTGCCCCAGGAGCACCATGTGGAGGGGGGCCAGCCACTCAAAAGTGGATGCCCACCCCCAGGCCCCCCTCAGCTTTGTGCCTCAGCCACCCTAACCCCAGCCTCAGTCCCCCTGGGTGGAGCCCCATCCTGCTATATGCTCAGTGCAACCCCATGCCCACCGCTCTCCAGGTACCAAGGCAGGGAGCTGTTGTGAGTTAGGGGTGGGCTCCAGAGTTCCAGTTAAAATAGAAACCTTGGTCCAGCACTGAGCTCTTGGTCCCCTGCCCCAAAGGGAAGGTCTTCCAGGGACAGCTGTGGCTCCCTGCCTCAGGTCAGCCCAGCTTTGGGAGGCCTGTCCGTGGTCTGGGACTGAGGCTCATTTATTTATCACCTGGGCTGGCTGTCGTCCCCAGGGCCTAGGCTCCTAGAGACAACTGAGTGTCAACATTTATAAACCACAGGACACCCAGGGCTCTTCTGACGGGACAGGGACGTAGCCTTTCCCTGGAGGAGGCACGGGATGGGAAAGGGGATGAACCCGGGAGTCAATGTTTATTAACCACTTACTGAGAGCAGATATGTGTCAGGCATACACATCTGCTCGTTAAATTCTTACAACAATCCCTTAATGTGAGAAAACTCAGAAGAATGAAAATATCATGCCTCTAAGCTAATAGCATGGGGGTACGGGCATTCTTACGTACGTCTCTCTGTTTCCAAAGACCAGGGCTGTGGGTTCCACCCCAGCACAGCCCTCAGGCACCGCCGTGGGCCAGAGCTCCTCCACTGTGCATTTCCAGGCACTGCCTGGACCCCACGGGGTGGGCTGCAGAGAGCTTTGTTCCCTTTAAGTAGGCTGACCCGACGTACTGTCTTAAACGGGACAGAAAACAATGGTACTGACCCATTTCAAGTGGTACGCATGGTCGGCCTAGTCTCACCGGGCTAAATGCAAGGTGTCAGTAGGCTGACCATGCGTACCATTTGAAATGGGACAGCACCAGTGTTTTCCATCCTGTTTAGTTAAAATGGTACATCTGGTCAGCCTACTTTGAAGAACTCTTTTCTCTTAGAAGTCCTTAGAGCCCAAGCAATTTTATAGTTGAGTTCTTGCTTCTGGTAGACCTGTCCTGCACACAATCACCTATATGATAACTTGTTTAATGTGTTTACACTTGTACATCTTTTCTACCCAGCATTAGACCAGCACCTGGTACACAGTAGGTGCTCAATATATGTGTTGAATGATTGAATATTAGCTCCCCCAGCACACTTCTATCTTCATCTCCCACGGGTCTATAGATTAAGAAGATTCTCCCAAACCTGATGCTACCTGTGTCATGCATTTGGAAAGTCTTCATGTCTGCTTCCCTGATGTTGTTCTTAGGCTACCAGTGGTGATTTGAAATGTTTTTAATTTGTTAGTGCTTTTCAATATTGCCTCCCTAACTTGATTCTAGATTTCATGGAGAGGGGAGCATCTTGCATGGCAATAACTCGCCCAAAGCCATTTTCTTGCTCAGCAAGAAACTCAGAAGGAAGGAGAAAAGCAGCTGGGCAGTCGTACGGGCGTCACAAAGTCCGTGCACACAGTTCATGCACTCAATACACTGGGGAGCCCATCAAATGCTCTTTCAGAACCCATTTGCGCTTGTTCTAGGTCGGTGGCACTCAATTTCAAAACATGTGTCCTCCAACATGACAGTAATGGCATTTTTGGTAGTAATTCTTTGAGAAAATGAATTTTTAAAATCTCCTATGAAATTAATAACCCCTTTAAACAAATGACCTATTTCACAAATCACAACACCTTCATATGTGGGAGGTGCATGACTGATTCAGGCTCCTGACACTGGGCTGGGGGAGGCTGATGGGTCGGCGGACTGTTTGAAACACAATAGATCCCAACATTCCTTCCTCCGGTACCACACACCAGACAGTGGTTGCTACTTGATGTAAGTGATCCAGAGGAACAATGTTACAGGCTAATCTTGAATCTTCTTAACTTTGTCCTTTCAAAGCAAATCCCTTACAAACTTTGCTACTTGATTTAATTTTCACAGTCTTCAGATGGATTGGAACATTTGTGTATTCCACGCTGAGGACCAGGGTCCTACTGAACAATTATTGCTGATTCTAATCAGATGCCTCTGGGATCATGGTGACAACCTTGGACTCTAGAACCATATAGGCCTGACCTGAATACCAGCTCTTTTACTTGCTAGCAGTGTGACTTTGAGCAAGATCTATAGCCTCTGGGCCTCAGATTCCTCATTTGCAAAATGGGGATAATAGCATCTGCCTTAAGTGGTTGTTAGAAGGACTAAATATACGTGAGTTAATATAGAAAAAGCTCTTAGAATCGTGCCTGGTACAGAAAAAGGTGTGTATGTCTTATCCATTTTTACTAACACTATTTATTACATAAAACTTGATCTCCAGGATTTTCACCTCCTAAAAGATTTAAAGAAACTCTTCATGGGGAGAAAGGTACACTTCCAGGGGCAGATACTATAGGAAGAGGTGATGTACATTAACACAGAGAGGGAGACTGAAAGTAGCACAAGAACTCAAAGTCCTAGCAGGCTGAGTCATGCACGGAGACAGTCCTATATAATTCTGAGATCGTGACCTTGGTCCTATGGGGTTCAATAATTGTGCAGAAGCATGCCTCTGAAAGATTGCATGATGTTACAGGTTACATGTAAAAGGTTACATGATGTTACAGGTGTGCTGTTATAAGACATTTTGTCTTGAAAATATTTCAATAACGATTATTTAAGTGAAAAAGGTAAGCTTGGCTCACTTATCCGGTGGCCTGGCATTCAGTAGGTGCCATTCCTGACATCGTAGGGAACATGCAGTATTGGTGCACTTCTTACTGTCCTTCCCTGAGCTCAGGACAATGACTAGTACAGAGTAGGTACAAGCCATGTCAATGTGTCGGTGTCCAATCTATCAGACTATTGAGCCAGCACCATGACCAGGAAGCCCCAGTGGGCTAGCCTACACGGGGGAAACACAGGAATTGTAAGATGTGGCCCCTGCCCTTAAACCGCCCACACTTCCAGTGAAGGAGACCTTGAACTTCTTGGGCTGTCTCTGTACAGGCATTTACTGGAAACTGTACTAATCATAAATGTTGCGGTGTGGAAGGCACTGGGTTACCAGTGTGTGTAGAAGAGACTAGACATCCCACGGAAATAAAAAATGAGCTCAGTGCAGATCCGGGCAATCATGAAAGGATTCACAGTACAAAGGTGCTAAAAAAATAGAACTTGCACAGCAGCTGGGGAGAGGAGACCCACCTGGACAGGCATCCAGCACAAGGGGAAATGTGGTGGCAAGAATGGGCAGGTCATGTTGCAGGCCAGCAATCCCAACGTGACTAGAGCCCAGGCTGCCTCCAGAGGCCCTGGGAAGCAAGGCTGGAACGTTAGGAAGAAGCAAAATCTTGGAGAATCTTGACTTTAGTTTGGAGGTGGTAAATGCTAAGGATCCCGGAAAAGTTTCTGAGCAGGAGAGTGACATCATACAATAGCAATGGGCCTGTGGGTACCCGTGGTGTGACTGGCAGAGCCAGCCCCCTCTAGCTCCAGTCCCATCACCTCTTCTGCCCACTCCTCAGAGGAGCAGGAAAGACCAGACACCTAATCTTGGGTTTCCTAGGCTGGGGCCTTGCACCCTGCCTTGACCGGGCTTCCTGCTCCTTCCTGTCTCACCCCACTTGACCTCTGGGGGTCTGAACAGACACCCTGTGTGGGAGGAGGGTTGGCCACAATTTGGGCAGGTGAGTCAGTAACCTGGGTGTGGCCTCCTCCCGCTTCTCCTCTTACTTCAGCTGTGGAAGATTCTCCTTACGTTTGCTGCAGGCCTCCCTTTCCTGCTGTGCCTGAGGTTCTGGTTGCCCACTCCCACCCCTCAGAGGCTCTCCTTCACTCCCCACCAACTTCTCTTGTCCTCTTCCCAGGCACCTGGGCCAATGCGCCTTTCTTAAAGCCTGGAACCCACCCACTCTGAACTTCTGGTTCCTTTCCCTGCTCTTGTGAAACTCCCCAGTTCTGTGGGCAGAGGCCCTGGCAACACCAGCACAGAGCAAGTAACTACAGGCCGAGGGCCTCAGTGCCCACTCCTGCCGTCAGCTCTCTGCAAGCCCCGGCCAGGAGGTCTGTTTGCCTGGCTTCCGTGCCAGGCATCCTTGCTCCCAGCCCCGCCCTCCCGGGCAGCTGCCCCAGGACCACCAGAAGCCCCTGCACAGCATCAAGGGGCGATGGTCTCCCCACCTTTAGACACCCAGCTAGCAGCTAGGGAGAACTTCCCAGAGGGGAGCTGTGAGGTGTGATCATTGGTGATCACCTTCTAGCAGACACGAAAACTTCCCTGGGCAGAAATACCAAGACTAGACAGGCCGGGGGCTGGAAGAGGTGTTGTTTTGCAGGGAACCAAAGAGGAAAATCTTTCTACCTTGGTCAGAATAGATCAGATGCCCGAGTTCCATGCCTGGAAACTTGGACGTGAGAAGGGCCATCCCCTAGCTTCCAACACAGTGACTTCTACCCTGTGACTCTTTCACCCTCTGTCCCCCTGAGGTCACCCTCAGGGTCAGGGAATATGGGGAGGAGGGAGAAGAGGCAAGAATTAATGTTGACTGAGCAGCTGCTTCGTGTTGGGCATGCGCTGCATTCAGTTCTCCAAATAATCCATCCTTCCAGGTAGGTGTTTATCGGTCTGCCACCCCCCGTTGCTCTTTAGGGAGGAAGGAGTGAAAGCGGGACCTTAGAAGTAGGCTGACCGGACGCACCATTTTAAATAGGACAGACGACAACGGTCCTGTCCCGTTTCCAACGGTACGTCCGGTCAGCCTACCGACACCCTGAGTTTAGCCCAGTGAGACCAGGCTGGCCATACATACCGTTGGAAAGAGGACAGGACTGTTGTTTTCTGTCTCGTTTAAAATGGTGCATCTGCTCAGCCTACGTAGATGAGATCATATGGTCCAAGCTTCTCACTTTATAAACAGAACAAAAGCCCAGAGGGTTCAGGCAGTTTGCCCAGAGTCACACAGCCCTGCCCCCCCGAATGCCGAGACCGTCTACCTCTCAAGTCTTCTCATTCCTCCTCTCAGCCCGGCTGCCTTTTGCACTTCCCACCCACAGAGTGGGCTTGGGTCCCCCGGGCAGGAAGGATCGCATGTGGGGGGACGGCCCTCAGCTCCAGAGCAAGGTTTAGTGCAGGAGCTGCGGGCCCAGCCCTCCCGACGCCCCCTTCCCGCCCACAGTCATCCTGACGGACGAGGAGGTGCAGCGGAAGCGGGAGATGATTCTGAAGAGGAAGGAGGAAGAGGCCTTGAAGGACAGTCTGCGGCCCAGGCTGTCGGAGGAGCAGCAGCGCACCATCAGCATTCTGCTGGATGCCCATCACAAGACCTACGACCCCACCTATGCTGACTTCACCCACTTCCGGGTACGTCTGCCCACAGGCCCGAAGCCTGAGCCCCCGGGGAGCCGGGGCCTGGGCGTGGGGCGGCGGCCCGGGCATCCGGGCACAGAGCCGGGGAGGGCCGGAGGCCGCTCTGCCCCCCGCGACAGTCCTCCCTGTCCCGTGGGACTTCCCTGAGGCCGCTCCTGTCAGAGGTCAGGGCCAAGGTTGGAAAGCAGCCCCGAACTGTGCGTCTCTGACACGCCTTCTTTCCCTTCCAGCCTCCGGTCCGCGAGTGTGACGGTGGTGGCAGCCATCTGTCAAGGCCCTTCTTGAGACACATGCCCACCTCCTCTGGGGACTCGTCCTCCTCCTGCTCAGATCACTACACCTCCTCCCCAGGTAAGTGGGCCCGGCGAGGAGTCCGGACCTTCCCCGCCCGCCTGTCCTAGGCTGCGGGTGGGAGGAGGGCACGCACACACTGTGGGCCACACTGGGTCCTCAGAACACCCCTTTTCACAGAAGAGGGAGAACCCCGGGGAAGGGCCCACCCCGAGGAAGAGGCCGAGCTGGGGCCCAGCGGGATCTGCATGCGGAGCCTCCGCTCCGCTCTTCCCCGCAAGCCAGGCTCCTGCCCTGGCTCCCTCCCTGGCGGCCACCTGGTTCCTCTGAGTGGTGTTTCGAACCTGGGCTGTGTGAGGGGCTTTGTTTGTTTGTTTGTTTGTTTGTTTTTCCAGTTTTATTGAGATATCATTGGCAGGTAACATAGTATAAGTTTAAGGTGATGTGATATTGTATTTCTGTATGACAAAATGAACACCCGTCACTCACATAATTACAAGGATGTCTTTTCTTTGGGTGAGAACTTTTAAGATTTACTCTCTGAGCAACTTTCAAACCTACTAGACAGTATTGTTGACTACATTCATCGGAGCCGGAGCCTTAGGACGGGGATATTTGGTGTGGAAGGAGAACGTGTGGGTGCCACCACAGCCCACCTTACCCTGCGCCCCGGGGGACTGCTAAGGCCCTGGAGGACCTGTCACCTCTAGCTCATCCTTGCTTTCTTCTTATACTCTCCTGCTGCCTTCCTCTTCACCTTCCTGCCTCCTGCCCTTGTCCTTCATTCCTCTACCTCTCACTGAACCCCAACCGTGCTGCCCTCAGCTTGGGGCCTCCCTCCCTTCTGGGCCACAAGAACCCTCAGATATGGTACTTCCAGACTCACTGATGCATTCCCAGATTCAGAATAGGTGGCAGGGGTCCCAGTGCCAATGGACAGAGGCGGCAGTGGAGCCCAACATTGTGTCTATCCATCCTCACTGACCACTGCATGGCTTAGCTGACCCTCCACGCCCCTCACCTGGGATCCCCCATGTTAATTTTCTCACTGAGGGCATATTCATTTGCATCAATGAGGGTCAATCTGCATGTTGTATGCTGGTCTGTACTTCAGCTTTGAATAATAATTCCGTATTATTTAGGATTTTTGATACCTTCTCATAGGTGCATTGATTTGAGGTGCTCATTCCACCAACAGTATGTTTAGTAGAGCATATATGTATTTAAAAATTCAAACTAGCTAACATGTCTAAGTTTTTAAAATTATCATACAAAAGTAGTACCTGTTCATTGTAGACAGTAAGAGAATAAAAACTAAATTTTCTATATATAAAATCTTTCATCCTACTACTCCAAAATAATCAGCACTGTAATGCACCTTTTTCCCGTTTTTTAAAAGCACATCTGTATATTCAGAAATGGAATTGTGCTATACCCAGTCTGGTAATCTGCTTTTTTCTCACAATAGTACATTGTATCATATTTTCAGGTCATTTGGTGTACATCTAGAATAGCATTTTTAAAGGCTGTATAGTATCCCAGGGTATGACTGTCTAATAAAATAGCTAAATCCCCTATCATTGGATATCTAGATTGTTTACCCGCTTTTCATTTTCATACCAGCCTGTAGCTAAATATTTGCACTTATTTGAAATGTCTTCCTTCTGATGAATTCCCGGAAGTGAGATTACTGGGCAGAGTATGAGTAATTGCAGGATTTTGCTCACTCTTGTCAAATAAGCTTTTTAGATGACCGTGAAGATGTATGCCTTCTTTAGCGCCCCAGCACTGCACAAGAATTGCTTAATTCCTTGCATCTTCACAAACATGGAGTCAACATTGAAACATATTTGTTTCTAGTTTATAGGTGAAAGGTGTAGATGTTTTGCTTAGCAGTTCTTTGGTCGCTTAGCAGTTCTTTTGGTTGCTTCCCACAAGTTGATTTGCTCCAAATTCATTTTTGATTCAACATCACTGGGCGCAACATGCGAGGATGTAAAATCATGGCAAAAGGAGGTATCGTTTTTCAGAGTAGCTCTGATCTTTGATCTTACCATCCCACTCTGCTGAAAGAAGAGACAAGGGAATCCTACAGGGAATCCTGGGCTGAAGAGGAACCTTGGAGATGGGCAGTCACTGTGGGATATCCAGCTGGCCCAGCTGCCCGCGTGCAGGAGGTCTTCACAGGGCCAAGCAGGAGGAAGCCTGGCTCAGGTACCCTTATGGAGCGCCTTCTCTTCCTTCGTCCTTCCCCAGACATGATGGAGTCGAGCAGCTTCTCCAACCTGGATATGAGTGAAGAAGAATCAGATGACCCTTCCGTGACTCTGGACCTGTCCCACCTCTCCATGTTGCCCCACCTGGCTGACTTGGTCAGTTACAGCATCCAAAAGGTCATTGGCTTTGCCAAGATGATCCCAGGGTTCAGGTAAGAAGCTTGTGGAACACCTGGGGAATGGAGTCAGAACCCTAGAGTAAGCTGGAGGAAGACGTGACCACCAACCACTGCTTCCCAAAATAGGGAGTCAGGCCCGACCCCAGCCCTCTCAACTCAGAATTTCTGGGCTAGGTCCAGTATTTTAGGAAGTGCCGCCCATCCAGCATTACTCGGAGGGCCCACCCTTTCACACTTTCTGAAAGCTGAAAGGGAAGCCCAGAGAGGTTTAATGGCCAACCAGAATTTGTAGTGTTGGAGCCAGTGTGTCCGAGCCAGGCCTGGAACTTTCAGTTCACTGCTGTGACCACTCCAGCTGGCTTGGGTCTAACCCTCATGTTATGCCTTTACATTAAACCTACATCAATCTTCCACACCCTGTTCTGAACCAGGATGAAGTGATGGAGGGAGAAAGGGTTAGGCACGAAGATTTGTGAAAGCATTTGGGAGTCTTAAAGGGATACAAAAGTTCACGAAATTAATTGTCCAACCTTGTATATGATCTGGGCATCCTCTGCCCAATTTACTCTTTACCCAAGGCCATTTCCTAACCTGCGGAGACCTTTCTGCCCAAATGGATAAGTATAAGGAGTTCTAGCAGAATAGAGATCCTCTATTTTATGTTGTATGAGAATAGAGATCCTCATACAAATTTCATTCATTCATTCAAATGTTTTATTATTTTGGTAATAATGGCATGTATATAATGTATGTATTTAAAGAGTCACGCAGTGTCAAATATTCTTAAAATAGTTAAAAAATTTGACACTTTGAGTAGTTATGTCTCTATATATGTATCTTTCTATCCTCATTCTTTCTAAAAGTTCATTTAAAACATTGCCATAAAATAAATATACAATGTGGTTGAGAAATAGAAAGAAATAAATTAATATTAAGCAATATTATCATCATTTCAAGTAGTGGCCATAGCTGCAACTGTAGCAGCAGGAACAGAATGCTTCCTAGATGCTGATGCTCAGTTTCAGGCTGGAATCCTGGGAGCTGGAAGCTGATGTGACACTGACCGGCTCTGGGGTGCCATTCTCTCTGCTGAATCTCTCTGAAGCCACCATTTACTGTCTAAATTACCGTATTACCAACTAAATGACAGGAATTCACAGAGCTAAAGGCAGCACTTCCCGATTTGTTTCTGCCCTGAGACAGTTGGCTCTGGGTTATTTATGCCTCTAACTAGCTCAAATACCAGCAGATGTCCAATGCTCTTCCTCTGGAATTAATGTGAAAATTGTAAAAAGAGAAACAACATCAAATAGTGTTGAGACACTTACTGTATTGCACATTGTGGTTGCAGCCAAAGGAGTAAGGGCCACTCTGGCAGACAGGCTGGCAGGAGCAAGATCTGAGTGTTACTTGTGAGCTCAGCCTTGCACTGGGCCTGGGACTTATCCTCTACCAACCTTGTCCAACTCATGGCCCACAGGCTGCACGTAGCCTAGGATGACTTTGAATGCCACCCAACACAGATTCGTAAACTTTCTTAAAACACTATGAGATTCTTTTTGAAACATTTGTTTTAGCTCATCAGCTATCATTAGTGTTAGTGTATGTTATGTGTGGCCCAACACAATTCTTCCTCCAGTGTAGCGCAGGGAAGCCAAATAATTGGACACCCCAGCCTAGAGTCTAGAGCCTTTCCTTGGGACAGATAACACATTCCTCTTAGCACGAGTCGTAATTTCCTCCTCAACTCTTCATGTTACTAACTGCAAACTCCATGTATTCCAAAGTCTTGTTTTATATAAACAGCTAGAGAAAAAGCACTTCCAGGTGCCGATAGATACATGGTAGCACTCGGCTTCCGTCCTAATTCCAAGGAACAGTCATCATCTACATAGATAGGGTCTGCCTATCCCTGCCTTGTTGGGGGTGGGCTGAGAGGGCACCCTATGGCCTGTCCACATGCTAAGGTTTGGTCGTTCTAAGTGGTAGTTGGGATTGAACATGAGGGGAAACTTATTTTTATTTTATTTTTAACTTTTTATTTATTATTATTATTATTATTTTAATGTGGGTAGCTCCCTGGCTGGGACTCGAACCCAGGCCGCAGCGCTGACAGTGCCGCAGCCTAGCCACTACACCACCAGGGAGCTGCCGGAAACTTATTTTTAAAAAGTTGCTATTTAACCAGATTATCCCATTGTGGCCCCTCCACTAAGTACCCCAAGCCCCTATTTTTCTCCCATGCCCTTGGCTCCTGTCCCTTATTACCCTCGCCCCATATCCCCCGACACAAATAGCATTACCAACCCTTCAGTCTCTCTCCCCAAGTACGAGCTGGAGTCTGCCCCCTTCTTTCCCTTTTAAGCCTCACTTCCCAGAGTTCTCTAGTCGAGCCCTGCCAGGTGACGAGTATTTGCACAGGTACTGGAGCTGCCTGGTTATTAATGAAAAATCACTTAACTTGACCCTGATTATGCTTGGCTTGGCTTCTCTCTCTTCAGCATGACTTGAGAAGTCCCAGAGCGGAATGTTCTAGTAAAAATGGAGCAGGCCTTGACCAAAGCTCCTGAGGGGGCCACTGATGTGGTTACTTTCTGTGACTGGTCATAGGTGATGTTGAGCCTGGACTGGGGCCACAGCCCAGGTTCTGGTGGGTTCCAGACGAAGCCAGCCCCTCAGCCCTCTGGTTCTGCCGGTTTCTGCACTTAGGGGTTCTGTTTTTCCAAGAAGTAGAAGAATGTGGCTGCGTCCCTGGTGGCTTTGATTTCGCTGCCTGTAGGCGGGAATGGGGGGTGTCGGGAGGGAGGATTAGACTTCTGTGTGGATGAGTGGGGGGGAGCGGTCTCGGATCTGAGAATCAAGGACCACAGGTTTCACTGCCTGGAGAGGTGCACGGGGACCAGGTCGAATCAGCTAGAGCCCTGCGCCGGGGGCTAAATGCCTTCAACCTCACTGCCATTTCCGTTCCCAGGAGCTCCTTCTGTGGTCAGGGTCCTGGGGTTTAGTGATTCCCTCCTCCTGTGCCCTTTCCTCTCTATTCACTTGTTCATCTCTCCAACCAACCGCTTTCTTTCATAAACTGTGAGAGATAAACATTGACAAGGACACAGTCTCTGGTGTCCAGGGCTTCAGTGTCCGATGGGAGAGATAGACATGTGAACAACTGCTGTACGGAGATAAGAGCTCTGAGAAGCCTGCTAGAGCAACCGTGGGAATTCAGGCGGGGAGCGGCTGGGGTCAGCCTGGGGGCTGACACCTCCTCGGAGCACATCGCAGGGGCCCCGAGGTGGCCACAGGTGTGAAAACTCCCGGGGCATGAATGTTACACAGGCCCAGGGAGGGCAGAGCCTGAGCTGGGGCCTCTCCTTGCAGGAACGAGGTCTCGGACGGATTTCTCACTGCTCCCCCTCTCCCAGCCAGGCCCCATTCTGGCCGTGAGCTGCACTTCGAAATTCTCTGTATTTCCAGTCCATGGGGGAGGATTCGCGGTTTGCTTTCACAGAAGTAGCATGCCTGGATCAGAATAGGCGGTGGTCCCCCGGAAATCTCCCTAGCCAGGCACCCATAGGATGCTTGACCACTTCTGACCATCCATTCTGAGTGGGCCATTGAACGGAGGGTCATGTAAAGTGACCCTCGCAAAATTGCTTACGATAGCACAAATCAGAAGCAACCCACATGTCCCAAAATAGGTGGGTAGGAGAGTGATTAAATAACTTACAATATATTGATATGATGTAATGGGATGCCACCCTTTATGAATTGGGCTAGAGAAATTTTAGTGATGTAAGGAGTAGGACACAGAATTACTATGAACTCGAGTATGTTTTCTAAAAAAAGACATCTGCATGGAAAAAAGGTAAGAAGGAAATACACTAAAATGTTCATTGTGGTTATGAGTAATTTTTATTTGCTTTTATCTTTTTCTGTATTTTCCAAAAATTGAATGATGAATGTGCTTTACCTCTATAATGAGTTAAAATCCAAATGAGAGTGGTGTTACTTTTAATTTTTTTTAATGTCTATTGAGCATCTAGAGAAAAGTAACCAGGATGGTGAGACGTCTAGACGCCATGTCAGCTGTCTTTCCTGGAGGAGATACTAGGGGTGCATGGTAGCTTTCTTTAAATGGTTAAGGGGATATGCATGGCTAATGGAGAGGTCTGGGTCTGTGTTCCTGGAGAGGACAAAAGTCCAAGCATTGCATGAGCGTGTTATGGTGTGGGTTATAGCTCGGCAGAAGAAGCGGCTGCTAATCAAGGGCTCACAACCCCACAGCTGGATCCAGAGCCCCTGAGCTCATTGGCACCGAGCGAATCCTGTCAAGACTGTGTGAGAGCCATGTGCCAGGAATGCTGACAAAAGCAATTGGACCACATCGCCTCTCAGAGGGGCCTTCCAATTCCAGCATTTTGTGATTTTTTTTTTCAATGCAAACCCTCTGCTGGTCATCCTAATCATCTTTTTGTGAACGAAAGTGCAACCACAGAGAGGATGACAACCTATCTACAGGATATCCAGGCAGAGATACACAGTCAAGAAGAGGAGGGAGGAAAACCCAGAACCAAGTGTGTTTGCAGGCCCTGCTTTTCGCCTTGTCATTGTTCAGACAAGCCCAGCTTGTGACTCAGAATAGTGGAGCTAGTCATTGGCCTGTTGACTCATGAGCACCTATTTATGGACCCTCTCGTTGTGCTCAGGGCTAAGTGATCGGTGTGTGGCAACACTAAGGTAATTAAGAGGTGGTGCTGGCCCCTCACATAGCTTACAAAGAATGCCCAGAACAAGCACATAAAACAACAGAGCCAAAGAGAAAAAGGCAAAATAGGGGTCCAAGCAATGTGCAGCAGGTTGTAAAAGAACGGCTCCAATTCTGCCAACGACAATCAGAGGGTAGGGGACTCCAAAGGAGACCTTACTGAATTCAGGACCAGAAAGACGACATAGAGGAGAGGAAAAAAGGCGTTCTTGGCTGCAGCTGTCACATGCTCAAAGGCACTGTGGTGTGGAAACAAAGCATCTGAATGTGGAATAGAGGGTTGATGGAGTTGGCAATGGGAGTGGGGCAGGTGGGGGCTGGAAAGACAGGTTGGAGCCAAGTTATGGAGTAGAGGCTTGATCCTGGGGTATGTGATAATCAGTGAGGATTTCTGAGCACAGGAGTGTGATACTTCCTTGTAGCAGCTGTAAGAAAGATGAATGACAGACCCAGAAGACTTGACTCCAGGAATCTAGTGGGAGGCAGCTGAAAAAAAGATGATGGAGCTCTGAACCAGAGAAGTCCTGGTGGGTGTGGAAATGAGGTCAAGTGTTCCAGAGATGTCCTGGAGACAGATTTGGCTGAGCTTTCCTACTAGGAAGGACCAGGGGACAGGAGGATGGAGAGGAAGAAAGCGTAAGAGCTGTTAAAGATGACTTTGGCCATACCTTTTGGTGACCACCATGTTCATGCCATAACCCTGGGAGTGTCCTCAGGCTCTATCTTCGGTCCTTAAAATAGCCCTGGCTGATTAAACCTGGGGGACCCTGACAAGTCACTGGGTTTTCCTTGTCTTAGCAGCTGAGCTACTTCACTTCTCACCTTGACATACAGTCTTGAGTTGTTCTCCCTCAAGTAGTAGTCTTATTCTTTCCAACTAGGCTGCAGGACCCTCAGTGGAGGATCCAGGGCACATAGTGATCACCTGGCAGTCGTAGACCTGGCAACACACTACACTGATTTGCATGACTTGAAGGTCTTGACCAGTAACCTGACCCTCACCCCTGCTTTCCCTGGCAGAGACCTTACCTCTGAGGACCAGATTGTGCTGCTAAAGTCAAGTGCCATTGAGGTCATCATGCTGCGCTCCAACCAGTCCTTCACCATGAACGACATGTCCTGGACCTGTGGCAGCCACGACTACAAGTACCGTGTCAGTGATGTGGCCAAAGGTGCGTCTGGGCTCTGCCTCTACCCTCTCCAGCTCGAGAGAGGTGGGCTCTGGCTCTACCTCTCCTGTGGTCATGGGTCCCAAACAAGCAACAACAGGGAGAGAAGAACAAGGTTCAGTTCTGGTCAAGGTTGGAGGGAGGGAAGTGAGTGGGTGGCTCCTTAGTCCTACCTGCAGCATCTGGCCATTTTCTCTCATAGCTGGACACAACCTGGAGCTGATTGAGCCTCTCATCAAGTTCCAAGTAGGACTGAAGAAGCTGAACTTGCATGAGGAGGAGCATGTTCTGCTCATGGCCATCTGCATCGTCTCCCCAGGTATGGGGCCTAGTACTGGGGAACTCAGGGACTTGGGCCATGGGAAGTATGAAGGATGAAGCCCTGCAGAGGGTCAGCAGGGTAGTCTGGAGGGAGACGTGCACAAAAGGACAGACCAGGAAACACTCACTTTGCTGCATTTCCATAGCCCATATGGTGTGTCTACACTGAGAGGTCCCCCACTGCCTTTGGCCTTCCCTATTAAGGTTATTAGTGATTCACAGGTGGGATTCTTAGGAGCCAGGTAGGTAAGGTTTCCCACACTGCAGACAGGCCTGGACATTGCCAATATTCAGACCTTTCTCTTGTGTGAACTGGACTGAACTTTCCTAACTCTTGAGGTACCCTTGCGGGGCGGGGCAGGGTAAAAAAGCCTGGGGCTTAATGGCTGTTTCTGACTAGACTAATTACCTGACTAATTTTGTAGGCAGTGTGCTGTGACCCATGAGCTCTCTGCCCATTTGGGGTGAGAAGAGGGAGAGGGACTGAGGAGGAGGTTATGTGTTCCTAAGGATGTTAGATCAGTGATGAGGCCCAAAGGAGGCAACCCAGACTCAGCCTGGAGTGTGCTCAGGGAACAAGCGAGTGTCCTCTACCCAGAGATGCTCTTCTAGGCTAAGGATCCAGGGAAAGGACATGGGTTCCCCTCCCCTTTCCAGCCACATTCACTCATTCATTCATACATGCACTCAGCAGTGATTGATACAGCACCTACTGGCACTGTGATGGGCATGGAAACTCCATAGCAAACTGAATTTCTCTCCCATGAAGTGCAAGAGGAGACATTAAAAAATACTGTTTCAACACTCATTTTTACTGTGATGAGAGAAAAAATAAAGAAGTATGTGATACTATAGCACGGTCTAATAGAGGGAGGGAATCTGATGTAGTCCGGGCTGGGAGGTAAGGAGTCATCAGGAATGGCCTTCTTAAGAAAGGTCTTTTAAGCTGTTACCTAAAGGATCAACAAGAGTCAGGCAAAGATAAACGGCTGTGCTCCAGGCAGAGAGGACACAAATGTGAATCTGAAGCCCAAAGAGCATGGCACATCAGATCCCGATGGAAAGATGGACTGTAGGGATGAAGGGAGAGAAGTGAAGTGGGGACAGGGCCAGACGGGCCCACAAAGGGACCTAAGGCTTGATCCTAAATGCAATGGGAAGTGGACTGTGATGCCACAGGGCAGCAGCCATACAAAGGTGACTTAGAAGGATGCTGAGTTTGGATGTCTGTGTGGACCGAAAGATAGTAGGGAGATTGAACTATCAGAGACCTGGCTCAGAGCTCCTGTTCCTCCTCCTCCCACCTCTCTGTGCCCACAGACCGTCCTGGGGTGCAGAATGCTGCACTGATCGAGGCCATCCAGGATCGCCTGTCCAACACGCTGCAGACCTATATCCGTTGCCGCCACCCGCCCCCGGGCAGCCATCTGCTCTATGCCAAGATGATCCAGAAGCTGGCTGACCTGCGTAGCCTCAACGAGGAGCACTCCAAGCAGTACCGCTGCCTCTCCTTCCAGCCTGAGTGCAGCATGAAGCTCACGCCCCTTGTGCTTGAGGTGTTTGGCAATGAGATCTCCTGACCAGGGCTGCTTGCGGTGGCACCTGGGTGGCGCTGCTCCTCTGGGGGCCACGTGCCCATGCCTGGGGCTGGCTGCTGCCCAGAAGCCCTTCCCACCCCCTCTCAAGTTCAACTCCTCCTCTCTCACCTCTCCTTCCTGCGCAGCCCATCCACTCTCCTGCCCAACCTAAGACCAGGTCCCCACTTCCTGGAGGCCACAGGCTGTCCCCAGTTCCTCAAGACCTTAATCGTGAGGAGTTGTTGTTTGTTTGACAGGGAGACTCAAGTTGGGGCAGAGGGCAGAGGCTGAAGGTGAGGCCTCACCCTGGGGTGTCCGCACCACCTCAGAAGTGGCTGCTGACTGGTGCTCAGGGAAAAGGTGGGCAGGAGGAACGCACCCATTCCTCAGGGACAGATACCTGTACCTCAGCCGCCCCCCGCCAACTCCACCCACGATAAATAACTGGCCACAATCCCCACCTCACTCTCACCTTGTCCCTCCTCCAGTTTGTGCTGTTCTGTCCCAGGACAGTGTGTCATGATGGGGCCTTCTCCCCCTGCCTTCCCACCCCAAGCCTGTCCAGGATGCTCACTGCCAAGAATGACCAAAAACAGGGTGACTAAGGTCACAACCTCCCCCTCACCCACCTCTGCTGGCCAAAGTACACTTGCATAACCCCTCAGTGTCCACCTTCATCCTGTCACCATGGTCACATTCTCCTTGGAAGTATCTGTGGTGAGATTGGCTTTCTCCCCAGGACTCGGGCCACTGGTCCAGAACCCAGAGACTGAAGGAGGGAAGAGAGCAGGGTCAGACAGTGGGGAACAGGTAAACCCGGCCTTACAGAGGAGTAGTGGATGGTGGCCTCAGCTGTCCCTATCACCAAGTGCATGGCTCATCGGCCTGGACCTAAGGAGTTAGTTGAGGTGGAATCTCTCCTTTCAATGATCCACATGCAGGACTGAATTGCCCCCTGGGTTGCAGAGATGCATCGGGCACTGACCCCACCCTCCTTTGCCAGAGCCTCATCTCCCACCCCAGAGATCCTTCTGCAGGCTCCAGAGCCCTCTCACTGCAGCCTCGGGTGCTGGTGGGGCCTCACCCTAGGATGGCCAAGGGTGACGCAGAGATTGGCCACTCTCCCAGCCACCTCACAGCCTGGAGCAGCAATGCCTGCTCTGCCTACCTGTGGTGGCCCCGTCTTTTCCACCTGGTGGTGTGGAATGGAGGTGAAGAACTTCCAGACCCCAACAGCCTGAGCCCCGCTCTCCCTGCCTGCTGAGTGTAGTTCTAAGACTGCTGTTCCCCCAGGAGAACCAGGAGAAGGTACTCCGAGACCCTGGCGGGGTGGTGGCTCTTCAAAGAGCATTTAGGGGTGGAGTCTTGTGGGGCTGGTTCCCATCTTAGCCTCATCCTACCACCCCAAAGTCGGAAAGGTCCTTGGGGGCCAGGAGGGGTGGGGTACATAACTTCAAACTCTACCTTCTCCTCCGTAGCCAGCCCAGCCCAGGAGGTGGGAACTCTTGGTTCGTTTACTCTGGGATGGGGTTCCTCAGTGAGTAGTTGTAGGTGTGTGGGACCCACAGAGAGTGTTCTTCCAGGAACCACAAAAGTAACGATCTTCAGAACAGATACTTGAGTTTGGGGCGCACAACCACATTCAATGTCTTGACACGGAGGCGTTCGTGTCAGTAGGATACCCCCTCCACCTGCATCCGTGTCCCCTGAAAACCCCAGGAAAAACATCTGACCATGGCCAGGGTTGTCCGTGTCCACCTGGCCCAGCGTTTCTGCAGGTGGAAAAAACAGCACGTTTCTTATTGCAGGGGACCATCCCTATGGCCGAGTCATGTGCTTATTAGGTATGAGTTGTGCTCAGAATCAGATTCCATTTTGTACTACAGTCTAATATAGCAGGTAGTAGACACCACTGATCAAGAGATATTTATGGGGGGAGGAGACTTATATTGTGAACATTCTATACATTAATAATTATTATTGTTATTTTAAATTAGGGAGAGACCCTTGTTATTTGATTTTAGCTGCAGAACACATTGGCCCAGCTTGCTATTCAGTGGGAGAAAAGCGTTGAAAATCACTAAACTCATTCAGCCCCCTTGTTAAAGAAAACTGATGCCTACAGGAGGGCGAGACTCACCCAGACTCATGTAGCTATTGATAGTCAGAAGTGTCACCAGGACTGGACCCAGACTGTGGACGTACGGTCCAAGGCTCTGTTCACCACACCACGCTTAAGCTCAGACCCTGTTTCCCATTCCCCCAGGGGTGGGCCTAATCCCTGCGGGGAGGTGCTGGATTCGAGACAGAGCAAGTCTTGATTCCAAACCCTTGCCTTCCTGCCCTGGGTTGTCACCCTGCTGATGCATCAGGAGGATGAGGGACACCTCAGCCTGTGTCTCAATGTGAATCAGACCCCACACCCGCGACGTGGCCCTGGCCAGGTGGGGTCTCTGCCTCAGCCCTGTACGATGCTGTTGCCTTATCAATAAAGTGCATTTGTCTTTGTAACACCTCCCCCTTCTCAGCTCTCTCTCTCTCTGGCCCTGCCTGCTCCAGGAACTGGACACGTGGAGGACACCAGCTCCTCAGCCGTGGGGCCCACCACTACCCAACCCACTTTCCAAGGGGAGTCTCAGAGCTAGGAGGGAAAAAACATGAGGAATGGGGGGGGGGGGTTCGTGGGGCTGAATTGGGAGAAAATGAGATTATCGCCTATTCTGCTTTAGAATGCGAGAAGGTGAAGGTAGACACTTATAAATCTAAAACTTTTAAGATATATTATCAGAAAGTGTGTGCACCAGAGTGCCAAATCACCAAGACTGGGAGATAGGAAAATCCTGCTGCTGCCTAACTAGAAGCAAGTGGAAGGATCCAAGTGAGGCCGGCAGGGAAGGCTGGAAGGTACACAGACTCGGTGCAAGCCGCACAAGCAAGCTTTAAAGAGTGCCTCCTGAGAGGTTTCCAAAGAGAAAAAAACGTTTGTCAGGGGCTTGTCAAAGAAACCAATGAAGGAAGCTGTGCTTATGGCCATAAAAATGGCTCATACTTACATAGCACTTCCTGTGTGGCAAACACTGCTGTAAATAAATGCTTTATGCAAAACCAACTTGCTTTATCCTTATAAGGACCCCAGGGGAGATAGACTACTGTTACCCGCACCTGAGAGAGGGCACATCGTGCTCAGTGCCACATGGGTGGAGAGATGAGATTTGAACCCGTGGCGGCTGGCTGCAGAAGCCATCAACGAAGTGCTGCACTACACGGCTTTCCACGGGCTTGAGGGGCCCGACAAGGGACAGTCTTATCAGCTCTTCACTGCAAAGGATGTGAGGGAGGTTCTCATTTCTGACGTAGGCCCTGAGGTGGGACAATTGGAGGGACTGAGTCAACCAGTGCTCCGTTCCCAGGTGCTGGGGCCCTCAAGGAAGTGGGGCACTTACCTGAGGCCCTCAAGAATGAAAACCAGGCAACTGTTGACAAAAATGTGTCTTGTGTTTGAAATGGCTGCTGTGCCAGTGATGGCGAATTGCAAATAACTCCTATCTTAAACAGGACTCCCAGAGGACCCAGAGGAGCCAATGTACTCCTCCATTTCTCAAGGAAGTGAAGTTTACGATGAAGGGCAGCATTGCTAAACATAGCGAGCAAAAATAGCCCCCCAAAGACACAACACGGTAATCTGCAAATGGGGAAATCATGCCCAACCGAGGTATGTAGGGTGAATTGGCCTGGGAACCTGTGAAGGTGGTTTACTTTAATTTTTCAGAAGTATCTGAAAAGATTTCAAACCAAATGTGTCACTGGGGGATGGGATGGGAGTACAAGAATTGGGGAATAGAGATTGAGGGCTATTTTGTTAGGAAAAAAGAATGGATTTAGAGAAAGGACATCAATAGCTGCTTAAACACGCAAATCTCTGGCTGGAGAAACATGAGGATGAAGTTGTAGACACTGTTAGGAGACTTGTGAAGCACCCTATAGATCATCTAGAGGAACACAAAATCTCCAAGGCTGTGTGTTACAGTGAACTTGGCCAGGTAAACTGAGAGGACCTTGTAGTTAGGATGAAGTGATTTTAAGATTTCACGTTGCAAACTTTGGTTGTACACATGTGCTGTTTATGAAGGTAGCCACATGTGATTACTTCAACTAATTAAAATTAAGTAAAAGCAAGCAGTTAGCTCTTCAGCTATACTGGCCATATTTCCACTACTCAAGAGCCCGAGGGTTCCTGGAATGGACAGTGCAGATACAGAACATTTCTATCATCACAGAAAGTTCTGTTGGACAGCACTGGTCTATACAACGCATTCTTACCTAATTGTGGATGACATGCTTCAGTCCATCTGTTAGGCAGACGGCCACTAAACTGCTCGACATCATATAGGAGAGATGTATGCTGCTACCTCCCTGCTGTGAACAAGCCTGCCCTATTTTTCTCAATTGTACTAACTCCCACTGCTCCTTCCATTTCCGGCCGGCATCCTGCAGACACCTGATCGGCAGCTAGCACTCATTGTGGACAAGAAGCCTGTGAGGCTCCAAGAGACCGGGAAGCATGGGGCAGTGTGGAGCAGTGGTTGGTGGGTAGGGGTCAGGGTGGTGTGATTTAGGAGATGGGGGACCCTGCTCCAGACAGCTGCTCTGAGTTTCTGTATTTGGACATGTCATGTATAGTACATGAGTTAGTATTGCAAGTTGGGTTCCAGGGAAGCTGGCCCTGAAATGGAGGTTGAAGTGCAGGGAGTTTACTGGGGAGAGGTCTCAGGGTTACCGGCTTGGGAGACAAGGAAGGAAGTAGGATCAGGTAGTGGGAGAAGTGGGCTGCAATGCAGTCTCAACAGAGGTCGGAAGCAACTCTCATGGGGAGCTCTGAAACTGGGAGGGCCCTTGCTGGATTTTTATGTTCCTTCATCATCTAGTCTTTGGATGCTGGCTATCCCCAGGCAGAGAGTGTGACCTTGCCATGACCTTGAGCTAGGCAGCTCTTTCCAGCCAAGGGCAGGTAGGACTGGGGGTTATCTCTTCACATTTTCTACAACCAGGTGGGCCCTTTCAACATAGGCTGGTCTGCCTTGGGGAGGGGCCAGAAGGTGTCCAGGCCCTTCCCTGAGGCCCTAGGTAGTGGGACAGCAACAGACCCAGATGCTCCCTCCATGGAGGGGGTTCCCAGCTTCTCCCCAGCTCTGGACCATCTGGTATTCTTTTCCTAAATCATCTTGAGTTTTACCACTAGGTGGTGCTACTGCCCTACAGGGACAGGTTTGAGCTGCGGCTTTGTGTCTGTAAGTCTGTCTCTCCCCTCCCCCCAACCCCCCTCGGTTTCTCCCAGTCCCCCACCACCACTCCTGCTCTTTCTATATCTCTGTGAAGCTGAGTCCCTGCTCCTGCAGGCACCTGGTAGTGTTCATCTGTCCTTACACCAGTGACCAAGCAGAACGCAGAAGGGGCCTGCTCTCTAGGCCACCTCTGGTGTCACAGCCAGGGAAGAATCTGACACACTAGCCAAGGGCACTCTAAGGCTGAGCTCTTGTCCCTGCAGCCTCTGAGCACCCTCCATGCTTGTCTCAGGTACCCTCGGGGTCCAGCCTTGTGTGCAGTCCCTCCAGTGTTTCGGAGCGTAGACACAGCCCTGAACTCAGCACAGGGGATGCAGCGATGAGTAAGACAGTTAGCACCCCCAGGGAAGGCACAGTCCAGTGGGAGAAGACAGACCTACAAACTAGGCTGACCGGATGCACTATTTTAAACAGGACAGAAAACAACAGTCCTGTCCCGTTTCAAATGGTACGTGTGGTCACCTACTGACACCTTGAATTTAGCCCAGGGAGACTTAGGCTTATCATGCATACCATCGGGACAGTACCATGGCTTTCTGTCCTGTTTAAAATGGTATGTCTGGTCAGCCTACTACAAACAGATCATCACTAAGCAGCAGAAGCAGAAGCTGCAAAGTATAACACTTAATATCATAAACTGCTGGATCCCTGTCCTGGCTCTGCCACTAGCTATCTGTATGACCTTGGACAAGTTCCTTAATGTTTTTGAGCCTCAGAATCTTCATCTGTCGGAGAGCAACAATAATAGTACCTACTTCCAGGTTCGCTCTTGTGATATAATCTGTGTAAAGCATTTATCACACCATGTGGACACAGCCATGACTCATAAATGCTGGCCAGCATCATTATTACGGTGCAGACTGGAGGTGTGGTCAAATAAGCTTTCATCAGGAGTTGACATGGCTCCCAACCTCTGGCCACCGATCCGTGCTGGGCTTTCTGGACTGGCCCCGGATGACCTCTTTGGTCCCTCCTCTGGATGGCGGCCTCTGGAGCTGTGGGCTCCTTCCAGCTGGAGGAAGGCGTCATTTTGCCCTCTGGCCACCAGAGGGGCAGGTGTGCAACTTAATAAGCCAAATGGGCCCCAACTGAGACAGCCCCACCTGGAGAGAAAAGTGTGGGAAAGAGATGAGAAGGGAGGCACATAAATCTGAAACATATGGTCCGTTAATGTTGTCCCCACGTTCTTTCGGTTCGAGTCTTTGCCAGCTTTGCTACTCCAGCAACCACCTCCCCCCAATTTCACTGCATATGTAACCGACCCATAATTAATGTCAGCATTCGGTAAGAAGCGGCTCACGCCCAAAGAAGGGGAATCAAAATGCGCTTCGAGAAGCACGTTTGCTCCATTTGTTGTTTCTTTGTTTCTCATTTGTTGACCCCAGTGCTTACTGGACCCTGGCTCCTTTGGAGAGGTGCAAAGCCCACTATGATCAGGTCTGTCTACCTCTCCAGGGTCATATGTCACCATCTAGACATCGAAACTCAAGCCATGCCGCCTCCGACCACTTGCAGCCCTCCGATCAGATGCCTTGGGGGCCTGCCTCCACTCCAGCAGTTCTCAAACATTTTGGTCTGAGGAACCCTTTATAATATTAAAAATAAGGACTCCAAAGAGCTTTTGTTTCAGTGGGTTGTATCTATCAACATTTACCATGTTAGAAATTTAAATGGAGACATTTAAAAAATATTTATTAAAAACTTTACATAATAATGAATGTGTTATAAGTTAACATAAATAATTTTTATTAAAACAACTTTTTTGCAAAGCAGAATAAATGTAGTGACAAGAGGGTGTGGTTTTACAGTCTTGCAAAACTCTTTCATGTCTGGCTTTCGAGAAGGCAACTAGTTTCTCGTATCTGGTTCTGCATTCCATCTGTTAGGATATCACACATCATGGAACGTCTGGAAAACTCTGTACACAAGTGAGAGAATGAGCGTAAAGAAGGCAAACAATGTCTTGGCATTATCATGAAAATCATTTTGACCTTGCAGTTCCCCTAAATGGGGCTCAGGGACACACAGGCGTGCGCAGACGACACCGTGAGACCCCCACTGGACACCGTCGTTACGCACTGTTTCCTTGCCGGACGTGCTGTCCCCCCCTCTGTATCCCCCAGTCCTCTCAGCTGGGCCAGCTCCTCCTGTTCCTTGCACTTCCAGCTCAGGCTCCACGTCTTTCGTAAAGTCCTCCCTGAACTTCGCCGTGCCGAACCCCCACTCACCCATGTGGGTAGGACGTACACCCACTCTACTGTACAAGGACATGCACATTGTAGTGGGTTTTAAATTCCTGTTTTGCTTTTGGGGCTCCCTTCCAGCCTGGAACAAAAGAGGGAGGGATTCCATACATGCAGCGGAATAAATGGATGAATGAGTGATGGCAAGGCCCTGTGCTACCCACTTCTGTTATCTAAAAGATCTGATCTTCACAGGACATGTCAAGTTTTAAAAAATTCCACTTGGGTCCCTGCTAGAAAATGAGATGCAAACAGACTTATGCAAATTTAAACACCTTCCCTTGAGCTTTGGAAACTGAGAAGTTAAGTCCCTGTGGCTTCAGAACCCACATGCTAACTACCGTTCCCTAAAGCGTCTGCCTCAATGCCCTTGTTTTGTCTGACCCACAGTTTGGTTTTTGGACCAAAATGCAGAATTAGCATTTATCCCTATTCATGTTTCTCTGATTTGATTTGTCCCACATCTCAGCTTGCTGAACCATTGAATCCTCATTTTGTCATCCAATATTCTGACCATTTCTCCTGCTCTTGCACCTCCCAAACCTGAGGTCTGCAGACCATGCACAGAGTGGACTGAGACAGAGCCATCGACTCTGCCCTCCTGTGGGCTGACACCAGCGCATTTTGGTTCGGTTGTTCAAGACCTCACTGGGAGCCAGGGAGTGGGGAATGTAATGAGAGACCGAGTCTCAGAAGGGAGTGGTTGGAAAGACCCAGCCATCCACGGGAATTTGGGGAACTTGTCAATGTTTCCACAACCCCTCCCTCCTCAGGACCCAACAGTCTCACCCCAAGTCTGGACAGATCCTTGTGGAATGAGACCAGATCTGAGCCAAGGATCAGGGGATCCAGGGATATCTGATATAAGGGATGCAGGAAGGGGCGGATCAAGGATCAGATTCCAAGCTGGATTGTTTTGCAAGTTCTGTCTGAGCTGGACTCAGAAGAGAAAGGCAAGGTCTCCTAGGTACCGGCCGCTGAGAGGAGAAAGGCAGTGGACAGCGGCAGGCCTCTCCTTCGGCACCCATACTTGGTGGGGGATGGAAATCACGTGTAGCCCAGACTGGCAGCCCTTCTGCTGCTCCATGGGGCCTCCCCACTGCCCTTTTCACCTGGACCCAGAATGCCATGGGACTTCTGGAAAGGCCGGTGCCACCCTCACCCAACCCCACCTAATTAAAAATCCTGCTGATGCCGGTGAACATCTGTGGCAGCTGGCATGGGGCTAGGCTGAGGAGAGGCCCCAACTATGTCTTGGCCTGGTTCCTGTTTCTCCATTTGCTACCAGATCAAGCAGCCCATCAGAAAAAGCTCAGCCACCAAGGCCAGCCCAGCCAGAGTGTGGACTGTGAGTACCAGGTTCAGAATGCCAGGGACACCCCTTCCAGGTGTCCCCTCTGTTCCCTCCACCTCCCCCAGCTCCACCCCCAGCTCCACTGATTTAAATTTCTTCCCATCTCCCACCCTGGAGCCCCAGGGGAGTGGCAGGGAGGGGACAGCGGGGAGCCCGGGTGATAAAGTGGGGATGGGGTGAAGTGATTAAAGGGATGGGAGAGAAGCCAGCCCTACTTCCTCTCTGATAGGGACCCCACCCCAAGGGGCTCCCTGCCTTCTGCTGTTCTGACAGGAAGGCCTTGAGGTGGTAGAGGAGTGGGTGGGAGGGAAGGGAGCACTGTCAGCAGACAGGGTATCACGGGCCCTGGAAGATGGCCGTTCACATTAGTTCATCCTTTGAGCAAATGCTAACCATTGCTCCTCCTACCATGAGCCAGCACAGTGCTGGAAGGAAGATGGAGCTCAGGGGATCGCCCACGCGACTCCCCACCCCACCCCGGCCTTGGGGGACGCAGCCGCAGTGGCACATAAGAGAGTGGACTCGACAAGCAGGTGGTCCTGGGTCCTGATGGCGTCTCGCGCTGGCTGTGTAACTTGGGGGAAGTGACTTGAGCTTTCTGGGCCTTGGTTTCCTCCTCTATGAATGGGGACATAGAGTCTTTGTGAAGATAACACAAAGGCAGGCCTGCAGTGTGCTGTCCGCAGGGCCTCATCTGGGGTAGCAGGTAGCAGAAGTAGCACTGGGCAGGAGCAAGACCTGAACTCTCTGTTTGGCCTGCTGGCAGCCTGTACTTGCTCTGTCTCCGCTCCGCGAAGCAAAGATAACAATGATACCTGCTCCGTAGGAGCTGATACACAGCATTTAGAATTGTGCCTGGCAAGTAGTAAGGGCTTGATAATTATTAGCCGGGATTATTATCACTTTCATCACCACCTGAGGGTCCTCTCTGCTAAGGGGCACCCTCCCCCCAGCACACACACATTCCAAGTCAGGGCCGGAGGAGGTGGAAGTTTTAACTCACAGGTGGGTCCTCTTGTGAAGGACCAAGCTGGTGGCACCCCGGTGGCACTGCCAGCCCAGCTCCAAGTCTCCCAGGGCAGCTTCCATCTTGAGTGGAGCCACCCAAGGCCCTGGTGGGGGAGAGCTGGGGGAGGGGTGCTGGGCCCTAGGGCCCCCTGCTCCAGGCCAGGGCTCCACCCCATTATCTCCTCCTGCAAAGCCTCCTCCACCCATTAACGCCCAACAGAGATTATAGGCCCTCAACTGACTCCAACTGCTCTGATTCGGGGATAAGGCTGGACCCTCACCCCCACTCTGTACAACCCCCAGGAGCCCTCCCCCTGCCATGCAGCACTGACGGGGGCCTGCATGCTTCTCTGGGAGCTGGGGAACTAGAGGAGCAGGTGTCCCAGGGGCTGGGGGACCAAGGATGGGGTGGCAGGAAGACGCTGCCCCCCACCCGGGGTGGCCTCCAGGGTTCATCTTGTGGAGGAGGAAAGCCGGTCTCTGATGGGGAGGGGCGGCCGAGCCTCCCGCGGGCCCCCTCTGGATTCAGGGCCACTCGGTGTTTCTCGCTGCCTGTGACTGCGGGCTGCTTCTGCAGTTTCTGCCTCTCTCGCCGGAGGCTCTTCCCCCACCCCCAGAGCACACCTGGCTCCTCACATCAGATAACCCAACCACAGCAGCTCCCCTCGCCCCAACCCCACTTCCAGCGGCCCCCTCCTCGCCCCTCGCCCTCTTCCTCCCCCACCTCCCCCAGCTCACCTAGATTCCCCTGGGGGCCCCCAAAGCCTTACAGCTTTACTGGGTAATGGGGGCGTGAAAGACAACTCTTCTTACCCCCTAACACACACACACACACACACACACACACACACACACACACACACACACGTTCACACATGGTGGAAACTCTATACCCCTGTGCCCTGTAGGAAACAGAGTGAGGGGGAGGGACCAGCCCTGAAGTGTGAGGAAAATCCAGCCTGAGGAAGTGAGGGGGTGGGGGGGTCACAGAAAGGGGCTGCCTCTCAGGCTGGGGGTTCCACAGCTTCCTGCTTCTAGGCAAAGAGAAGCCTCTTCCCTTTTCCAGGGCTTCCTGCTTGCGTGAGCTCATCCGGAGTCCTAGGCCCAGAGGCCTTCCTCAGGCCAGGGGCCGGGCGGCGGAAGCAGACGGCTGGGATCGGGGCCATTCCCAGCCCCAGGCCCAGCCCCAGGCCCAGCCCCTGCCGCCCACTCCTCAGCCAAGGCCAAGCAGGGGGTTGCGGGTGGGGGTGCCCGGGGAGGGAAAGATGCTGAGACTGGGGCGTGCTGGGTTCAGGAAGCAGGGGTGAGGGTGAGAGCTGGGCAAGACACAGTGGGAAGGGGCGTGGTGGGACACCGGAGGGGGGCAGGGACAGGTGGGTGCCTGGGAGCTGGGGCTGGAGAGTTTAATGCCTCTTGACAACAAATGAATCATAGGCAAATTATGTGGAAATGATGGCGTAAATAAAGACGTGTTATTTCAAGGTCTCCATGTGTCATTATAGGAAGAAGGCTTGGGGCGGGGGGCGGGGAGCAGGAGTGTGCCCAAGCCGGATGGTGCCTGTAGGTGGGGGCCAGGTAGAGTTCCTGTGGGAGGTGGTGGAGGTGATGGCCCACTTACATCTCTGTCACCTTCAGGATGATGTGAAACAGCAGGTGGCTGACCACAGCCCACCAGCCCCTCCCCTAGAGCAGAGCAACCCTCACATCCTAAGCTCCTTGCTGAGTCCCCCAACCCACTGCTACCCACACACGGTCCCCAGTACCTGCTGTTGCCTTCCCTCGGTCCTGTCCTCTGGCAGCCATTCCTCCAGGCCCAAGGAAAGTTCTTTCCCCTGCACTGGCACAGGGCTTCCAGTGGACATGGCACCCCCGGAGCTCAGACAGAAAACTGGGCTTTTTCTACCAGGACAGTGCTGAGCTAACACTCACCGTGACAGCACCTGGCACTTGGATGGAGCCCAGTAAATACCTGTACCTGCTACATGAATGACTTCATGACCTCCACGAAATTGTCAGGGCTCTCCTTGTAGCCCAGTCTAGCTCTGGTCACCCCTCATCCCCACTCCCCACAGTTCTTTGTAATGTTGACAATTATTACATAACTACAAAAATAACTACAAAAATGTGTATACTGATACCACCCTACATAATCATTACCTATTGCACGAATTTCCTCCGAATCTTTTTCTCTATGCTTATGGGGTTTTTGGTTGTTGTTGTTTTTTTGTTTTATTTTGTTTTGTTTTGTTTTAAATACAGTTGCCATCATGGGGCATGCACAAATCTATATTCTCCTGTGATGCTACATTGCATTCATACACACCCTTTTAACAGCTTCATAATTCTCTATTAAGTGGAAATATAATTTACTTCACAAATTTCCAATTGTAGGTGTTCAAATTGTGTCTAATTTTCCATATTACAAATGGTGTGGCGGTGAACATCGTTATGCACACGTTCCACTCCCAGCTCCCTGAAATTTGGCTATAGAAATCTACTTTAGGGTATAGTGGGTGGGGTTATTGAGCCAAAGGGTAAAAACATTTTATAGCTCTTACTATATATTGCCAAATCGATTTCAAAACAGGTTATACCAACAATAACATGTGCATTTCACCATACTCTCCCTACTGTTTGAAGGTGGCGTCTACCTTTACCTTGTTTTAATTGGCATTACTTTGAATATTTCCCTACCTTTGCTTATTAGCTGTTTCCTCGTTCCCTGAAGAGTCATTTCTGTGCTTTGAATGTCAGTCTACCACTGTTGGAGTGTTTCGGATCATTTTGTGTGCGCTCTCTCTATGAGAATGATTTTAAAGCATCATCGATTGCAATCTAGTACAAATCTCTCCTCGACACTCTCTCCCACTTCGGACTTGGACGTGGCATTACCTCTTGTGTCATTTAAATCTCTGGCTGCTCGCTTTCAGCCTTCTTCATTGGCTGCCACCCTCTGCCCACCCCCCAATCTTTGTTCTCTCAAGTGCCTTCTTCTGGGTTCCCTTTACTTCCCTTCTCTCCTCCCCTGCTCTGGGGATCTCATCCACGCCTACCTACAACTCCAGCTCTTACTGATGATCCTAGGTCTTTATTTGTCCTTCCCCTCTATTCAGAGCTCCAGAAAGCAACCGGCCACGCAACCCCTCTCTCCGATTGCCTCATCAGCTCCTCAACTCCGCATGTCCGTAGCTAGGCTCTGTATTTCCCTCCAAATTTGCTTCACACCCCCCCTGCCCCCCCCCGTACTCCCTAGCTCTGCCGTCCCAATGTCTTTGTGTTTAGGATTGTATTTGGAAGGGGAAAGGGGAGGGTAGAGGCTAGCATTCCTGAAGAGGTTCTCCCAACCTTCAGCTCAGAGGGAGAGGCCTGGGAAGAGTGGGAGGAGACCAACTGTCTAAGAAGATGCTGCTCTGTGACTCAGTTTCCTTGCCTGCATATATACCAGGACTGGTTCCAGGTCTAAAGAAAGATGCTTGAAAGCCAAAGTCAGTGGCCAGCCTCCAAGAGCAAATTAACCCTTAACACGGACTCACTGGCCTCCTCCTCCGTTGCTTGAGCCTCTTCCCTGGCAAGGCATTGGAAGGGATAAAGAAGAAGTTCAAGTGCAAGTCATCCAAGCCTGTGCCATCACTACAGTAACCCGTGGCCACATGTGCTACTGAGCACCTGAAATATGACTCGTCAGAAGTGAAATGTGCTACAAGTATAAAATCCAAACTGGCTTTCAAAGACCTAGTGTGAAAAGAGGATGTAAAATATTGACAATGTTTTATTTGGATTATATGATGCAATGACAATATTTTGCATATATTGGGTTAAATAAATATACAGTAGACTCTCCGTTAACTGGAACTCAAGCAACCGGCAAACTCTTAAGCAACTGGCACAAAAACTGCCAGTTGCTTGAGTTCTGGTTAAAGGAGTCTGCTTACATTTATCCAGCATCTAGCAACCCCCAAGGGTGCGGTTAACTGAGAGTCTACAATCCTATTAAAACCAACTTTACCTATTTATTTTTACTTTTTTAAAAAGAAAATTTAGTCACATACATGGCTCATATTTTGTTTCTATCGAACGGTGCTAGTCTAGACCATTCCTACAGGCAAAACACAGGGCTCCAGGCTGAGAGGCAATGACAGGTTATGACAGATACAGATACAGACCCCTCACCTAAAGATGTCACCAACTAGTCAGACACTGTAGGACAGACTCTAGTGGCCCAGGCACGGCAACACTTCCTGGGTAGCTCCTTTAACCTTGGACTTCACTAGGTCTTTTGAGCTGGGGCTTGACTCTCCAGGGCTTGTCCCTGGGGACACCCTATTACAGAAACAGTCACCCAGAGCCATCACAGAGCTTTGGCTCTCCTTGCCTCCACAGATCATGGAGAAGTTCTCCACCATTCAAAGGGGCCAGGCCCTGGGCCCTGCCCCAGAAGTCCAGAGGCATCCTTCCTCCTGTCTAGCACCCTCTTTCCTACCCACCTGGGCTTAGGCTCAGCCCACCTGTGGGGTGGGAGGGGACTAGGGAGGAAGGCAGGCTTGACTGCCATCCTGGGCCTCTAGATACATTGGCTGGGTCAGCAGATGTAGTTCATGCTCCATTTCTAATGCCTGTCCTTCCTGTTGTCCCACTGATAGGGGAAGAGAAAGGGAACAGGAGGGAGCCAGGAAGGTGGGCACAGACCTCAGGGCTACCCTTCTCCACCTCGTTCTCCCCTGCCTGTGCCCCAGCAGAGCCCTAGGAGGGCACGGGAGCTGGGGCTGCAGCCTGCCTGAGTCTGCCCCTCCCTCTCCCGCATCAATGACTCCACCTCCCCCAGGTCCTGGCCGGGATCCGAAGGCCCCAGGCAAGTGGGGGAAGGGGAGCCACTCCTACTTTCCCAGCAGCTGCTGCTGCCTCTTCCTGTTTTGCTAAAACGCTGGCTCTGGACCCAAGGGGGTGGGGGAAGTCGCCAGCCGCTCCTGCACCCCCCAAAAAAGGTCAACCTCCTCCCCCTGGTCCTCTTAACTAGTTATTTATAGCCCCCCAGGCTCTGGCTGAGGACCTAGATCTCTCTTCCCTCAAATGTCAGCAGCTGTGGCCATTGCCCCAGGGATGCCGCCAGATGTGCAGAGCATTCCAGATGTGCACTGCCAAGGCTGGGGAGAGGAGGTGAGGCCCTTTCTGCAGTTGGTTTGGGCATTCCCTGCAGCCAAGTCCAGGTTCCTCTCAAATCTGCAACAGATCTGAGACAAGAGCAGAGCACCTCAGGCGGTGGGGCAGGTTCCTGAGAGTACCTCCATTCCCATAGCCCAGCCAAACCACCCTGCACACCCCAGAGGAGTCAGCTTGGGCTAGAGGCCCATTTGGATTGCTTTGCATGAATTAGGTCAGTATCACTGAGACTGAATTTGTAGGGGACAACTGCGGCTTAGAGGGGCAGAAGAGACAGGACACTGTCTTCTATTACTAATGGCAGCATCGAGCTCTGTCCCTGACGGAGCCCAGTGTGCGTCAGGCTCTGTGCTGAGCACTTCGTGTCCTGACCCCAGTTCTCATAACAACCCTAATATGGCAGGCACTCCATACCCCAGTTTATAGATGAGGGAACCAAGCTTCTGAGAGGTGAGATAACGTGCTTAAGATCACGCAGTGGTGACAACGCCACGAGCTCCAGCCCCAGCAGCCCTGACTCCAAATTCTTGCTTTTAACCACAGTACACCACCGCCTCCCTTTAGTCATTCCTTTACAGGTTTTTAAAGAGTTCCTTAAAAGCTCAGGGTACAGAAGTGTGGGGCCCATCCTCAGGGTCTGCCCGAAGGGACAAGCGTTTTGTCTCTCTGCCTCCTATGCCCCCCTAGCCCTGGCCACCCAGGCCAAGCTGGAGTGATCTAGAATCAGTGTTCCAGGCACAGAGGGGGCAGGTCAGAGCAGGATTGCTGCCCCAGCCTACAAGGACCTGGTGACCCATTAAGTCCCTTCCAACCTGGAACTTCTGTGACTCTGAGAACGTGGCGTCTCCTTTGCACCCTGGCCTGACAGTTCTCTCCACTCTAGGCTCCTCCCTTCAGCTGCACCCTGCTCTCCAGGAGATGAGTTCCTCCATGATAGGAACTGTGTGGCTTCTTTTGCCTTTGTGCCCAAGAACCTGGCACAGAGTAGTACTCAATAAATACGAAATTGTGCTCAGTGAAAAAGAATGGCGTGGTGCTCCTACGCGAGCAGGGTACTTCCTGGTGTCAGTACGGACCCTGCCACTCACCCCGCTGTGTAGCCACCCTCACCCTCTTTCACCTCCCCTTGGCTCATCTCTCCTTTCCTACCTCCACCCCCCTGAAATGCAGGGGCGTCATCCAAACCCACCCTAAGAGACAGTCCTGGGGAAGAGAGGTGAGGGTCCTTGGGCCAGGACCTCCTCAACATTTTACCTGGAGATTCCAGGCCTGGAGGTAAGTGCCTCCAAAGAGAAACCATTAAGATTTGTCACAAGGTGGAAGGACCCCTGCCCTCTGGGGCCACACAGGGTCCTGCTGGGGGCATGGAGCAAGGCCAAAGCCCCAGGCCTGCCGGTGGATGGACCACAGCGTCCCTGCAGGGGCTTCCAAAAAACATTTTGCAACTCAAACGAATTTCTTCTCACTCCTGATTAGAGTCTGGCCCAGTGCTGCCTCCCTGACCGTGATCGCTGCTGGCACAGGCATCTCCGGGCCAGGCAGTGCAGGCTGTGGAAGGAATGCTGACCTAGAAGCTGGGAGGCCCGAGTTCTCTGCCTGCTCCCCATCGCTGATTAACCATGTCATCTCCAACATGCTATTTCCCCCTTGGGTCCTCAGTTTCCTCATTTGTAAAAGGAGTGGTTTGTATTCGGTCAGGGTGTACCAAACGTAACCACACTTTAGATTAGTGGGCGCTGCAGATTACTGGGTACCCTTATCTCCAAAGAATCTGATCGGGTCTGTGAGGGGGCCCAGGAATCCGTTTCTACAGCTCCTTCAAAGCGAATTTGATATGTCAGGTTTGAGGGACCCTATAAATGAGATAATCCTATAAAGCACTGTAGCTCTCCGGAGCAAAGATTCTAGTAAATGGAACAGCCATATCAAGAGGTTTGGTGCTGTGAGGTTTTACCAGGCGACAAGTGAGGGGCCGTTTATTTCGTTGTCATCTGCATCATCACTGTTAGGATTTTGTTGCTGGCATTGCTGTTAAGAAGGGAGATGGCAGTGCCCCATCTGTTTGTTGCCATCACTAATGAGGCTCTGGCTTCAGGGGCCCCTTGCTGCCCTTCAGGTTGGGGGTGGGCTGGGAGAGAAGGGAAGGGAGGAGTGGGCCTTCCCTGGTGGGTGGGACCCCTTGGCCAGGGAACCTTCCTTTCCCTCTGTTCTGGGTGGAGTTTGGCTAGATGGGCTTTGGCACGGACCTCTGAGGCTGAGAGAGTGTCTTCCCACCCATGTTCCTCCCCCACTTTTGTGTCCCAGCTGCCTCAGCCCTAGGGACTGCCCCCTTCTCCTCCTCCAGTCTGACTTCCTCCCCAGCCTCCCTCAATCCTCACTAACCTCATTCCTGAGCCTGCTAATCTGTTTGCCACCCCTCTGCTTCCTTGCCTCGCCCTTGCACATGCCTTTCTCCCTACCTGGAATGTCACCCCCTCCCCCCATCCTCTTTCACATTTCTGGGCTCCTGCAAAACCCTGTTCAACACTCGCTTGCTTCATTCCAGCCGCATTGGCTCAGGTCCTTCCCGTTTGCTATGTACCCATTTATACTTGGGGTAACAGGATCAGAAAACTGCTTTAGACCCAGAAAAATTCAATAGAGATGATCTAAACCAGCTCCCTCATTTGACAGATGAGAAAACTGAGCCCCAGAGAGGTTGTGATTTGGCCAAGATCACACAAGTAGGGAGACTTTTTAAATAGTTGGCTTCCCCAGAGGCTTTCAAGTATTTTATGTGTTTATTTTGTTTCCTCAACGCATTGTGATCTATATGAGGGGAGAGGCTGTGTTTTTGTTTTGCTTTTAATGTTCTTTATCTGCACTGGGGTGTGTGTGTGGTGTATTTAGGGCTAGAGCAAGCAACTGTAATAGTTTTTATGCCATCAGGACAATCATTCTAAAACTCACAGTGGTCCGAACTTTTGCACATACATATTATTCATAGGATCCCAGACTAGCCCTGTGAGGTAGATAGCCAAGTTATTGCTATTTTACAGAGTGGGAAACTGAGACTTAGAAAGGTGTGCCCAGGAAGTTAATGGCAGAACCAGGCTTAGAACTCAGGTTCCCTGACTCCTAGCCTCCGCTCAAAGCCCTGATACCCACAATGCCTCTCTTCAGGTTCTCTCCTGATGTTTCTGGCTGGGCACCTGGAGTCATCAAGGCAGTGACCTCTGCCATCTTGTGCATTCATTGTGCCTTCTTCGTCCTGGGATTGCGGAGCCCCTATCTGTGGTGTCCTGCCTCTCCCCATCCTGTCCCACTGCTTTCTCCCTGTGACCTCCCATAGCATTGTTGGAACGTGGACACATACACATGTACTCAGACCTGCAGGTGTCTAGGGCAACAGCCCACAAGGGAAACCACATCACCTTTGTTGACACTGGTGGGAGGTAGGGGGACAGGGGAAGGGACTTCCTTAGTTCTCTCCACCTGCCCCCGTCCCCACGGTCATCTCACTTCCCAACCAGACCCATGTGGGCTTGTAGCCATACCCCAGCCTCTTCTTGATTTCTCCATCCAACTCCGACCCAGGAGGGTGTGTCACTTCTCTCAGAGCCTGAAATCCTGGATGGGGGTCGACCTGGTTATATCCGAAAGCCACACATCCCCCTAATCCAGGCCAGCACACGATGTAGCTCCCCTAATCCTGCCTGTGCAGTACAACAGAGAAAGGTGGGAACCAGAGATGAGACGCAGGGCTGAGGTCAGTAAAGAAGAGAGCTAGGCATCTAGCATATCACACATGGGTCAGGTGGGACCTCCAATACCCGGGTTCACACTGGGACAGGAGACCTGGCAGCAGCTTTTGCATTGTTTTGACCTGCTAGAAGAAAGTGCACAGGCTCTGAATCAGACACACTCTAGTTAAGCCACCTACTGGCTCCGTGGCCTTTTGTCTTTCTGGGCTTCAGTTTGCTCGCTACAACAATGGGGCTAATAATGAGATAGGAGTGAAAGGGACTTGAACAGCATATGACACAAAGGATACACTCAATAAATCCTAACGATCTTCCCTCCTTCCCTTCCTTCCTTCCACTTGTTATATCTGGTCCCACAAAACCCTTTGGAGTTGGGGACTTACCTCCCCTATTAATTTGCAAGTCCCAAATCCTGTGAAGTGGCATTTGAGCCCAGGTTCAGAAGAAACTTGAATGCAAGGCCCAAGTCAATCCAAGGAGATGGCTGTCCTCTGAGATCTCACCAGGCCTTGGGGACTGAGTGCTTCCAGATCGGCTTTGCGGAGAGGGTGTGGAAATTGCCAGCTAGGCGAGGGATTGTGGCTTCAGCTACCACATCTAGAAGGCTGGGACGGGGAGTGATCTCAGAGCCCTGAGGTTTAGACCAGCTGACTTTTTGGAGCTTTGAATCCTGGCACAAGATGGGCACCCAATAATACCTGTTGAATGAATGAATGGCCCCATCACTTACTAGCTGCATAACTTTGGTTAGGTTTCCTAACCTCTATGGGCTGTACTTTAATCATGTGCATAGCAAAGATTATTAAGAGTAAATGATCTCATGTTTGCCAAGAGGATAGTTTAGGACTGATACATAGTGAATATTCAGCAAAAAATAGCTAAGTAAGAGAAGAAAAGGAGCAAGACAAAGAGAGGTCAAGTAGGCCCAGAACCCTAAAGAGAAGCAGAAGAGGGTACCCCCAGGCTTAGTACTGGCCAGAGACTCTGAGAAGACTCCAGGGGGACAGGCAGGTCCTGTGGGGCTAATCTTTTCTGCTCGGTACTTAGCTGAGCGGACTGGGGAGAAGCTTGGACTCAAGAGCCTTTTAAAAAAACTTCCCATGGTAACCAGAGTAGAGGAGAGAGGTAACCTGCACTTTTCTGCCTCGTGTCTCTTAGGGTTCCTGGAGGCTCTCTAACATATCCCAGCAAGAGACGTGTGACTTAGGAACTAGCTTAAGACTCTGCCCTGGGGGGTGGGGGTGAGGGGTGGGGAAGAAGTGGTAAGTAAGCTGGCAGGGCGGGGAGGGGCACAGTGCAGCTTCCCAGATGTAGGTCACGCGTGCTATCTTGCACTCTGTCTATACTTTGGGAACAGTAAGTCCTGGTATGTGCAGATAGCCACGTGCTGGGTACCATGGGGAAAGACACAGGCAGGGGAGATACCCTTTTTGCTCAAATCTCTCAGAACTTGGTGATTAGGTCAAAAAGAAAAAAGAAAGCTCACAAACAAATACATAAATGATGCATATGGTAGAAGTGAGCATACAAGGACCTGACTTCAGTGCAGAAATAACTCCAGGAGTCCTGGGGGGTGGGGGGTGGGGGTGGCATTAGGAACAGGCACTGGGAGGTGCTAAAGGGGAGAGGCTGGCAGTCTGAAGTAACCAAGGAGTTTTCCTGGATGGTGTGGGCATGGAGGAGGGATTTGGAAGGGAGGTGATCTGGTTTGGAAATGAGGGCTGGGAAGAACACAACTGAGGTGGAAGAACCTGTGTCTTGCAGAGTCAGCATGGAGAGTCATGGAGGTGGGGAAGGGTGTATTGGGAGTGTCCAGCAAATAATGCACAGGAGCCTGAATTTTGTGCAAGGCACTTAGCAAGACACGATAAGAAATGCAGCCATGACTAAGGCAGTAGCTGGGCTCAGGGATAAGCACTTTTGAACATTCTTGGGAAGGAGAGTTGCGCCAGGAAGACTAGGTAGATGAAGGTCACTGTAGAGAGGAAGGCTGACATTATGGCATGGAAAGAAAGAACCCCTCTGGCTATGGGAATCAGGGAAAGGCTCCTGGAAAAGGTGGTACAAACTTGAGGATTGGAGAGATATCAATAGGAGGAGAAAGGGACTACAAGGACATTCATTTTGGGAGGGAATATAATGAGCCGAGGTAAGGAAGTGGGAAAGGATGAGGACACGACGTGGAGCGGCCAGCAGCCCACTTTAGCTGAAATAATAATAGCAACTAATAATACTGAGCACTACGTGGCAGGAGGCACTGGGCAGAGCGGTGGGGGGAGAGGAAAGAGACAGAGAGAGAGGTGTGTGTGGTGTGGTGCCATGTTACAGGAGGGCTTGGATGCCAGGAAAGAACTTCGTGAGGGTAAGTTAACAAGTGCACGCACTGCTGCCCAGCGGGCCCCGGGACAGGGAAAGGGACTGAAGTAGAAAGTCAGCTGCTAAAAGTCCCAGGTGGCAACAGGTGGCGAGGCTGGGGCAGTGTCTGAGGGGATCGGGAGTCTACCCTCAGCAGTTGGACCTCTAGGTGGCCAAGCCCTCCGAGGCCACTGGGGACTCTTGTTTCCCATCTGACATGGCTCTGCCTCTGGCTCAGCCTCAATTTCTCCTTCTGTAGAGTCCTGAGACTCTTAGGATCTCCAGGATGGGGTCCGATGGGAGCTGAGCCCTGCCTGCCTGTGGCCATGTCTCGCACCACAGGAGAGCCCAGGGTTTCAGGTCGTGGACCTCTCCCCACACAGCAGGTTGCCAGAAGCGACAAGGCTGATGATAGCCTGGGCCGGGAAGCGGAATGGTGAGCTCCTCAGGCCCTGGCCCCTGAATCTGACCTCCTCCTGCTAAGAGGGGTGAATGGGGGTGGGGATGGGGGGTGGGACAGAAAGAGCTGCTACGCAAAAGCGGCCCTGAGCTGAGCTTATTAGCTGAGGGAGGGCTGGAGGCGGCTGCATTCCGACTCACAGACTGGAACATTTCTGTGATCCGCTGTAATGCACTGGGAGACACTGGGCACATTGCTGAAGTTTGACTCATAGGACCGGGAGGGGGAAAGCAGGGGGGAGAGTTGTAGGGGGAGAGGAATGGGAGGAAGAGAGGAAGAGGAGAGGAGGGAAGGAAATCCCTTGAGAAATTTCTTAAAAAAAAAAAAAAGAAAACTTTCAAAATCCGCACCACCCCCACCCCTTTTTCTTTTAATAGGAACAGGCTGGACCCTTCTGTTCCCCTCTGCAGGCGTTGGTGGGGGTGGGGTGGGGGTGCAGAGGGGGAGGGCTGGGCCGTGATTCAAATCAGATCCTGGAACTCTCCTCAGGCAAGTTGTGCGGGGGTGTGTGTGTCCGTCTGGGATGCCTTGCACAGGACTTGGGACTCCACGCGTGTCCCACCGTCCCTGTCTGTGGCTGTTTGCTCGTGGACTGCAGATGTCCGTACTTGCGCGCGCGGCGGTCCTTCCCTGAAGTGTATCTGCGTAAATGACTCTGGCCTTGTGTAAACATGGATGTACGCCCCGCGTTGTGTGTGCGCGGCTGCGGGCGCTCAGGTAGCCGGGTTTCCGGGAATTGTGCGCGGGCCGGTGAGCCGCGGCTCGGGTGGCGGCCGCGCGCGGGTCCGGGCCGCGTCCCGCGTTCCGGGTCGGACGCTGCCTCCACGGCCGCGCGGTGTGTCGGCCGCCGCGCCGTGCCGCGTCTGCCGGGGTGCCGTGTCCCAGGGCCGCGAGCGCCGGCCCCCTCCCTCCCCTCCCCCTTGGCCCGCTCTCAGCCTCAGATAAAGCATTTCCTTCCATTGTCATCCTACCCGGCCGGCCGGGCTGCCAGGGCCCTCCCCCTCCCGGCCCCCTCCCTTCCTCTCGCCGTCTCACAGTTGCTCTGCAGCCTCCGGCGACTTGGGGGATGTGAGGCCGGCGCCCCAGCCCCCAGCTTCGCCATGAGCCCCCCGCTCTGAGGGCCCCGGCCCCTGGATGCACAGCCCCGGCTCTGGTGAGTACCGGGCTGCCGCCCCTCGCCCCGCCCGCCCCGCCCTGCGCGCCCCCCAGCACCGCCCGCCCGAGCTTGGGCTCCGGGCGCCCCGCGGCCCGGCCCGACGTGAGCCCCCCGACCGCGCCCGCCCAGTCCGGCTCTGCGGGGCTCTGGCAGGCTTCTGGCCCGGGCTGGTTCCGGGGCCGGAGGGCTCGGGCCTCCCGCGGGGCGCCCACATCCGCCCGCCCCAGGGCAGCGCCAGGCCCGAGGGAAGGAGTTGGAGGCCCCGGGCCGCCGGTGCACGGACCCGGGGTCCCATCACCCCCATTTCTGGGGAGGACTGACCGGGGGACCGGGGAGGGAGGGACGGCCGCCGCGGCCCGGGGAAGGGGCGGTGCTCCGGGGCGGAAGGTTTGGAAGCGCGAGGGCAAAGGGCAGGACCCACTGAGTTGGGGCCGGGCTCCTGGCGTTGGACATCAGCAGCCCCATCCCGCGGATCCCGGCAGGGCCGTACCCCCACCCCTCCGCTGGGGGAAAGTGATCCCCGAAGGGAGGGTCCCGGACTTGGAGGTTTCTCCGAGCACCGCCCCCATCCTTGCTCCCATCAGGGGGAAGAGACAGACACCTGTACCCAAGTGAGCTGCGGAGGGGCCGGCAGGCTTGGGGATCTTAGGCTGTGTACTTAGTGGTGAGGGACAGGATGTGCGGTGGCCCCCAGGACCCGGCGTCTCTTGGTGCTGTGGGGTGAGGGGGGCGGCAAATCTGGCAGCTGGGCTGGGCTCTGACAAGTGGAGTTTCTAGGCCTGTGGACTGGGAGAGAGCCCTTTGGGGCCTGCGGGCCACCCAACTCTCCCCGAGCCTGATTTCCTTCCCTCTGGCTACCCACTCAGATCTGACCTCCCCTGCCACTGCTGCTCTTCCCATGGAGTCCAGGCCATTCCCTGGTCCCTGCTGGCTGTCCTGCATACCCAGAGGCCTCCCCCTGCCTCTGGACACTGACTGTCTTGATGCTGCCCATCCCTCTCCACACACCAATTCGATGCTTGAGACCCAGGTTTGCCTGCCAGTTTCTAGGGTGAGAATGGGGCACAGACCTTAGTAGCCCTGCTTGGGACTCAGCATTTGGACTCTTCAGCCCGTTCCCAGGACTTGCACCTGGACCCCTGGGGACCTTCCTTAAGACCCTGTCCAGCCACAGGACTGAAAGAAGGGAGACTGTGACTCAGTTTCCTACCCCATAATGTAGCCCCTTGGCAGCCCATTTCTCCCCAGCGGGACCCCATAGGCCAGGTCCCTGAAGTGGCTTAGGCTGCCACACACACTTCTGTCCTAATGCCAACTCACTCAGACTGCCCAGGCTCCTTTTCTAGCTTCTGCACACCATTGCTTAGCTCCTCATTGCTTCTCATCTCATTCTCCTCTGCCCTCTTTCCCTCTATCCACCTCAATTAGTAAGTAATTTTCCTCTCTTCTGCAGTCACTTCTCAAGGACACTAAGGCAAAAAGCAGGCCCGCTGTGTGGCACCCAGTGGACTAAGACCTGCTGGGACTCCTCCCCTGCCTTAGAACCCTGGTGTTCCTCTCACCTGGCAGGGCCAGGCCCAGAGGCAGGGTCAGCCTCTCGGTGTTACATCTGGGATAGCCTTGGGCAGTGTTCTGCTGCGGCCTCTGTTTCTTAGCGTGAGCCCGATTGTGGGTTGTCTCTGGCTGGGATCCCGAGGCTGGAAAGTTGCATTCAGATCTCGCGCTGACCCTCCCAAGAATCTAAACTGGTCACTCCGCTTTGACATCAAAGTTCAGTTTCCTCATCAGTAACATGGGGGGAAATTTCAGGTGCACTTCCCAGAGCAGAGGAGGAGAGGTGGACTCTAAACAGCTCAGTGTCCAGTGTTCCTTCCTTCAGGGATAACGGACCCCAGCGTTCATCCGTAGTGCTTTCTGGGAATGCGAGTTGGAACTTTCCCTTCCTCCATCTTCTCCTCTGTCCTGATAATGGGAGTGAGAAACTTAGGTGTGGTGGTGGGGAGTGGGGACCCTCTCCTGGCTGTGGGCACCGCTTGCCCAAGGACCCCAAAGGCAGAAGCCTGTGTAACTCCCACCTCCTCTTTGCCTTCTTGCTCCTGCCCGTTCATTAGGAGCTGGTAATTTAGAATTTGGCAAGGGTCCGAGAAAAGATGAGCTAATTCCAAGGCCCAGGGTCACACGTTAGGGAATGGCAGGCCGAGTGGGGCTGCAACCAGACCGAACTCTGCCAGGGCCCATTCTCCTGGCGTTCTCTTCCCCAGGCCTGGCTCAGGTCCTGCCCGTGCCCTCGGCCCTGGCCTGTCTCGGTCAGACTTGAGACTGGGGCCTGAAGTGGGCCTGTATTGCTGGAAGCAGGGCTGGAGTGAGGCCTGGGAGCTGGGGGGAGGGCATGTGTCCTCCTTGAGACTCGGACTCTGTGTTTGTGTGTGTTGGATTTGTTCACTAGATGGGGCACTTCCTCTGGGGCAGGAAGCTTTGATTTCCTGTGGTGGGGGCGTTGGTAGGATCAGAGTGGGGTCTCAGCTATGGGTCATCCCTGATGTTGTTTGGAACCACAGAGGGGCTGCCGACCCAGAGGAGGCAGGAGGGAGAGCATTGGAGAGGAGGCCCAGACTCAGGCTGGGGAAGGAGGGCATGAGGCCACTGAGATGAGGGGGGCTGTGTGCAACACAGCAGGAAGCCTGGTCAGCAGGTGACCCTGCCGGGTATTGTGTTTCCCTGTGATATTTCCCCCCGTTTCTGTGGTAACCTTCCCTGGGGGGACCCGGCCTTTGGGCTGCAGGAAAGTGCCCCCAGACAGCTTTTTCCTTAGAGGTCCGAGTATTAGGAGGAGTCCCTAAATCTGGCCACCTCCCTAACCCTTTGGCTGCTAGGACCAGGACCTGGGAATCTAGGAGTGAGCAGAGTAAGCACTGAGGGGTGGCTGGGTAGAGGCCCTTTTGCATCTCCTTGGGGTGGGGGGTGTGGAGGGAAGGAATGATAGTGGCTGCTCGACTTGGAAGGGGTTCTGTGCCTCCCCTCACCCCATCTCACTGCTGCCCTCCTCCAGCAGTCCCCCTGCCTACCAAGAAGGAGGTGGACAGCATGCTGCCTGGGGCCAGGAGTAGGGGTGCAGGTAGCAGAGGTGGGAGGGGTGTTTTCATGAGCAGGGAGAGCATAGCTCCTTCGGTCCCGCAGCAATTCCCAAAGGCAAAGTAAGTTCAGGATATCATCTGCTTAGTGTAGGTCAACGTGTGATGGTGTGTGTGCATACTGGGTGTGTGGTGGGGGGGCTATGTGAGTGCCCGGGGCTGTGTATGTAGACATTGTGGTTCCATGGCCATTCGTGATCCACGCGGTGGCTTTGCGTTGGGTGTTTTAGGAGTATGCACACGTGTAGTGCAGATGTGTGGCGTCTGTGTGGTGTACACCTTTGCAGTCTGTGGCTCTGTGTGGGGTATATATTCATGTTTTGCAGGGATGTATACCTGTGCAGGAATGGCTTTTTATATATATTAATAGAAGTTCACATGTGGCTGCAAAGCACCATCTCATACGTGGTCCTTAAATGCCAGTTCCTGGACTAGTCGCTTCAGCGTCACCTGGGAGTGTGTTAAAAATAAAGATCCTCAGGGCCTATCCAGATAAACTCAGAATCTGCAGGGGCGGGGCCTGGGAATCTGGATTTCAACATGTGCCTTAGGTGATTCGATTCTGCTGCAAAGCTGTGTTTGAAGACCACTGATTTGGGCAGACCTCTTCATTTCTTCTCTTTTGAGGAAACAGACTTTTAGAAGGTATATGGTTTGTCCAAGGACACAGGGCTATTAAGAGGAAGAACCAGGGCAAAACACAAGCCTTTGAAGACTGGTCCAGGGCTTAGCCATGTGTGCAAGTTTGCACATGTCCACACTCACTGTGTCGGAGGGGACCAGGTAGGGCTTGTGCATACACTAACGGGGCCTTGACCTCTCCCCTGGAGTCCCAGGCTTCCTGACCCTACGCTTCCTGCCCCGTCCTGCTTCCTCCTCCCTGGGCAAATCCTGGAACCGTCGAGGGTCAGCCCTAGAGGTGATGTAGGTAAGCAGGGAAGCCCCGTTTACTGACCCACTCATTTATCATTCATCCATTCACTGGATGCTTGTTGAGCCTTGCTGTGTGCCAGGCACCAGGCACAGGTAGGGAATGGACACATAGGCCGAGCATCTGACTTCAGGGAACTTCCACTCTAGAAGAGGAGACAGATAGTAAGAAGTAAGCAAGTGAAGAAATGAGTGTGTACATGTAGTTACACATTGTTATAACTTAGCCCTAAGAAGGAAGTGAAGGGTGCAGCAATGGAGAATAACAAGGTGGAACTTCCTTAGAGAGGATGGCCAGAGAAGGTGACACCGGTGCCTTCTCTCACCTCTCTAGACTAGAAATGAGCCCTTAGAGCCTTCTGAGCATGTTTGGGTCCAGGAAGGGGGCCCGAATTGCCAGCCTCTTATCTGGCATGGAGGACAGCAGGGTCTCCACTCCTCAAGTGGTCCTGAGGGGTTGGCCAGGGCGGAGAAGAAGATGGGGAGCTGGACAGGGCTGACTTCGCTGCTGCTCTGTGCCTTGGAGGAGCAGCCTTTCCTTCGTGGTGTGGAGTCCAGGGCCCTGCGGACATGTTGGATGTTGGGAAGGCGGCACCCTCTCTCCAGGAGCTCTCAAGTGCCACCTCATTCCTGACCCTCCTCCCATCTCCCCACCTGGGAACTCTTGTGCCAAGTCCATCTCTGCCAGGGCTAGCTGGCTGCTTCTGTGGCCACTGAGATTTAACCTGGGTTGGAAATCATTGAGGAGAGAGGGGTTCAAGGCTGAGCAAGGACCTAGGTCCTGGAAGTGAAGACAGAACCAGAAAGAAGGACTGGGGCAGGAGCCAGGGACGACAGGGCAAAGGGAGGGCCCAGGCTGGCAGAACAGGGAACCAGAGCCAGAGAGAGGATGTAGAGACATTTGGCAGGACTCTGCAGAGCTTCTCTTGGGCCCTTGGAATCTCCTCCCCACTCTGGGTGAGACTCAGTCCAGGGGAACAGACATCACTTAGAAGACAGTGCCCCCATCTGGTCCCCTTGCCATCCTACCCCTTCCCTGTCTCAGGAGGTTAACTTTCACACAGCAGAGCAGCCTTCAGACCCTCTCACCTCCATCCTCTTCTGGTACGTTTTCCTTGGGGCACCCGAAGCTGCGTGCTGCAGGATGATGAAGCCCTTGCCTTGCAGAGTTGAGAATTAGAGGAGCCCTCCTGTAAGAGAAGAGGCCCTGTTTGTCGCTGCCTCGGCTGGCATCCCAGCCTGGGCATCCTTTAAGGTTGCTCAGTGCACAAACCCTCTGGACTGCGTGCCAAGCTCAACCCTAGCCTTGCCACCAGCCCCACAGCAGGCTGGGGAGGAGACTTCTCCTATTGAGCAGGGCCCTGGGCTAAACTCACCATCCCCACCCTGTCTCCAGCCACTTCCTTTTTCCCCCTGTTGCCTGCAGGGGTTGGTAACCCTGGTGGTTAGAGACCTTGGGCCTTCAGGGCCAGTCTGTGCCCTGGAGGGAGCAAGCCATATTCTATTTATTTTCAGGAGTCCAGCTCAGCTCCCTGCAGAGCCCATTCCTAGGAACCCAGCTCTGGCTCCTGCAGTCACCCCCAGCCCTGGAAGTCCCAGTCCCCCCCCTCCCCCAGCTCCCAGGATGGCAGGGAGAAGCGGGGCAGGCTGGGAGCCACAGGGTCGGAAAGAGCCCGGGGTGGGGGAATTCGGCGACTAGGCTGAAACCGGCTTGTTTTGCTTGCCTTACAAACCTGAATGGGCATCCACTGCGCCCTCTGGGGCGTTCAGGTTGTGGAACTTCTCTCAGAATGACAGGCTGGTGGCACCCAGTTGGGGCAGGGGGTGGGGGTGGGGTGAAGGCGGGGAGCCCCAAGCAAGGGGGAGCTGGAGGGTTAAAAATAGCTGCAGCCGGGTTTCAGTTAGCAAATGTGGAGGCGGGGAGCTGGAGGCGGGGCGGGTGGCAGGCAGTGTTTGCCCACAGCGCAGGGCTGTGTTTCCCCTGGGTCCCAGGAGTGAGTCACGGTGGAGCCTCTGAGGAGGTGCTGGCACTGCACCTCCCCACCCTGCCCCACACACGGGGTGGAATGCAGGCTTCATTTCGGGGTGCTAGAGGATGTGCATTTCACTTCCAGGCCTGCCAGGCCGTCTTTTGGACCAGGGGGGTTGTGTGCTCTAGAGGAAGAAATATGCCATCCTGAAGCCAAAGACCTGGGGCTGAATCCTAGCTGAATGGCTGCAGGACCTTGTTCAAGGTTGCCAAGGGCTCTAAGTCTTGGTTTGTTAGTCTTTCAAGTAGGGATTTTCTCACATGCATGTGTGAGCACGTAGTGACTTCTAAAGCACCCTACAGATGCTAATTATCACCTTAGACCTGCTGTGCCCATTGCAAAGCTTGGCAGGAGGTCCTTCCTGTAACAACACAGATAGGGAGGCATCTATGACCTTTGCCGAGTCCTCATTTCTCCTGCAAAAAGCTAAAGACCTTGGGCACATGGCTTTTTCTGCCTTGGTTTCCCCATCTGTAATGGGGAAATAATAGTAGTTCCCGCCTCATAGAGTTGCTATAAATATTAAAGTAAGGAATGTTAGCACCGTGCCTGGTATGAAGTCAGTGCACACGCAGAATATTCATCATTGTTATTAATGTTATTGTTCATATTTTGAAGGTCAGGGGTAGGGAATGCTTAAGACATGAAGAACAGAAACTGGGCCCGGCCCCAGTTCACAGGAGAAAAACAGGCCAAATTCACTGTTCCAGATTCCTCCACCCATAAGGGCCTGGAGCAGCAAGGTATCTGCAGCCAGAAGTCACAGGGTGGACGCCTTCTCTCTCTCACTCCTCTGGTCCCAGCCTCCCAGTGAGGTAGGCCTCTGGGGAACCCGAGGGACTAGAAGCCTGCTGGCACTGGGAGGGTCTGTGATGGGACCGCCCCGGGACGGAGTACCTTGCCAGCATCTGCCGGGGTGACCTTTATGTTAGCCCCTCCCTGGCAGCTCTTAAGAAGAACATGAGGCAGAGGAGGGATGGGAAGGTCAGTGATGTCAGCAGTGAGTATTCCCAGCATAGCGGCCGGGAAGAGGCAGGAGGCATTTCTCTTAGGAAATGATTATTATTCAGCCTACAGGCATTCATTGAGTAAGTCCTGACTTTGTGCCCAGCCCTGTGCTGGGTCCTCTGCATGATTCATGAGAGGCGGAGGATCCTGGGTTGTAGATCACACAGAACCTCAGAAGCTATGGGGCCCAGGAATTGAGTATGTGGAGTTATAAGCCCCGTGACTTAGATCTCTAGGAACCTGAGCTCGCATCTTGACTTTGCTTCCATTTGGCTGTACCGTCTTTATGTGTGTGTGATACACACATATCGTCTGTTTTATTATCACAGAGGCAGTTTGTGTGCATTGTAGATAATTAGCCAACACAGACAAGCAAAACTTAAAAGATACCACAATCCCAGCAGTCAGAGATCACTGCTGTGATACCCCAGGGCACATCTTCCCATTTCCTGACATGCCTTTGTATGTTGTGCTTTTTCCCAAAATGAGATAACACTGTGTATGCTGTTTCTTCATTACTCTGTACTGTCCATCTCTTTGAATTCCAAGTTGGCCAGAAATTGTCCTTCACAGTTGGTTTATCTGAATTGGTCCCCGGGACCATGCATGCAGCTATTGAGTTCCCTGAAGGCTGTGTTGGCCCCCTGGCTGGATTTGTGGTCTGGAAAAACCTACCCCACCAAGTCTTAAAGGCAGCCCTTGCCACCTGGAGAATCTGCCTGACAGACCTCTGCCATCTTCCAAAATAAACAAGCAAAATGAAGGGGGTACCCAGGTATAAGTGGGCCAGTGATCTCGGGGGTATTTACTTTCATTAATATTGATGTGACATCCCCATGAATGCCAGCATTCATACCTTGCTGCTATTCACAGACTCCTATCCATGATGCCCCCAGGCCATGGGGTCATGTCTCTGCCTTCCACTGCCGCAGGTCTAACACGATGCTGATGGCCCTTTGGCTGTGTTCTTAGTCCATAGGAGCCTGCTGTGAAGGTGGGTGCTCCATCCCTTCCACCTGACCACAGGGCTGGCCTGGCCTGCTCGTGTGTGTGTGTGTGTGTGTGTGTGTGTGTGTGTGTGTGTGTGTGAGAGAGAGAGAGAGAGAGAGAGAGAGAGAGCGCGCGCGAGAGAGAGAGAGAGAGCAAGAGAGCGTCTTTTCCCAAGGGAATTGTCTCTTCCCAAGGGAATTTGCTCCCTCTGACAGGTGACTTGCTCTGGTTGTGCAGCCTACATTTATATAGGCCTGACAGTTTCCAAAGTGCTTTCATGTGGTGTGTGATCCTGCCCTGCGGCCCTGGGAGGTTTGCTTGGTTAGTTACACCCTGCTGGAGGCAGCTTACAGGAAACAATAAAATGGTAACATGTACATTGAAAAAGCAGGGAAATATTAGATGAAAAGGGAAGTGAAGATGGGAGATGAAAATCGTGTGAGGGACACAGGCAGAGATTACTCTCTCTGTCTTTGTTTTTGTTGTGGGTGTTTTCTGGATGGGGACGTGCTGGCCTTCAGATGCTGGGCCTGCACCGTGTCCTGTGGCCTCTCAGTGGAGGTGGGTGGAATTTAGTTGTACTCATCTGTGTAGTGATTGTGAGCTTAGGTTCTGGGGCCCCAGAAACACTGCTTGCCGTCTGTGTGACCAGGGCAAGTTTCTTCACCTCTCTGAGCCTCAGTTTCCTTCTTTGTAAAATGAGGGTAGTAACAGTATCTCTGTTACAGGGCTGTGGTGAAGACCAAATAGATAGTACAGGTGAGATGCTTAGTTTAGTAACCAGCACACAGTAAGCATTCAATGCGTGGTTTTTGATCAATATTAATATTATTAATTAATTGTAACATGATACCAATTGATATTAATACTGGCCACTTAAACTTTTCCTTGGCAGTCTGGAGTGGCCGGAGGAAGGCCCATCTCCTGGCGTGCGTGCAGCAGGGGGGGCAGACGGGACAGTAAGCAGGAGTGGGGTGCACAGGGAGTCAGGGCTGAGGAGGGCCCAGAAGCGGAGGGAAGGGGAAGGAGGGCACGGGAGTGACTGTGAGACCTCCGAGGGGAGGAGAGGCTCTGAGAGGCTGCCCCGCGGTGGTGACTGTGCTTCCTGTTGGGGCAAGCACTGCCCCTTGAGAAAGACTGGCTGCGCTGGCTAAGAGGGAGCAGCTGGTTTAAATGGGGCACTGGGAGTGGGGGAGGGGGGGAGACAAAGGCAGAAGCTGACAAACCTCAACTCTTCCCCCCACATTCACAGGTGGGGCTCCGTCTTGACTGCTCAGGATGTTTTGCTTGTGATAGGAAAGATGGTGGTTAGATACCATGGTGGACTTCCTATCTCAGGGATTGGAGCACGGGAGTGAGAGTAAGTGGGAACTTCTGTTTCTGAGTGCTTTCAGGACCCAGGAAGCCCCGGGCAGTCTGGGCCAGGGGGCTAGGATGGGGTCGGGGGAGCCTGCCTGCTTGGGAGTCCCTTGAGTGGGTGGTGCAGGCCTCCCCATGCTGTAAGAAGGCTGCGGGTGACAGGAAGTGGATGCTGGCTACCGTGAGCAAGTGGCTTGCTTTTCCCGTCACACCTTCACAGAGGGCAGGCAGGGAAGACTGAGAGGTGGGTCCCAGAGGCCCCCGGAGGCCGCCAGGGCTTGGAGGAATCCCCAGTTTTCTTTGCCAGAGGACAGTGAGGCAGTCCAGAGAAGGCCAGTCCCAGCAACGGACAGCCACACACAGAATGGCCCAGTTCCTTCTGCCTTGGGGCCCAGGGTTCTCCATCCGAGAGGAGAGGCACCAAGTGGAATAGAGGACCTGGGGCGGGGGGCAAGGAGCCAGGGAGGACACTTTTCCCACCCCCAGGAGCTCAGCAGCTGCTGCCATGGTTACGTCTGCTTCCTGTTTGATTCATCTCAAACAGCAGAAGGGAGGGGGACCCGAGGCTCCCAGCTTGGCCACCGCTGCTGCGTGGGGCTGTTTACAACAGCCGCGTGTGGGATTCCCAGAAAGAGACTCCAAACCGGACATCCTGTGGCTGCAAAATACCCAGGTGTCAAGAGCTAAAAATAGCTGCCACAGCCCCAGTGCTGGGGGAGGGGGGCCGGTAAGGGAAGGGAGGTGGGAGGGCCAGCTTTGTGGCCCTCACATCCAGCCTCCTGCTGGGTACACAGCTGCAGATTGTGCAGAGCTTCAGCCCCGGTCCCTGGACTGACAGGAGGCCTTGGTTGGGGTAGGCCCACGTCCCAGGCCCCTCACATGAGAGTCCAGCCTCTGCCCCTGGGCAGCGGGCCCCTCTGCCTGCACCGTGGAGCTTGTGTTGGGGTGCTAATGAAAGAGCCTCCCAAGTCCTTGGCAGCTTCTAGAGAATGGATGTGGCAGGACACCCAAGAGGCAGGAAAATGAAGCCCATGCTCTTCTAAGACCCCAGCGTGTCGCCAGCCCCTTCGTCCCACACGTGGGCTGAAGTTATGGCGTGGAATCTGTGAAGCCAGCTGCTGTTGTCTAGAAGTGATTCTTCAGGATTGTCTCCACGGGGCCCAAGAGCAAACAGGCAGCTTCTGGCCACCGGCGGCAGTGCTGGGGCTTGCCGCTGGTGGAGTGTCTGGGGCTGTGTGACCTTTAGATCTTTCCCTGTGCCCAGCTAGGTCCTGCAGGTGCTCCCTCCCCGCCGGCCCATGGGCAGTGGGAGTGCTGGGGAGGAGCAGTGGCACATCCTGGATGAGAGCGTGGATGCAGGAACCCGGTTGCCTAGCTCAAGGCCCAGTTTAGCCACTTCCACATTATGTGACTTCAAACAGCTTGATCTCAGTCTTCTGGGTCTGTATGATGGGGATTCATTGGTTTGTCATGGAGGTTAGATGGATTAGCTCGTAAAGAGCTTGGAGCAACTCCTGGCACTTAGTGAAGCATTAGCGCACAAAAGCTCAGATGGAAGGGAAGGGCCAATACTGGAGCTGGGAGAGGCGGGGGACAGGGCTGGGCCTGGGAAATGCATCTGGGAGAAAATGGACCGTGGCAGAGGGGAGGATGCAGTTGGGACCAGACACGGAAGTGCTCATGCCAGAAGGGAGGCTGCAAACAAGTTCAGGGGCAAGCAGTATTAATCACACTCACTGAGGCAGCCCCTACCCCGTGCTAGGTGTTCACACGCGGCATGGCTAACCTCAGAGGACTGCTTCCAAGCTGATATTCTCCTGTTGTTATAGATGGGGCAGGCCGCCAAGGCCTGGCCGGTTCATGTCCCTGGCTCTCTGCCGGTCCCCGAGGGAGTCAGTTTGACCCCACTGCCTTCTGACCTCCAAGCTAGTGTCCTCTGTGCTGTGGACCCTCACTTCTATCACTTCATGCGGTAGAAGTTTCCACAAATTTCTAGCTTGCAGCCCCTGGATTCTGGATAAATCTGAGCAATAAGTGGTTTAGTGCCAAGAAAATGAGTAAGAGAATTTCTGGAAGGGAACCCAAGAAACTGTTAAAAAAAGGGTTGATTTTAGGGAAGTTCTAGGGAGGCAGTGGGTGAGTGAGAAACTGTTTTGTGTTTTTTGGGGACTCTGACTTTTTTTTAGTATCTGTAAGTAGTATAGTTTTTAATTTTTTTTAAAATTGTGACTTTTATTTTAAACTCCTTGAAAGTGAGAACCAGGTTTCATTCCTGTGCCCATCCACCCAGTCCCTGGATGGGTGGCTTCACACGAGGTACTGAGGACCAGCGTTTGGGACCGACGTTTTGGGTTTGCCCTGCGCTGGTCTGGTCTGGCTTGGCTGTACCACTCACCTGCCAGGTGACCATGACCTAGCCTCTCTCCCTTTCTGTTCCCTCCTCTGTAAAGTGAGTGTTGGCCTGAACATCCTTTAAAGCCCCCTTGGCTCCGGACATTCTCAGATTCTGTGGCCTGAGTGACTTCAAGAAGGGCTTCTCTCTGTGCTCCGCCCGCACGCTGTGTCAGAGGCCTGGCAGCCGTGATGTTCTCTCTCGTGCTTATTTATCCTTGGATCTTCCTGAAGCCCTTTCGCCCTCAGCTTTCCTCTTCTCTGCCAGCCCAGTGCGGAGTCAAGCTGTGTCCCCACTGCGCTGGGGACTCGGAACCAGAGGTGCAGTGTGGGGTGTGGAGGGGGTCAGCCCTCCTGGCATGGGGTGCGGAGGGGGTCAGCCCTCCTGCTGCTGCCTGCCTCCCTCTGGTGCTGAGACCCTGGTCTTCCTGCTCCTCCTTTTAGCTGGTCAGGAGACCAGGCAGGTGGAACAGCCGTGAAAAAGATGGGAGGCATTGGGAGGGGCTTCTTCCTGGCAGTGCTCAGGGGAAGCCCTCTCCCTCCCGCAGGCCCTGCTGCACCTGGGAGAGCAGGTGGGCAGGCAGGGCTCAGGTTTCTCTGGGTAGGTAAGGGCCTGGGGCAGCAACGTAGGAGGGGAGACCAGCTCGTGGCCTTTGTGTCTGCACTGGAGGCTGCTGAGGGTCTGCCAGCAGTGGGATGGGAGTACCCACTGGGGCAGGATTTGGGGGGCTCTTTGGTCTTGGGTGAGAGCAGGTGTTCTGGTTTGGGGAGGTGACTTGGTAGGCAGTTGCCTCAGTGCCAAATAAACTCTCTCTTCAGCTTGACTGCAGTTGCTTCCCAGGAAGGTAGAAAGAAATGGCGGGGGGGGGGGGGGGGGGGTAGCTAGGATTCCAAAAGAGGAGAGGTCTCTGGCTGCGGCCGGAAGCTTTGTGGAGAAGGGTCCAGCTCTACGCAGCACTATCGGTCTCATGGGTCCATTCACTCCTGCTCTTACTTCAGTTGGATCTCAAATTAGTGGTAACAGGGTTCTGAGAGAGGCCAGTGACAGGAGGGGCCACCAGATTTATCCCCAAGCCTGGGGATACAGGATGTGCACTTTCTGGTTCACTTTCAACCACTCATCAGGTGCCTTCTGATACTTTTCCTCCCTCTGGGACTCAGGAAAGCTGTTCCTCAGGTCTTATCTCTGTTGCTCTGGGCTCTTCTGATCAAAGGCTGTCAGCATGGAGCCAGGGAATTAGGGGAGAAGCAGAACTTTTTCCAGGAATTGCTTTTGGAAGCAGACCCTGTTGGCAAGGCACACACACACACACACACACACATGCACACGCGCGCGCGCACACACACACATATGCACACACAGACACATACACAGACATATACACACACGCGCGCGCACACACACGCACATATGCACACACACACACAGAGACACACACACACAGACACACACACACACACACACTATGCATGCATGCAGTTTTTCTGAACAGAGTTTTATATCATCGATCAGCATCACAAAACATCCCTTTTGCGCCTGGTAATAAATACTACAGAGTTCAGGGCCATTAATTTTTCTCCTGTCCAGAGAGACCATGGTGTCCAGAATCTGTGGTTCCCAGGGGAGTGAGGTGTAGAGAACCTGGCTGTCCCCAAGTGTGAATGCTGCTGAACAGCCAGCCCACAGGCAGGGACCAGGGAGGTAGGAGAGAATTCCCTGGAGGCAGGGACTCCTAGGTCCGATGTGGCCTCCAGGAGTGTACCCGGGAGCCTGGTTCAGAAACCTCTTTTGGGGGACCAGGTCCTGCAGAAGAGAGAGGCAGGGCTAAGAGAGCCCGGGACGGGGGTTACCTTGTCCTGAGGTGGAGAGGCTGCCTCCGCACCAGTATTCCTTGGGGCTCACAAACCTTGAGAAATATTCATGCCATATCCTAGGCAGAGGGCCAGGAATCACTGTGGTTGGCTCACAGTCCCTACCACAGCCTGCCCTGCGCCCAGCAAAGTGCTACAATAGGTCCAGATAGGCATGGTCAATGGAGTGTCCAGGTGGGGGACACAGAGTAGGTGCTAGGGGGAGTGGGGAGAAGAGAGGGCAGGGTGATCTGTGTGAGGAGATGGGCTTGAACTGGACTTCAAAGGATGGGCAGAATTTGAATAGGTGGAGCAGCATTTCCCTAGCAAACATTGTCATCCGAAGCATGGGGGCCCTAGTGTTGGAGGGCGGTCAGTGGGACTCTGTCTGGAGCAGCCCTTTCCCCCAGTGGCGTCTGCCTGCAGGGACCTCTCTTTTTTCAGTTCTGGAAGATGAATTGTGGCTGCCCCTTAGACGCAGACCCAAAAAACCAGCACCCACCAGTTACCCTCCAGGAAATATTCCTTTTGCCCCAGGTGTGGCCTAAGGAGGGCTTCTGTGTGCCCACCAATGCCTCCTCCAGATGGCTTCCTGTCCCCTCGGCCCTGGTCTCCTGTCCCCTTGGTCCTGAGCTGGGACAGGAGGAGGGAAGGCGTCCATCTCAGATAGGTGGCCTCAGGACTTACCTCTGTTCTCCCCCACCCCACGGAGCCTCTGGGCTCCTTCGGGCCTCTCCCCAGCTGACCAGCTCTGGGCCTACAGCAGGGTTTCATGGGTTCTGAGTAGGACAGGGTTTCTAGGCTGGGCTTGGGAGGGGTGGCCATTTCCAGAAGAAAAAGGCTTCTATGTCAGGTTATCCCAGAAAAAGGCCGAGTGGTTCTCTTCTCTGCGGGGACAGGCTGTAGGACACAGGATGCAGCAGCAGGAGGAAAGGGGTTCCTACTACAGGGTCCTTGGGCTGTGCATTTCAGACCCTTGACGTTAGAGCTGCTACCAGATCTGACTTGACCTCCAGGCCATGGCCCAGCCCCTCTTGCACCGTGAGCCCCTGCGTGGGCCCCGGTCTCCTGCTTCAGGCCTGCCTCTGCACCTTCCCTTCGGCTTCGTTAGCTCCGCCTCACCAGCTACCGTCCCATCCGGCCCCACCTCGCCGCCCAGCCCTCTCCCTTCGGGCTGGGAGCCTGAGCCCCGGGGAGATGGTATCTGAGCACATCGGGAGGACTGAGGGCATGGTTGGGCGAACTGGAGCCTCCTTGGGTTTCTGTGAGACACCTGAGTCGCTCAGTCGCTTGGATGGGGAGGAGGGAGCTGGGGATTGCTGTCACCCAGCATGGGAATTTGAGGAAAGGAATGGGGTGGAGTCCTCTCTTTTGGGTTAGCTTTTGGAGAGGTGCCGGGGCTCCAGCTGGCGGGGGGGGGGGGGGGGGGGCTCTGGGAGTGACCAGGAGCCTGCCTGGCGTGGCCCTCTTTCCTCCCCCTCGCCTGCCCCCTCCCTGCAGCCCCTTGACTCCGTCTCTCTTCTCTCTACAGATGGGACCCAGGTGAGCCCGGGTGCCCACTGCCCCAGTCCCTCTGGCACAGGTAAGCATCAGTCCTGAGGGAGACTGGCGGGGAGTGGACGATGAGGACAGAAGGGACATGAGAAGGCCTCAGGGCTGAGCAGTGGTTCGGCAGGGTAGCTGGCTGATCAGCCTGAGAGTTCTGGAAGTTGGGGTTCAGGGGGAGAAGGCATAGTTGGGATTTCATGGGAAAGGGGTGAGACGGCAGCTCTGGATCTAGGCTGGCCCCAGTGCTAGGAAGTGTGACAGGAAGAGGAAAGGCAGGATGCTTTTCTTGTCCTCTCTGGGTACAGTGAAATAGGAAGGCAAGTAGGAAGCTAGTATTTACACTTACTCCCCTGCCTCACGTCAGGCTCTGGGCAGGGCGGCACGTTCTCAGTGGCTGGCTCTTTCAGTCCTATGCCAGCCAGGTGCGCATGGCAGATGCCTCTTGCTGCTTGGTGGGAGGAGACAGACCCCTCTTCCCTCACCTTCCTTGCCTCCTGTTAGGGTGCACTGGGCACGGCGGGTGGGGGGGGTGGGAGCAGAGTTCCTGCTGCTGCTCTGGTTTAGGACGTGCCTGTAGGGCTGGGGCTGGATGAAGGCTGCCCCTTCCTTAACTTCAGCCCGTGTCCACTGAGGGCCTGTTGGGTACAAGGTACCTACCTGATGCCTATTAGTTACATGTGGCGGGAGAAATGAAGTCCAGGTAGCTTCTTTGCTTCCATTCTGGCTGTCCAGAAGCACACAGGTGGGTTGGGCAGGTAAGATACACAAATAAAAAGAGAAATAATAATAGAATGCAGTATGTGACCAGTGCCAAATCAGGGACAACTGATGAATGTGTTCATCCATTCATTCCAGAAACATGGAAGTCACCACCTGTTATTATTTAGTCTTCCTCATGTGTAGTTTTCTAACAGTTAAATACAGAAATCAGAAAAGGAAACATTAATGAACCCCATCTCTGTGCCAGGACAACTTCCTAGGCATTTTGGGGCGGGGGATGGTACAGAGGTTTATTCGTTGATTAAACCATTGTTTATTGGGTGCTGGGATTGGGAGCAATAAACAAAACCAAATCCCTACCATCGGAGCTTAACTCAGACGTGGCCCCTGCCCATGAGGGGTGCGCAGCGCACAGAACTGCCGGCATGACTGACATCCAGAGGAGGGAGGGACACAGGGTGCTGGGCTGGGTCCAGGGAAGCATGAAGACCCCAGCTGGGCTCGGAAGAAAGGGTGGAGTCTGGAAAACTAGAATTGAGGGGTAAGGGGAGCACCAGAAGGGGGACACTGTGCGTGAATCTCAGAGAATAAGACACATGGGTTCGTGACAGGATGGGAGCTGATGGATGAAATGGAGTGTCCATGTTCAGATGTAGGGGACAAAATCGAGAGAGGCTGGGTTAGCACCAAATTGCTCAGACCCCCAAATGCTAAACCACCCTGTGAGGTGTACCCAGGATTACGGGTAGAGCCCCTCCTGCATTCCCAGAAGCCTTCTGCTCTGGAGGCTGGGGTGGTGCTGGGGCAGCGCGATGGGGCCGCTCATGGTTTGTGTGTGGCTGAACCTCAAGTCTACTGGCCTGCCTGCCTTGGGTCCCCCGAGGTGCTTATTGCATTATCAGGGCAGTCACCCCAGGAAGCCAGGGCACCAGACATAGAGGGACTGAGACCCTTCCTGGGGCAGGAGTGTGCTGGTGTCAGAAACCCAGACAACCGGAATGAGACTCTAGGTTCCCTGGGTGGACACGTGAACAAGAGGTGGGGGCATTGAAGCCGTGCACTGCTGCTGTGGGCCGCCTCTGGGCAGCCAGCTGTCCTCTCCGGTCCCTGACATCAGGAGAGGTGTGCAGGCATCTCTCTGCTTTGCTCCTCTCTCATCTCTGTCTCATGGTCAGAGAATGGTAGAGCGGATGCTCCTCATTGGCACCCTGCTGTAGGCCCCTCTTCTTTGCCCAGTGATTGGCTCCCATGAGGAGATTTTCTTTTCTCTCTCTCTCTCTCTTTGTTTTGCCTGCTTGACCCCCCTCAGAATGACCAACAGTTTGGGGCCAGAATAGTAACAGCTACCTCCCAGGGGCTATCGGGGTGATGAGGTGAGAGGGTTTTGCATCTGCACATTCACGTGTGCTACAGATGTTAAAATAATGACCAGTAATGGTTGAGCAGGGCCTGGAGGCCCAGTGTCCTGACTCCCTAGCTGCTACTTTGCCTTCCATTCCCCCTCAGCCTCTGGCCCCAAGGACAGCCGTGGCTGCCCTGATGGGGATTGCTCACCATTGGATGAGCTAAAGGAGGCCTCCCCACAAAGCTTTCTGCACTGGCGTGCTCTGTTGGAGGGCCCCTGCTCCCACCCTGACTTGCCTCCCCTTCTCTGTGATAGTCGCCTGGCAGAGGCTCCACCTTGGAGCATCTCTGGCTGCTCAGAGCAGCCTGGCTGTGCTGGCAGGGAACCTGGTCTGGCAGCTAGTTATAAATAGCCCCTGCACCCACAGCCTTGGCAGGGTGCTCCTGGCGTGGATGCAGAGGACACTCGAGAAGCTGTTGTCCTCACCGTTGCAGGACCAGAACTGGCATGAGGCTGCTCAAGAGCAGGTTCCACGGGCACATGGGCTGTGCAGGCCTGGGGTGGCGGCCAGGGCTCGGCTGCAGGTTTGAGGCACCGCTTCTTTTTATCCTATGGCCCGAGATCGAGTAGGAAGGGTGGTGACTGAGAGGGTCTGGGAGGCCCTTTGGGGTTGCAGGCTGAATAAAGGGGACTGTTTGCCTGCCAGATCGCTGTCTTTGAGGGCAGCTGGGCCAAGAAGGAAAGGGCAGGGTCCAGAATGAACCATCAGAGGGCTCTCAGCCCATCTATAAATCACCATAGTCCCAGCCTCCAGCCTGGCCAGGTAAGGTATATAGTGGAAAAGCAGTATGCTTATGGGCAGAAGGCTCAATTTGCACCCCACCAGCAATAGACCGTGTACAGTTTATATCAACTCCTTTCTCATGGGCGACATGGAATTGAAAATAGCTACCTTGTAGGACCGTGATGAGGATGAGGTGAGGATAAAGGCCCCTCGAGCATGTTTTGTCATTTTGAATCAAGTGAGCCTGAGGCTATAGTTGAGGAGGGTGTAACCATGCCCCTGCAGACAAGCTTTCCGGGTGACCCTGCCCCCTCTCTGTGTGTCCTTAGGCTGCCCTAGGCCCCGTGCAGACACGCCAGGCCCTCAGCCCCAACCCATGGACCTGCGGGTGGGCCAGCGGCCCCCGGTGGAGTCCCCACCGGAGCCTGCGCTGCTGGCCCTACAGCACCCCCAGCATCTGCATCACCACCTCTTCCTGGCAGGCCTACAGCCCCAGCGCCCAGTGGAGCCCATGAGGGTAAAGACAGAACTCCCTGCACACGTGGCAGCCTTGAGCTCAGCCCACAGGCCCCCTCCCTCCCTTCAGCCCCTCCCAGACCCCGATCTCAGTGCTCAACTCCTTGCCCCTTCCTGGGCGGCCGGCCCTGCCCACAGCTCTCAATGGAAACGCCGATGCCCGAGTTGCCAGTGGGGCAGCAGGAGCAAGAACTGCGGCAGCTTCTCAATAAGGACAAGAGCAAGCGAAGTAAGGACAGAGGCCTTCCCTGCCAGTGCGCATGGGCCAGCTTCATGGGCGCGTGGGGGCTGGGGTGGGAGTGACACCAGCACGGCCATCCCTCTGCTTGCCCGACTCTGCCTGTGAACATAGGTCGGGGTTGAAGTCGGGGCTGGGGCCTCGGGTTTGCCTCTCACCTGAGGAATCCCTGGATTGCTCCGTGCTGGGGGTGTGGACAGGGCAGTGAGCAGAGCCTGTGCCCTGGAGGCCACCTGTCCACCCACTCCAAACCCACTCATAGTTCTCCGCCCCTGCAGGTGCCGTGGCCAGCAGCGTGGTCAAGCAGAAACTGGCAGAAGTGATTCTGAAGAAACAGCAGGCGGCCTTAGAGAGAACAGTCCATTCCAATAGCCCCAGCATTCCCTACAGGTAAATCTGTCTCCCACCTGCTTCTTTGCATCCCTGCCATGCCCCCTCCTCCCTATATGTCCACCTGTGAGCACTCATATACCCCGCTCTTCCTACCAGCTACCCATTGCCTTATCCTTCCCCCTCACCTCCTGTAGGAATACCTTCCCAGTGCCCTCTCCCAGCTGACTCCTGCCCTCTTCTCTCCTTCAATGATCTCTCCCCTCCCCCCACCTGGGGCCCTACCTCCCTGCACACACACTCTCTCTCTCACACGCGCGCACACACACACACACACGCACACCCCACTGGCTTTCTTTTTCCACACAAGTCCCTTCTCTTTTTATGTCTCCCCTAACCACAAAAGTATTCTGATTCCCAGAGCAGATTCCTCCCACCTGAGACAGTCCTTGATGTGTCCAGGACCCTGGCTCCTCTGCCTAGGTCAGAGGTCTGCATGTTGGGTGGCCTGATGCTGCCACCTGGAGATGGCACTGCCAGCCCTGTTCCTGCCAGCCCCACACTGCCCACCCTGCTGGGTGCCAGCTCCCCAGGCAGGTTCCCCACCCATGCTCAGGAGGGAGCCCCCTTCTTAAGCAGCCTTGGCACTCACTCCACAGAACTCTGGAGCCCTTGGAGACAGAGGGAGCCGCCCGCTCAGTGCTCAGCAGCTTTCTGCCTCCGGTCCCCAGCCTGCCCAGTGACCCCCCAGAACACTTCCCTCTGCGTAAGACAGGTGAGTGGGACAGGCAGGTGAGACCGCAGGGGAGTTAAGGGGGAGGACCTTGGACGCGGGCTGAGGCAGAGGGGCGCAGATAGGGGCGGGGCCCGGTAACGCTGGTGCCCCCGCAGTCTCTGAGCCCAACCTGAAGCTGCGCTACAAGCCCAAGAAGTCCCTGGAGCGGAGGAAGAACCTCCTGCTGAGAAAGGAGAGCGCCCCGCCCAGTCTCCGGCGGCGGCCCGCGGAGACCCTCGGAGGTGAGCGCTGCGGGTGCGGCTGGTCCCACCGGGCCAGGGGTCCTCTCTTCAGGGCTGCCCGCGGGTGCTTGTATAGGGTCTGCCCCACTCATTCGCCAGCCCCTTCTCTGTAAACTGACTTCTGCCCAGAAGAAGGGGCGCCTTAAAAACAAAGGGTCCAGACGCCCTGGAGACGAGGTGGACTGCCTTCTTCCTACCCTTCTGGGAGGAAAGCGGGAAGCAGAGGCCACCTGCCTGGCTACTACCGCCTGGCCTCTGACTACTTATGCCTCCCTCTCTCCCCACCCCCCAGACTCCTCCCCCAGTAGTAGCAGCACACCCGCATCAGGGTGCAGCTCCCCCAACGACAGTGAGCACGGCCCCAACCCCGTCCTGGGTTCAGAGGTAAGGTCTTGCTGGCTGGACTCCCTGGGGACAGTTCTGAGGCTCAGCAAATGGCCCTGACCAGACTGGGGCCGCAGGGTCTGGGCAGCCCCACCTGAGCCCCCTGGGTATTCTGGGGAAGGCATGCCCGAGGGTGGAGGTCTGGGACCAGTGACCCCTGCCCTGCTCCCCATGGCAGGCGCTCTTGGGCCAGCGGCTTTGGCGGCAGGAGACCTCTCTGGCCCCGTTTGCCTTGCCGACAGTGTCCTTGCTACCCACAATCACACTGGGGCTGCCGGCCCCAGCCAGGGTGAGTGGCTGAGGCGCCCTCCCCCACACTGAGCTCCCCAGCTTCTTTCATTCCCTTTTACTGCTGCCTCACCCCACTGCCTTTACTGTTCTTTCTGCCGGAACCTGCTTCTCCTGACTGCTCTCCACCTCTCTCCCAGGCTGATGGTGACCGCAGGACCCATCCGACAATGGGCCCTCGGGGGCCTGTCCTGGGAAACCCCCATCCTCCCCTCTTCCTGCCGCATGGCCTGGAGCCAGAAACTGGGAGCCCCTTGCCCTCTCGCCTGCAGCCCATTCTCCTCCTGGATCCCTCAGTCTCTCATGCCCCCCTGCTGACTGGTGAGTCCTGCTGCTTCTCCAGGGGAGGGGCTGGATCCCTGCACCCTGCTAAGGACCAGACTTGGGATGGGTCCCACCCTTCCTGCCCACTCTGCCACCCCCCCATCCTCCTATGCATCTCCCTGCTGAGTCCCTGCCCCCCACCCCGTGTCCTTGCTTCCTTCCATTCCTTTCCATGGTTCCCTCCTTATGACCCCCGCAACCCCCTTCTTTCCAGTGCCCGGGCTTGGGCCCCTGCCCTTTCACTTTGCCCAGTCCTTACTGACCACCGAGCGGCTCTCCGGGTCAGGCCTCCACCGGCCGCTGAGCCGGACCCGCTCAGAGCCCCTGCCCCCAAGCACCACCACCCCCCCGCCGCTGGGCCCCCTGCAGCCCCGCCTGGAGCGGCTCAAACCTCATGTCCAGCTGATCAAGGTGAGGGGAAGTGGGTAGGGGAGGTGGTGAGGGGTTGCTTAACTGGGCCCTTGGGGGCTGAAAGAGGAAGGGAGGCCTTAGAAGGGCAGGGACCTGGAGGACCAGAGCGAGGATGTGGCTCCTGGGGGGCCAAGAGGTGCATGGCCACTGGATTCCCGGCCAGATGCGTGCCCACCTAGCCCACCACATCCCACCCCATAGCCTGCACTCCAGCGTGGCTTCTCAGTGGGCATCTCCCCTCCCCAGAGGCCAGCCAAGCCAAGTGAGAAGCCCCGACTGCGGCAGATACCCTCAGCTGAGGACCTGGAGATGGATGGTGGGGGCATGGGGCCGCTGGGGGATGACAGCCAGGAACACAGGGACTCGAGCCATGGGCAGCATGAGGCCAGAGGCCCTATTCCTCTACAGCAGCACCAGCAGGTATGGCAGTACCCAAGTAAGTGCCCCTCTGAAGGTGTCATCAGGAGATACTGGGGCCTGGCATAGGTGGGGGGGGGGAGGGGGGGAAGATAGGATATTAGTGCAGGGAAACAGCTCTAGGACCCATGGTTACCTTGCCAGATCCACACCAAGGTGTACACAGACAGACACCCACCATGCAGGCACACTTAGACTTGGACACGCACTCCAGCAGCCTGCCAGGCTCAGGATGAAGCCATGTCCCTTGTCCAGCAGTGGGGCTGGCCTTTCCCGGAGCCCTGTACATTTCCACCCTGGTACTTTGTTTCCAGGAAGGTGGCGAGTGCAGGAAGTGAGCCAGAGCCAGGTTCGAGCACTTCAGCCAGAGCGCTCTCACCGTGGGGTCAAGCCATGTGGTATTAGTTTGCTAGGGCCTGCTGTAACAAGTACTATCAACTGGGCAGCTCAAACAACAGAAAGTTATTGCCTCACAGTTCCGGAGGCTAAACGTCTGAAATCAAGGTGTTGGCAGGGTTGGTTCCTTCTGAGGGCTGCGAGGGAAGGAGCTGTTCCAGGCCTTTCTCCTTGGCTTGTAGCTGGCCATCTTCTCACGTGTCTTCACATTGTCTTCTGTCCATGTCTGTGTCCAAATAAAGATAAGGACGAGAGTCATACTGGATTAAGGCTCACTCTAATGACCTCATTTTAACTTGACTACCTCTGTAAAGACCCTATCTCCAATTGAGGTCACGTTCTGTGGGAGGGGGACACAGTTCAGCCCATGACTCACGGTAATAGCCCACACACGTGCCATGGCTCACACAGGTCCTCATGTCCTTGGGCAGTTGTGCAGTCCTTGGAGATGAGGTCCTGGTCAGAGCTGGGCCTGAGGTCCCTTACCTGGATTCTGGTTTGGGAGTCCTGAGAACCCAGGGAGCTCTAGGGGAATGGGGTTGGTCAGTCTTGGGAGCAGACTTTTGGGAGGCAGGTTGGGAAAAGGAGCTCAGAGTCAGAGGTCAGAGCTGGACAGGAGGCAGGGCTAGAGGCATCCTGGAATCTCTCCAGAAAGGGGGCCTGTCTGGAGGTTTCCAAAACCTTGGGTAGATGCACATGGTACAGGATCCTGAGAATGTGGAGACTGAGCCCTGCTGTGTCCTTCAGGTGTTCCTTTGGGAGCAGCAGCGACTGGCTGGACGGCTCTCCCGGGGAGGCACTGGGGACTCTGTCCTGCTTCCCCTGGCCCAGGGTGGTCATCGGCCCCTGTCCAGGACCCAGTCGTCCCCAGCCGCACCTGCCTCACTGCCAACCCCAGAGCCTGCCAGCCAGGCCTGTGTCCTGCCCAGCTCAGAGACCCCCACCAGGACCCTGCCCTTCACCACAGGTAAGATTCGTATTGGAGTGGGGCAGGAGGAAGGAACTGGGGCACACAGAAGCTTGGGCACGAGTCCAGGTCTGCATTGTGGTGTCGCTCAGGACATTTTTTGAGGCCACAGAGCACTTTCTTGGTCTTGTTAGATCCACACAGTGTGCATGAAGCAGGGGACTGGGTGGCAGTTCTCATTTTACACATGAGGAGACCCAGGCTCAGGAATCTAAGGTGACAAGCTTGTGGTCAGGTAGCAGGCTGGCAGTCAGGCTGGTCTAAGAATGATCAGGATCTCCTGACAGCTGGTTCAGACCTTTCAAAAAATGATGTTTATTGTTTGTTGTTGCTCTGTTTGTAAAAAGAGCTCAAAAGCATTTTAGAAATTTTGAAAACTGCAGAAAAGCATAAAAACAATAAAATTCACCAACCAGTGTCCTACCACCCAGAGGCAACCACTCGTCAGTGCTGCTGTATTCTGTCCAGTTTTTGTTTCGGCCATGTGTATGTGTACAAACACCCTAAGTAACATATGTAGGTACCAGCACAGGTACCATATATACGTTGTACCTGCTTTATTCAGTTTACATATGAACACTTCATATAATTAACCTTTCAAAATGAAAATTTTATAGTATTTTATTTTTATACTATTTTATTTTTATATAGAGATTCCTCACTGGGTGGGCAGTGGATGGTTACTCATTTTTCCCTATTTGAACTTCCTTGGACATAAACCTTCACTCATCCCTGTATAGTTTCCCTGGGCCACTCTTAAGGAGTGGCATCCCTAGATCAAATGGTGTGAGCATTTTGAAGATCCCTGATGTCCCGAGACTTGCTGAAAGTGATGCTCCCACTGGCACTGTACAGGGCCCTCCTCTAGGCATTGTGCTAGTCAGGCTGAAATAGTAACTTTCTCAAAACTGCATCTGACTTGTCACATTGCCCAGTGTCACTTTGGACTTCCTAGCTCCCAGTTTTGAGGTTTCTGAGGAATTCTTTACCCTCTTGCTCCCCTTTGGTAGCCCATTTGGGCCATGACATTCAGTGTGAGACCCCTGACATTAGGCCTTCCTTTGTTAGGCTCTGAGTTCTTGAGTTCATGGCAGATGAATTGGGTCATATGAGGAAAGTCAGTTGAGTTGGCTGGGGCTGTGTTGGTGTGTGTGTGAGGTGGTGGGGATGCTTGGGTAAGCAGCTGGGGGTGTGAGTCTGGGTGTAAGGGCCCAGGTTCAGGATGAGGTGGTGTGGGTGTGTGTGCCAGACCTGGTTCCACGTGGGCCAGAGGCAGGGGCTGGGGGCTGGGCACTGGGGACCCCCTGGGGTCCTGGCTCTGACCCCACTTCTGGCAGGGCTGATATATGACTCGGTCATGCTGAAGCACCAGTGCTCCTGCGGAGACAACAGCAGGCACCCAGAGCATGCAGGCCGCATCCAGAGCATCTGGTCCCGGCTGCAGGAGCGGGGGCTCCGGAGCCAGTGTGAGGTGAGGAGGTGGGTGGGGGCTGCAGAACCCAGGAGGGTGAGGAGGTGCTGGAAGGGGCCGGGGTGGAGGCCCTGGAGCCAGCATGAGATGAAGGGAAAGGCAGGGTGGTGGTAACGGGGTGAGCAGGGCCTCAGGAGCTCTGTGGGCCCTTCCTCAGTGTCTCCGCGGCCGGAAGGCCTCCCTGGAGGAGCTGCAGTCGGTGCACTCTGAGCGGCACGTGCTCCTCTACGGCACCAACCCACTCAGCCGCCTCAAACTGGACAATGGGAAGCTGACGGGTAAGGCCCAGTGGCGTGTCAGGGGTCCCTGTACCTTTCTTGGCTCCCCCAGCCCTCCCATCCCTTCTCTTTTGCCCCGGCTCTGCCCAGCCTGTCCCTCTAGCATCCGGGACATCCCCATGCAGCCCCTAGTCCCTTTGCTGCCCACCTCCACCTTGCCTTGTGCACCCACCCCGGCCCCCTTTTCAACGCCTCCCCGCTCCTGGCCAGGCCAGAGCCCGAGAGGATTCAGCTCAGACATACTGGGCCTCTCTCCACAGGACTCCTGGCACAGCGGATGTTTGTGATGCTGTCCTGTGGTGGTGTTGGGGTAAGTGTGCCCAGGGGTCTCGAGTGGGCATTGCCATGGGTTCTTGGGTCTCCTCCCTGTGTTCCCCCAGGCTCAGCACCCCCTCCCACCTGCTTGTTCTTATGGTTCTGCCCCTCTGCCGGCTAGAAGCTCCTTGTGAATAGGTGTGTCCTTGGACCACTAGTGTCTCCTGAATGTGGAGCCCTGTATCTTGCATTTATAAGGTGCTTGATACATGTTGAGTGAGGCTGAAAGAGCAGAGCCAAGATCAGGTCCCTTCATACACCCCAGTGGTTGGGACTGGCCCTTCCCTGCTGGCCTCCAGACTGCTTGGTCCCCCTGGAGCTGGCTTCCAGGCAGAGTCGGGGCTGCCTGGCCTGGGGCTATGGGTGTACCTCCAGTGTCCTTGGTGACCCAGGCACTCCCTCCCACTCCCCAGCTTTCCTCCTTCCCTCCTCACCCTGCTGGGGGGGCTTCCTGCCTTATGGTGATAAGTGTTCTCCTTACCTTAAAAGGTCCCTGCTGTGATTTCCTAGCCAGATGTGTGGAGGCAAGGGATGGAGGCCTAGTTCTGGAGGGAAATGGGAACGTAGCTGGGGGGGCTGTTTGGGAGCCAGTCAGCACCCTATTCACAACTTCCCATTTCTTGCCACTTTCTGATTTTTCCAACTGTTGTTGCTTCTGTTTTCTCCTCCCTCCTCTCCCTTTCTCTCTCTCTCTCTCTCTCTTTCTTTCTCCAGCCTCTTGAGACTCTCTCTGCCTTCCTCGCCTCTCTTGGTTCGCCTCGCCCTCCCCATCTCCCCATCATGCCCCCCGGCCCCTCCCTAGCCTTGAGGCCCAGGGACTGGGTTTGGGGGGCCTCCCAGCCTGGGCTAGGGGCCCTGAGTGGAAGACAGTGGTGCAGACGGCCCCTCGAGCTCCGACCATCCCGCAGGGCCTGAGCAGAGCCAGCTGGGGCTTAAAACCCCCTCCCGGCCCAAACCCCAAGTCCCACCCAGGTAACCCCATGCCCCCTACTCTGACCGGGGAGGCAGGCGCGATGCTGCCGGCAGAGTGCTGGCCAGATACGGGCTGGTGATGTGGACTGAAGCTGGGACGGAGACATCATGCTGGGACTGGGGGATACAGGAGGCCTTGCCTTTGGGCGGTGGGGCACTGGGGAGGCAGCACTGTCTGCCCAGCTCCCTGCCCCTGGGGTCCTGGCCATGGGGTGGGCGTCACCCGTGGGCCCTGGCTCCTGTGGGAAGCCTGGGATGATGCGGGCCCTGACTCTGGCCCCCACAGGTGGACACTGACACCATCTGGAATGAGCTGCATTCTTCCAACGCCGCCCGCTGGGCTGCTGGCAGCGTCACCGACCTGGCCTTCAAAGTGGCTTCCCGTGAACTAAAGGTAGGAAATATGGGTTGAAAGTGGGCAAGCCATGGAGGAGGCAGCAGGACAGGACAGTGGGGAAGGCTGGATCCAGAACCCCAGAGAGCTCATTCCTCTAGGGTAGCACTCCATGGTTTTTGGAAGGGAAATCGAGAGCTCTGGGGACCAAAATGAGATTTGAACCTTAGGCTCATGTTACTTGGTGGGGAGTTGAGCCACTGTGAACCTGAACCTTTGGTGTCTAAGGGATGCAGGGTCCTGATCACCCAGGATCATTTAACTGACTATAGGCAAGTTGCAGAGTGTCTCTGGACCTCTGTGCATTAGTAGACTGGTTCTTTGCGGTGCTGAGGTTTTATAGTCTGGGTTGGTCTCTGGGCTGAGCACCTTACAGGGACTTGTCCTGAGGTCCACACTCCCCATTGTTTAGGAGCTCAGCTCAAGACAGTCACGGTGTCCTCAGTGTCATAGCCCCTTGGTGGGGCTTTGCAGTTAAAGGCACAACCCTGGGTCTAAAATCCTGGCTCCACTTACAACTGGGCAACTTTGCACAAGTTGTTTAACCTGCCTAAGCTTCAGATTTCTCCCCAGCTGTAAACCAGAGATAATAATAATGTTTATCTTATGGAGATGTTGTGAGGGTTAGATAACATTTATCTCAGAGAGATGTTGTGAGGATGAAATCCAGTGTTTAGAAAGTGCTTACATAGGGCCAGGCACGTAGATTTGGCCCAACTAACAGTAGCTGTTGTTACCACAAAGTGCTAACAGCTGGGACACACCAGGGTGGGGGGATCTGTGTTCACATCCAGCCTAAAAGCAGAGGATGTGGCCTGGGGACCAAGTACTGGCTTCACTTCAGGTTCATCCTGGCTGCAGTCAGCTGTTTACCCATGCTTCCTTCTCTGGGTAGGAGCCTGGGGCTGGGGGCAGGTTCATAGAGATGTGGGTCAGAGGGCTGGCTATTTGCTTGATAAGCATTCTTTTTGTTTCCAGAACGGTTTTGCTGTGGTTCGGCCCCCAGGACACCATGCAGATCATTCCACAGCCATGTAAGGCCTGGGGGAGGCCTGGGAAGGGTGAGGTGGAAGACATTCCCATCTTCCCCTGAGCTTTTTGCAGCTGGGCTGGGCCAGGATCCGGTGGAAAGAGGAGGCTGGAGAGCTGGAGACACAGGAGGGAATGGGCTGGCAGGTCCTCTTTCTCCTCTTCCCAGGGGCTTCTGCTTCTTCAACTCAGTGGCCATCGCCTGCCGGCAGCTGCAACAACAGGGGAAGGCTAGCAGGATCCTCATTGTGGACTGGGTAGGTCCTGGTGCCTAGACACTTCAGACCTGACAGCCTTGTGGAAAGCGCACTGAGCCTGGTGTCAGAAGGTGTGACGTCATGTCCTAGTTCTACATTGGCCTCTTGGGCCTCAGTTTCCCCCTATGTAAAGTGCAGGTGAAGCTAACAGCCACATCACAGGGGCCATTGGGAGGCCCAGAGGAAATGGTGTGTGGGAAGGCCTTTGGCCATAACAAACTCCCACAATGGGAGGAGCCATTTGAGAGCTGTCTTTTGACCTCACTTGGCGTCTTTCTGCATTTCCCCTACAGGTAGTGACAATAACAGTCACAGCAGAAAAATTCAACATACCACTAATTTCATATGACATATTTAATCCTGACTATAATCTGGTTTTCAGATGACAAAAGTGAGCACAGAGAGGTAAAATAACTCGCATATAGCCACACACCTAGCACATCCTGAGCCTGGGATCTGAGGCCAGTGGTCAGCTCTAGAGCATCACTTCCCAAGCAGCGTACCTGTACCACCCCCGGGGTACGTGCTGGGCTGTTCAGCGGTACATGAAAAATAATCAGTAATGGTGAAAAAACAAGTAAAATGAAAAAATGCAAAACGTTAGTTACGGAACAATAAAGGTTAAGTTTGAATCACTGTTAATGGAGACACTTCATAATTAGATCACATTAGTGAGTGATGGCTGGTGAGGGCGTGGCTATGAGCCCTTCCCCCAATCATTACCTAGTTTCAGAACCATCCATTTGCAATGTTTCTAGAACTTCTCCAAACATACAAATACATCCATAGCCAGACTGTTTGAGCAGTCTAGTTACTGACTGAATAAAAGTAAGTACGTTGTCTTTAATTGTGATTCTTTTTAAATATTTTTTTATTTAATGTTTAAATACTTGATCATCATTATCAACATTTAACTATATTATGAATATTGTAAAATTAAATCTGTGGTTTGTACCTTTAGTGTAGTAATTTTTCTTTTCTAACTTAGTACCTCATTTCCACTATTTTACAAGAAGATAGGCACTGAACAAAAGTGTCAGCATTTCAAAACTGCTGTTTTAAAAACAAGGAGTACAATCTATAGAAATGGGTTTCATCGGGTACACAAGTGGAAAAAGATTGGGAACCACTGCCCTAGAGTATATGAAGGCTGTCCAGAAAAAATCCAGCCATAAGTGCCTCTATTTTTCATTTAATATGGCAGGTTACTTTCCGGACAGCCTTCGTACACAGCCACACACCTAGCACTGCATTGTAACTACTAAGCTGTCCCACTCTGCATTGACATTTGTGAATGGGACATTTGTATGCAGAAACTGCAGACAGTGGAGGAGCTTCCCACACTTGCACCTGTGCATGGTCCTGTGAGTTACCAAGTGCGGGGCCATAACGCCTCCTGCCCCTCGGTAACTGAGCTTGGTCTCTGATCACCTGCATCACTCCATGACCTTGGGTGAGACACAGTAGCAGGGGTTCCTGACATGTGTAATCCTGGACTCTTCCTTCTCTTGCCACTAATCCACCCCCACACTCTCTCAGAGGCAGGCCTGCCATTGGCATGTCTCGTATTGTAGCCACCCCCATCCAGCATACACAGAGAGACTGAGGTTCAGAGAGGATCCATTGATTACTAGGAGCTACTCAGTCATTTAACTCTTAAGAACCCCAGTTCCTTCACCCCTAGTCTAGGGTCCTAACCCTTTGAATGGTCATGACCTCAAAACCTTTCTGACCTATTCCAGTCTCCATCTCCCTGCTTTCAGACCTTCCCTAATCCATTGCCCGTCTCCCTGCACAGGATGTTCACCATGGCAACGGCACCCAGCAAACCTTCTACCAGGACCCCAGTGTGCTGTACATCTCCCTGCATCGCCATGACGACGGCAACTTCTTCCCAGGCAGTGGTGCTGTGGATGAGGTACCGCACATTGGGTTCACCCAGTCCAGCCCCAGCGACTCCCTCACGGCTCTTACTCTGCCTCTGTCACAACTAGCTGTGTGGTCCTGGGCAGATTGAGCCTCCCTGATCCCCAGTTTCTCCATCTGGAAGTAAGGAAGGTGGAGGGGCTGGTCTTACAGTGCAGATATTGTGGGGTTCCCCTCCCGGGACTCTGCTCTCTCATGTCTCTCTTGTGTCCTGTTTTCCAGGTGGGAGCTGGCAGCGGTGAGGGCTTCAATGTCAACGTGGCCTGGGCTGGAGGTCTGGACCCCCCAATGGGGGATCCTGAGTACCTGGCAGCCTTCAGGTGGGCACTCTGGGGGCCCAGCAAGGCCTCCCTCTCCTGCCCGCTTTCCCAACAGCACCAGGTCAGAGGTGATCCGTTGGCTCCTCAGTCTGTCCTCATACAATTACAACACATTATACGCCAGCCCCAGAACTGAGGCAAACCAAAGGAAAAGCACCGTTACACTGGCCTCTCGTAGCCTCCACCCCCGATAGGAAGATAGGAAACAGAGTGAAAAAGTCAAAGGGTGCTTTATAAAGTCATGCACTATCAAGAGCCAGTGTTGAACTGAGTGCTGGGAGACAAGCCGGGTGGAGTGAGCAGTGCTGCCACCTTCAGTCAAAGAAAGCTGCCTGGAGGAGGTGGGCTTAGCACAGGAGATGAGAAACTTAGATTGTGGAGAAAGAGGGAGCACACATGATGTCCATGTTGGGGGAATTGCTTAAGAAAAGCCATTCTAACAGAGCAGCTTTGGGCTCTGTTCAGGAACCTCTGTGGCCCTTGTACTCCATTTGGGAAAAGGAACCCTGGAAGTAGGCCCCCAAATATTTTTCTGGAAATATTCTCCATGAGTGCTAATTCTGTAGGAGCCCTGGACTGGGGTTCCTGGTGTTTATGCGCCCAGAGTCCAGGGCCTTGAAAGACACCAAAATGGACCGCAGAGGTGGGTCAGGGCTGGAGGGTGTGTGTGGAGGGGGGAGGGGCAGGAGCAGAAAATGGATCTGGGTGGTCCAGGCCCTCAGAGTCTAGTCATTCTAGTCAGCTTGTAGGTGGCATGTGGCGAGGTATGGTCAATTTAGTCCAAATTAGGTGGCAACTGAGCACTGAGTATTTCCAGTCCCGAGGCTTAACGACCTGCCCTGTCTCTGCAGATACATGCACACCCACTCAGTCTTCCTTCATTCTCTCTGGTGCCCCATCCTTGACTCCTTTCTGCCTTATGCCAGTTAAGAACACTGGGTGGCTGAGTCCTTAGGGTATGCCAAGGCCACGGGTGGCCAGCCAAGGTCAAAGAAGCCAGAGGGATTCGCTACCCTGCTGCGAGATCGGGTGTCTTGGAGTCCTAAGAGCAGGGTGCCCGCAGTAGAGTTGGAGGGAGGAGGCTGGCATCAGGCAGGGGCCCTGGGCCTCCATCCTTGCCGCCCTGCACAGTGTGGTGAGCCCCTCTTCTCACGTCCTCACAGGATAGTCGTGATGCCTATCGCCCGGGAGTTCTCTCCGGACCTGGTCCTGGTGTCAGCTGGGTTTGATGCTGCCGAGGGTCACCCGGCCCCACTGGGTGGCTACCGTGTTTCTGCCAGATGTAAGGAGCGCCCAGCCCCTGGGGTGGAGGGGCACTGGGGACGAAGGCTGGGCTGGGAGGGGCGGACTGCTCAAGTCAAGGGGCAGGCGACAGCGGCCGGCCCAGGACCTGAGTGTGAGGACCAGTGTACAGCAGCTGGCCCTGGAGTCCCTAGGCTCACCTCACGTAGCCTGGTACAGTCCGGGGCCCCTTTTCATGACCAAGTCTGTTCACACCCTGGGGACTTATGTCCAATAGACAGGAAGCTCAGCCATAGGACTCCCCCCCACTCCAACTGTGTCATTCATTCCCAGGCCGACTGGGCCACAGGGCCTGGAGGACAGAAAGAGAAGATGGTGTGACTCAGTGAAAAAGACACTGACTGGTGTCGATACTGCTTGTCCAGGCCCTAGCCTTGCCACCTACTAGCTGTGGGTCCTTGCACAGGTCCCTTAACCTCTCTGAGCCTTTAATGACACATAATAATAGGTTTTACATAAGATTCCATGTGAAAGCACTTGGGAGAGTAGAGAGGTATGCACCTGCGTCATTGTTTTTAAGGGAAGAAGCAAGCAAGGGAATAACGGGTAGAGGGGGTCCACTGCCCTCCACCCCCATCTCCCCCCATAACTCCCCCACAACCATCTAGGTTTTGGGTACATGACACAGCAGCTGATGAGCTTGGCAGGAGGTGCAGTGGTGCTGGCCTTGGAGGGTGGCCATGACCTCACAGCCATCTGTGACGCCTCTGAGGCCTGTGTGGCTGCTCTTCTGGGTAACAAGGTGAGCTGCCCACACCCCCACCCTCCCCCATTCCAGGCCTCTGTGGGGCAAGGAACCCAGCTCTCCCAGGACTGCCCCAAAGCGCAGGCAGATGGGGCACCTCCCTGAGGGTTCACAGATAGGGTCGGTGTGGCCACGCCTGGAATGAGGGAGATAGAGTGTGGAGGTGGGATACGCCACGACTAGAGCCAGCGCCTTCTGCCCTAGGCACAGCCAGGAGCACATGCCTGTTTGTGCCCCAAAAGCCAGGGCCCTTGGGGTGGGAGAGAGCTGGGCTGGGTGTACCTGGGATTGGTGGTTGATGCACTGTGTTCTATAGGTGGACCCCCTCTCAGAAGAAGGCTGGAAACAGAAACCCAACCTCAATGCCATCCGCTCTCTGGAAGCTGTAATCCGGGTGCACAGTGAGTGTGGAGAGAGGACACCCGCTGACCCCAGACTTGGGAGAACCTGAGGGGTCTGCTGTTCCCAGTGACCAGGGCTTCTGCTGCTAGCCAGGCCAGGGACCCTCGGGCTGGTCAGCAGTAGGCTTCCTATAAGTTACCCCAGCCAGGATGGTGGGACAGCCCTTGGATTCCTCCACATGGACCCAGTAGAGACCAGACAGTGGCCTCCTCAAACTGGCCTCCCATCTCCAGCCACAGCGCTAGGCCAGGGCCAGGCCAACAATGACACTTAGACCTTACTTGCCTAAAGGGCTGATTTTCACCTTGACTCTCAGTTCTGGGGTCTCAGGAACTCTGCTTGCTTTGGGGACTGGCTCTTAGAATAACCCCACATTTGGAAAGCACTTAAAATGTTCAACTTCAGCTCAGCATTGTGTAGAGCACTTTACGTAAAGACCCATGATCTATGCTAGGGACACAAAAATGGTGAATAAAATAGACTTCCTCACATCTGGGGCTCAGTAGGGAAGCATGCGTAACATGAAGATGCTGCTGGTACTCTGTCCAGAGCACTCACACTAGGCCAGGCTCTGGGCGTGTTCCTAGACTTCTCCCAGCAGTACTCAGGGTGGTCATGTCCACGGTCTGGGTGGGGCAGTGGGAGCCCAAGGTGGGTGACAGAGCAGCCACAGTGATGGTCAGCTCTGCTGGCACTGTGTCCTTCCCTCCTCCCACCTGCTCCTGGCCTGAGCATTGCTAGGGGCTGAGTGAGTTGAACCCTGGGCTCCAGTAGACCAGGGCTCAGAATCTGTCAGGTCACTCTGATACAGATCCCATCTAGGGAAAAGTGGGCCCTACTGGTGCTCTCAGGAACTCTGTACCTATGGGAATGGGTCAGAGGTGGCCTTTCAGCCAAAAGGGTGTGAGAGGAATGGCTTGGGCACATACTAGACCAACCCTGTCATGTTTGCGGGGGCCAGGACAGGGAAGGCATTGTGTTGAAGGTAGAGGCAGGTCAGAGAGCCGGCCCCAAACTGAAGACATGCCCAATATTCGTGGACTCTTGGCCTGAGATGTGCAGTCTTGATATCAGCCTTGGACGTGTGGTATGGCGGGGGAGGGGCTTGTTTCCCCACCCCTTTCTGACTCAGCTTCTTGTTCCAGGTAAATACTGGGGCTGCATGCAGCGCCTGGCCTCCTGTCCAGAGTCCTGGGTACCCAGGGTACCAGGAGCCGATGCAGAAGAAGTAGAGGCAGTGACGGCACTCGCATCCCTCTCTGTGGGCATCCTGGCTGAAGAGAGGTAATGCCAGACCCCTGGCCCGCAGGCTTTCCACCCCTTGGGCCCTCCTAACTTGAGGATCCCAGGTCCTGGCACAGCCACCTGAGGCATCTCAGGCTTCCTGGGAAGCTGGGCTGAGGCCCTACCTGCAGACCCTGGCCCTCTATCAACCCCACACTTGTCCTTCCCCAGGCCCTCAGAGCAGCTGGTGGAAGAGGAGGAACCTATGAATCTCTAAGGCTCTGGAATGGATCTGCCTGCCCACCCTGCCCTTTGGATCTGGTTCTCTTCTCACCTCTGGCAACAGTACCTATTCCCAGGGTCTTCAGAGATTCTCTGGGCAGGTACTTGGGGCCAGATAACAGCTCCCTGATAGTCAACCCAAGGAGCCTGAGAAGGCCCTTGGGTCTAGGCTAGGGACCAAAGAGGACCCTGGGGGGACAGGCTGAACAGCCGGCCAGACCCCAGCAGGGTTCTCCTAAGAGTAGAGTCTGCCCCTGTGGGGTCCAGGCCCCTGCTGGGCCCCGTTCCTCAGGACTACACGGAGGACTGGCTCAGCCGGGCCCACCCATAACCACTATTCTTGGTTCTATAGACCCTGGACTTTGCACACAGCCCCAGAATCCACACAGAAATGTGAACTTGGCCTCAGCCAGGGTGGCCCTTCCTAGGCTCTGAGGGCTGGAGTAGGGGGAGGGGGGAAGGCTGAGAGGAGCCAAGGGGCCCTATGTCCCTGAGTGCAGGGGGAGTCCCTTCTCTTGCCTGCTTACTCAGATGACTCTGGAAGCTACCCCCCCCGCCCCCACCACTGGGCAGTGAGACACAGCTTTCTCCAGAGCGGTCATCAGCAGGCCCGCCGTCTGGTCCCTGCTCTTGCCAGAGGCCACCCTACTTTGACCATCTCAGTGCCCTGGTGGAGCAGACAGGTGCTCGCGGAGTTCTGTGCTTCCTGATCCAATGGTGCCAAACCCTCATCTCCTCTCTGAAGCACAGTGTGACCCCCAGGGACCTCTCAGTCACTGCCCCCACTCCAGGAGCCTGCTTTCTGGGATTTTCCCCACCCCAGCTCTGATTCCTTTCCCCTACAGGACTAGTTTGGCTGAGGAGAAAGGGGGTATGAGAAATGGGGAAGGGGAGGCTGCCCTGGCAACATCAAGGCTTATGCGGTCCAGGCCCGGGGCAGAGATGGAAGGTGTGTGTGAGTGAGTGTGTGTGTGAGAGAGAGTGTGCACATGAGTGCATATGTGTCTCCCCTAGAACCACCATACCCTGTGTATGTATGCATGTTTTTGTAAAAAAGAAAAAAATGGAAAAAAATCTGAACAATAAATGTTTTATTTGCTTTAAAGGTGCATGTGAAAGGGTCTCGTGGGGTGCAGTGGGCACACGGCTGCACAGCACAGTGTGTGTCTGATGGGATGTGGAGGAGAAGGGCCTGGATCGGGCTCAGAGGCAGCCCCTCTCCAGCTCCTTGCCCTTCCGTGGCAGCTGCTCTGCAGGAAGAATCCATTCTGAACACACCCTAGCTGCCCCCGCATGCCCCACCTGGGGTAATAAAGAGGCGGCCGCTTTGGGCTGAGTTCACAGAGGGCCCATTGTAGGGGGGAGGGCTGTGGGGAGGGACACCTAGCTGCTCAGACCTGGCTCACTAAGGCATCCTGGAAGACTTGTGAAGACCTACCTGAGTTCCAGTCCCAGCTGGGAGCTCAGGTAAGTCACGCCACCCCCTGGAGCCTCTCTGTTTATCAGTTAAAGGCTCCAGAAATAGACACTGTTTATGGTTCCTGCTCTAATGCACCATGACTTCTTAAGCATATGCTGAGCCTAGGAGAGAGACTAGAATGGGGGAAGGTAACAGGCCCGGACAAGCTCACCCAGTATAAGCAGAGGGGATGGTGCCAGGGCTGCCAACGCCTGTCTTTATGGTTCTGAGTGGGCCAGGCTTCTCTAGCAGCAGGAGTAACAGCCTCATTACCTCAGACCCGACCCCAAGCCCTCCCAGCCTGGGAGAGTATGGAGCGAAGTGGGTCCTCTTCCCACCTGTCCTCGCCTGGGGGTGACAGGTACTAAATCCCATAGGGGCGGCTAAGGCTGTGCCCATGGGCATCCGTGCCTGGGTCGGAGGTGTGCTGAGAGCTGGAGAAGGAGAGCCAAGCCAGTGTGTTCCCCAAGCCAAGGGGGCCAGAGGGAGACACCACCTGCCTCCCCTCCCTGGCAGGGCACAAGGTGAACTAAAGAAATGGCTTAGTGAGACAGCTGGAGCCCCCGCACCCCAGCCTGCCCACCCACTGTTCCCACAGGCAATAACCAGAGGCTGTCTGATACAAATGGCCGCTGTATTTCTGCTAAAGTGACAGTGACACGGATAAGGCAAAGAGCTGAGGGACTGGACACAGGTGGGAAAGGGTGGACCATGCAAAATGGCAATTTAACCAAGAGACATATGTACCAGTAGCCCCTTCTCCCGAGTCAGGTGAGCCCTTAGGCCAGTATATGTGCAGAGAGCAGATTTTGTCCATCAGAAGGGAGATCTAAAAAGAGAAGCTCTTGAAGGGTAGTGAGTGAGAAGGGACAGGAGTGGTGGTAGCGGGGTGGCTCATGGCCGGGGTTGTTCTGGGGGTTCTGGGTATGACGAGCACGTGGAGAAGTCAGAGTGGAAATGCAGGCCTGGAGGTGTGAGGGCACAGGTCTGAGGAGGGGCTCCTCCAGCCTATACCATGCTGCCCCCTCCCCAAAGCCCTTCGGGGGGCAGGAGCACCTTCCCCAAGACCCTTAGTCTGGCCTCATTTGGGGAGTCCTGTTCTGGGGTGTGTGGTACAAGGGGGGATTTCAAGTGGTGAAGGAGATAACTGTCTCCAGCACACTCATGGGAGACCAGCTATGGGTACAACAGGGACACTGAACACTGCTCAACTCCCCAGTCCCCTTGGGGGAACAACAGGATGGGGTGCTGGGGTTGGGGGTTGAGAGGTCTCCTTACTTGACCCGACCTCCCTAGGTGCCCACCCCGTCCTGAGGCAGAGGTCCTGGGGCAGGAGGGACCAAACTACCTGCCCCCAGGAGTCAGTTGATGCCTCGCTGCCCCTTGACTGCTGCCCTGGCCCTGCTTAGAAAGATCCCTCACTGAGTGCTAAGAAAATAGATCCATTTGAAAACCTGCTCCCCGGCCAGGCCAATGAGGAGCAACATGGCAGGATCCCTGCCTACTGCACCTATGTCTCCCCAAAGGGCAGGGGACGGCTTCCTGGGAGACCAAGGTCCTCCTGCTGTGTATTTTCTGCCACAGTTCTGGGACCCTGGGGGTGGGGCAGGCCCACCTGATACCTCAGAAGCTGAGTCCAGGTCCCGAGGAACCCAAGGCGCTGAGACCTCCCCCCGGGGTCAGAAATCACTGAGGATGCTGATGTCGGCAAAGTCAGCCCGGTAGCGGTGGGCGTAGAGGCTGAGCAGGAAGGCCCATTTGAAGGCAATGAAGCTCCAGACGCAGGACAGGTAGTAGCTGTTGGTGTCCGTGAGGCCTGCAGGGGTGAGAAGCCCAGTCGTGACCCGAGGGACTTTGCCCTCCTCCCCAGCCCCTATGCCACAAGCCCGGGGCCACCCCTCCCCACAACCTCCGACAGGGGCCGAGCCAATCCTACAAAGACTGATACTTCAGGGGATGATAGAAGGTCAGGGCCGGCCAGTCACAGGCTCATATCATCTCCCTCCTGCTGTGACTTCAGGCCACTTCCAGCCGGTTTTAGCATCCAACTCCCGAGGGGCAGGGACCGGGGGCCTTTGGGTCCTTGCCGGTTGCAGCCACCAGGGGGCACTCCTATCCCACGACATGGTACTGTGTTAACTAACCCTGCTGGGTGCTGACCTGCAGTGTGGCTCTGTGCTCCATACTTCCTTACCCTTCACTGAACCCTTCCCACCAGGTGTGGGTTCTCTCCATTCTCCCTATTTTAACAGTGAGAAAACCCAGGCATGGGAGGTTGTGATCTGCCCAGTCCCATGGATGTAAACTGTGGAACCAGGTCCCCGATCACAGGTCTACTCCTGAGCCCCTCCCAGGCCCTCCCCCTCCCACACCGGCCCTCACTCTGGTGTCTAGTGATGGCCAGCACGAGGAAGATGCAGAAGGTGGCGATGGAGACAGCTGAGAAGAGGACGCCCACGAAGAAGAAGCCACGCAGCCCCTTGAGCCAGGTCCTCCAGTAATCCTGCATATACATCACGTGCGTCACCAGGACCCAGAGCGCCAGCACACCTGCAGAACAGACTGGGTCAGCCGCCACTCCTCTCTCCTCACCCTGCCTCCAGCCATCACCCAGGGGACGCCCAGGGCCTTTTAGTCTGGTTTGCATGGCATTAATCATACTAAATTGTAATTCTCCTTCCCTTCTGGAGGTGATATTGTGAGAACCTGAATGCAAAAGCAGATAAGAGAATCTAGCTGCCTCCTATTAGGTCACACATCCAAGAGATTGGCAAAAATACAAAGCCAGGCCATTCTTCTCCCTAATGTTTTTGTTTTGGAAAACATGACTTTCTCTCTTTCACACACACACACACACACACACACACACACAAAATGTTACTTATGTTAGTGCAATGTTATTTTTAATACTACTTTAAAATATTCTCAGTTTTAACTTCTACTATGATACATATTGACAGATATAACCCACATGAGCAAAATTTCCTTGTGGTTTCATGAGTTTTCAAGAGTGTAAAGGGGTTCTGAAATTGCAAAGTTTGAGGACCACTGCAGTCAGCCTGCTTTCCAGGGACTGCCCTCTACCTCCTCTGAGGGCCACCCTGACACTTGTCCTCCACCTGGCCTGCAGGGGCCACAGCCTCAAAGTCTTAAGACTTTCTTCTTGCTGGTGGCCAGACTCCATGTCACTCTCTCCAATTTGCAGCCTTTCCTGAGCTCACCCTCTGGGCCTGGCTGGGCACTTCCCCTACAATGCCAGCTGCCACTCAGCCAATGTAATGAGTGCCCTCTGTGCCAGGCTGTGCCTGCCTTGCAGCCCACAGAGTGGAACAGATAACAATTCCATTGGCAAGGGTCTGGAGTGGGGCCACAGGGTTTCTGCAAGGAGGAATGAGGAAAGAGGCAGAGGCAGCTGCAGGCCTGGTGGGTGTGGGCTGCACAGGCTGGGGGTGTTGGGAGTCGGAAGACCTGTGCACACACGCACGGGAAGGATGGGCATCTGGCTGGGGAAAGGGGTTATCAGTGGCAAGAGACAGAGGAAAGGGGAGTTGATAGGGAGGTGGGGGTAGGGAGAGTGCTCTGACTGAATCTATGCTATTAATATTTCTTAGTGTGGGGAATGTAAGGGAGTTTGTTCAATCACGTATCCTTTTCCACATGCCTGAAATATTTCATAACTTTTTTAAAGGTAGGGAAAACAAAAGGCAGAGGGGAGCAACATCACAGAGCTCTGCTCTGGTTACCAGCTCAGAAGCTGTTACAATTCAGGCAGCCTGGCAAGGGACCGAAACCACGAGACTGCGAGCCAGGAAGCCTCAGGCCTGGCACTGCTGTGCCACTCGTGATCTCTCAGATCCTTGGTGTTTCACATCTAAAAATGGGTGAGCCCAGAGGTTCCGCCAGCCTGGAACCTTGGCAACTGCAGGGTTCCACCCCAGTGAGGATGCAGCCCCACTAACCCCCGCAGCCTCCCCTCCCATCAGTTCACCCACCCTCCCCTAGCAATGCCCCTGCCCACCCTCAACCTTCTCAGGTGTTGGGAGCCTGGAGAGTGGGTCCCTCCACCCCTAAGATCAGGGTGAGCTAGGACAAGCATCTCTCCCATCTTGGCCTACGCAGGAAGTGCGAGCAGGCAGGAGGGGGACAGAATAGCAACCTCACAGCACCAGTTTACGTCTTCCATGATTTGGATTGTGTGACAGCAACCCTTCCCAGAGTCTTTCCCCATCGTCTCACGTGCATCCTCAGTGTCTATCTGGGGGAGCTATATGGTTTTTCAAAAGGCCCGAGCAAGGGGGCTTATTGTCGCAGGGTGCACTCGAGGAGCAGTCAGATGGGCACCTTCTGGGGCAGCCCCACTTGCCTTCTGTCTCCTCAATATGCCATGGAGGGGCTGGAGTAGATGAGCTCTAGATCCTTTACCACTGAAAGATTCTGGAAGCCAGCTCAGGAGAAAAATAAGGAGGTCAAGCAGTTCCTCTGTGACTCAGCAATTTCTGGGTTAGAAAGTGGTGAAATAGGGGCCTGTGGAAATGCCATCTCTCAGTCCACTGGTGATGCTCCAGCCATGCCCCCAAAACACCCACCCCCACATATACCCATGTACCAAAAAGAGCTGAGCAGGAGGACAAGGAAGATGGCCACCCTGGGTGTTCCAGGGCCCAGTTCTTCCTTAACAAGTGGGCACGCCCTTCCCCATCTCTCGCCTCCCCTGCACACAGACCTCACCTCCAGATAAACACAAGCCAACCTGGAAGCAGGCCTATTCTCACCCACCCTGGCTCCCACCGCTTTCTGTGGGAGAGGAACCGCCTCCACCAGCCCCCCCTGGTCCCCTGCCACACCTCAGGCAGGAGGTGACAGTCCCTCAGCCCTGGGCTCCAGGAAGCCTGATCCGCATAATTCAGGACAGAGTGGACCGATCTCCAGGCTCACCAGGCTGCATGTCCACGTCAGACCTCACCCCTCACCCCACCCCACCTGTTCCACTTGGGGCTCACAGCTGACAGGCCAAGGGCAAGGAGGGCACACGGTGGGTCATAAAAGTGTTCCCAGTGGCTAGGTTGGAGGTGAAGAGATAGGAGGAGCCCAGGGGAGCCCAGAGGGAAATGCGGACAAGTGGGACACTGGGCCTGGGGCCTGCTATGCTCCTGTACCCCATCCTCTGCCCCTGCCCTGGGGATAAGCAAGGCCCAGAGCCCCAGTGCCCCCTGGCTCACAGCTCCCATGGGAAAAACTGAGCTGGTTAGACTCCTGGGGCATTTCTATTCTTTTTCTCTTTTCTTGTCTGTCAGACTTAGACAGTAAGTAGTCTGTGCGTTTCCCCAGGGTTCCCACAGCACAACTGTCTCTTCTGCAATTGCCTTTCCTCCAAGCTTGTTCTTCCCAGACAGCCCCAGGAAGGGACAGAGTGGGTCTCCACCCAAGAATGCTTTTCCCGCTGGACCCAGAAGCTCCAGGCTGACCCTGCTCCAGAAACCAGCACCCTGATTGCCCCTGCCTGGTCCGCAGGGAGAAGGAGCATGCTGGGGCTGTCCTCTGGTGACTCGGCAGTTTCTGGGCTGGAAAATGCCAAGTCAGAAGTGGGGTGCTCGTTAGTCAGTAAATCTGCTGATGCTTCACCCCCAAAACAGGAAGAAGGCTGACTGGCTACAGAGTTTCTCAGAGCCTACTTAGGGTGGAGAGGGCACGTGTGTGGCCACGGCCTGGCAAGCCCTCCCCTGCCCACCAGCACCACCGGGCGGCTTTGGCTCCTCCATGGCCACCTCCTGGTTGTCAAAGGCCAGACTGTCAGGGAGGCACCAGGGCCCCGCTCGGCTGATGGCTGCCCTAGTGCCTCTCCCTGCAGGCAGCTCCACAGCTGGCCTGCCTCAGAGGGAAGCTGGAGGGCAGGGTTTGGGTCAGAGGGAACCCCCAGGATTCCCTGGGGCATAAGCCAGAGGGCCTGCTCGCCAACAGGCAGCGGGGAGACGAATGAGGGAAGAGACAAAATTGTAACTTCTCAGACCGGAATGTGGGGGTGGTCTCAGAGATCCTCTCCTTCAGTGGCATCCCCTCCCACGTTTTACAGATGAGGAAACTGAGGCCTGGGAGGCATAGACAGGCCCAAGGCTCATGCTACCAGGCCAGACTCTAACACACCCAGCTCTGGTCCCAGTGCTGGCCCTCCCTCCTCACCCCCAACCAGCACCCCTCACCTCAGGTCTTACCAGTACAACCACAGGCCCTGGCCTGAAGAAAGAGGGAAAAACGGCCAGGAGAAGAGGACCGGGGAAACAGGGCAGACGGTGGGGGAAGGAGCCAGGGGTCAGCAGGGAAGTGAGCAGAGGTGGTCTGGCTGCCCTCAGGGAGGACAGGAACCCACAGGGGGCGGGACATCCAGGCAGGCATGAGAGCAACCCTGCAAGCTGCACACCGCCCTGGCCCTTGCGTGGTGACGCCCAGTGCTCTGCTTGGCATTACTTAGGCGGTGGCTATGTACACCCCTCTTATAAGGCAGAACCCCCACCTCTCATTGCTTCTCTATGCAGGAATGGCACTCGGTGAGCTCCGGGGCAAGGAGTAACTCTAGTTATTTTTCCTTAGTCCATTTAGGGTTCTTTGGACAGAGGATTTTAGTAATGGAGTAAGAGCATATGTGTAAAAGCATTATCCTTACGTGTATTTTTCCCCCGAAGTTCTTTACTCACGCATATTATTTCATGTAGCTGTGTAACTCCAGGCAAGCTACTTACTCTAAGTTTCAGTTTAAGCTGTACCTAACGAGTACATAATGTCTCCCTCACAGGACTAATGTAAGGATTAAATGAGACAATGGAAGCAGATTGCTTAACACAGTGCCTGGCACACAAAAAGTATTTTTTACAAGTTAGCAAGTAGAAATAATATGCTCTGCCTTCATACCAATTCTACAACACAGAGTGGTTAATGGTATGCCCAAAGGGTGCACAGGGCAATGGTGGGTACAGGGCCTCCACCAGCGCACTGACGTTCTCACTCTAGTACTTGACTCCCCTTCCCTCCTTGAGGCCAGCCAGCGGGGTTTAGCAGACCTTGGTGGAGGGGTCAGAGAACAAGGGTGGTAAACAGACACTAACGTGGCGGAAAAAAAATGTCCACTTTCCATGAGATCCCTAGCGCAGTCCTGCAGGTCTCCGCTGATGTTGGGTTCACATGGAAGGAGGCAGGTAGGCTTCCCCAGGACCCCCCAGCCGTTCTTTCCACTCACCCCTTCTCTGCTCTCACCCATTCCCCAGAACAGGTGTGTGTGTGTTTGGGGGTCTTCACGCCTAGACGTGTGATAGCCACGTGAAGGTGGCAAATGAACCGGCACTCAGGGAGGACACTGTCATCAGACAGCGGGGCGCAGTGGCCCTGAGCTAACCCAGGCTGCCGCGTCCGTTCTGAGCAAACAGCCCCAGCGGGACGTCAGCGCCAGGGCTCAGCGGGCATCAGGTCCCTGTGGCACCCGGAGAATGCCCGGGCCGCGCGGGGCCTGCGCTGCCAGTGGATGTTTTGGGTAAACAGTCCACCCGCTCCCCGGGGAGGAGCGTCTGGAACAGCTGACAGCGCCTCCCTGCACCCGCCTGCCCGCCTGCCCGCCCGCAGCCCGGCCCCAAGAGCCCCCCGGCGCCCCGGGGTACCTGCGAGTCCCCCCATAGCCGCTGTTGCCGGCTGGTTGTAAACCACCGTCCAGACGAGGAAGATGGAGAAGCCGGCCACGGAGCTGAGGCCGGAGTAGGCGGCACGGAGGCCGAGCTGCAGGCGAGACGGGGCCATGGGCTGCGGGCGCTGGGCAGAAGGGCAAGCGCCACCGAGACTCACAGGTGCGGGGCCCGGAGCCGGAGCCGGAGCTGGAGCTGGAGCCGAAGCCGGGAGCCGCGGCCGCCCCGCGCTCCGCCCCGGCCCGCCCCCGGAGCCGCGGGCACAGCGCCCTCCCTGGCCGGAGGCCGCTGGCGCCCGGAGCCGCAGACCGCGCGTCCCGCGTGTGCACACAGCAGGTCCTTGGGCCCGCCTGACCGGCAGGGCGATACCGGTTGAAAAGGCAGGTCGCGGGCTCAACAGACCTACCGTGTCAGGCTTTCTGGACCGCGGCGGGCCGGCGATACATGTTTATACAAGCCATCTGCGGTGACTGCTTTTAAAATGTAATCCCTGAATAGGAAGCACACTCTTGTTTAACATTTTAGATTTAAATTTCTCTTTAAAAATTAAGAAATATGAAATTACACAGTGAATATGACTCCTTCTAACTTGCCCCCTACAGCCAGGTTCCCTCCCCAGACTTTATTTATACACAGCCCAGATGCTCCATGCTGAAGTTTGAGACCTCCTGCCATCATCACCTTCTAACCTCAACCACCTGACCCTCATTGATAGCTCCTCTTTCATCTCCACAAGCCTCATCCACCCCACCCCAATTCCCCACCGAACATCACCCCCATCCTCAGAATCAAACGATTCTAGAGACTGAAATCTACCCCAGGAGTTTACTGAGCTCCCACTATAGGCCCCGCTTCCTGCTGGAAGCCGGCAGGGAAAATCCACATAACACAGAACCCTCAAGCATTTAGAATCTAGTTGGGGAGGCCCATCCCATACCTGCACAGAATATGCAGCCAATGTCTCTTGTACTCATTTCCCTTTGCTGCTATAACAATTTACCATAGATTTAATGGCTTAAAACATCACACATTTATGATCTTACAGTTCTGTGCATCAGGAATCCAAAAATGGGTCTCACTGGGCTAAAATGAAAGGGATGGCAGGGCTGCCCTCCTGCGGGAGGCTCAGGGGAAAATCTGTTTTCCGCTTTCTAGAGCCACCCACATACCTTGGCTCATGGCCCTCTACCTCCATCTTCAAAGTTACTCTCATCTCTGCTTCTGTTGTCATGTTTCTTCTCTTACTGACTGCTGTCTCCCTTTTTTTCCCTTATGATGACCTTGGTGATTAAGAACCTGGATAATCCAAAATAATTTCTCCATCTCAAGATCCTTAACTTAATCAAAGCAGCAAAATCTCTTTTGCCATGTAAAGTAACATATTAAAAAGTTCTGGGGTGTAGGACATGGACGTCTTGGGGGAGCCATTATTCTGCCTACCGTACCCTTTTGGCATGTGACCTCCAGGAGCAGGAACTGTACCACTTTCATTCACACCAATACCTGGAGGAGTGCCTGGCACATAATAGCCCCTTAGTAAACATTTGTTGAAAACAAAAATGTGATTTTGAATCTCTCCAGAGTTTCATGGAGACAGCTTTTATTTCTGTGCATTTAAAATATCCATTTAGAAGATATTTACAAAGTAAAAATGATAATAAAATGTATTTTTTCATGAACATTTTGACATTTCATCAAGTTTATTGATTAACCAATATCTTATACTGGTTATAATAGTATTTGATTCAAAGATAGGGAAGGATTCATTATCGATATACTATATGGGATTTTTAATTTTATTATTTACAAATGATCAAGGTTGAGGCTGTCAAAATTATGTTTTTATCATGGAAAAAAATTTCAACTCCCCAAGTCATAATGTTGAACAGAGCTGAAGTATTTTCTTTAGAATTACTTGAAAAGGCAAGTGAAATCTTATGGAATGCTTGGGGATTTTTTGTTTTTTTGTTTTTTTGGTTTTTTGCCTCTCTGGAACCAGTATATTGCTGACAGCTATTGTATTAAAATAAAGTATATTTTAATACCAAAATTTAAAAAAATGAATGTGAGTGAATGAAGGTAAGTATTAAATAACCATCATGGACAAGAAATCTAGGCAGGACATGATTAATTAATTAATTGCAAAATGAGTGACGTAAACCAGTGCAAACCACATTTGCCTCATTGAAGAATAGTCTGGAAGCTTCTTAAAAAGGAAAAAGACCCCAGACTCCACTCCTAGAATCTTGGGAATATATTTTTTAATGACAAGTGGTTTGAATGTGGTGCACTCAGCACCCAGCCCTCTTGTGGGAGCCATGGTGATGGAGAGGGTTAGAGCCAAATGTTCAGAGAAAGGAGCGAGCCCCATGGTTCAGAGTGCGCTCTCAGGGATGGCTTCAGAGATGCCTGGCTTGGATAACACTGCAGGCAGTGGGGACAGCATGTGTATAACATGACAGGTCAGAAAACTAAGTAGTTCATGGTCTGTGGGTGGAGTGGTGGGTTTTGTGGTTAGAAATGTTCTGAACATAAAGGACTTTGTCTGCTCTACTGAGAAGGCTGTCCCCATCCCTGTGGAGCCAGGGGAGGGAGGGAATTAATAGTTCTGGGTTCCAGAAATGTAGCTCGGGTAATAGTGTGAGGGTGAAGTGCCTATGAAAAGACTAAAAAGCAGAGAAATCACTGGGACAAGTCCTTTACCTCCCTGTGTTTTAGTTACCCTGTCTGTAAAATGAGGACATCAGTGATATCTATTTTAAATGTTGTGATGAGGACTCAGTGCTGAGAAGAGGGCCTAGCACATAGTAGGTGTTTAATAAATATATGCAAATATTATATGATTAGTAGCAGCAGAGCAGCGGCCATGGCAAGAGAGGATGAAGGGAGTCTGAAAGGTGATTCAGAGTGAGAATGGAAACAAGGAATCTGATTCAAGAGATATTTAAACTCTTTGAACCTTAAAGGTCAGGTAGGAATTAATTAACTGGGCAGACAGAAAGGAGGAGAGCAAAAATATTATGAGTGGACATACTAGGAGTATTGGAGAGTAGGGAGCAAACTTGTTACATTGGAGCATGAGATTGTGCAAGAACATAATGAGGAAATAATTATGTAACAGTAGCTCGGACTCAGGTTGTACAAGAAGATTAAGAGCAGGCTGAAACTTTCTCCTAAATGTGGAAGCAATATGGAGCTGTTGAAGGATGTTACACTCAGACAGGGTCACCACTTACTCTGTGACCTTGGGCAGGTTCCCCTAATTGAATAGAACTTTCTGACAAGAAGAAAATTTTCTACATCTGCACTCTCCAAAGTGGTAGCTACTATTCTCATGTGCCTTTTAAGTATTAATATTTGATATATGGCTGGCAGAAAATTTTTATGGTTTTTAATCTTAACTTAAATAACCCCTCATGGCGAGAGGCTACCGTATTAGCACTGGAAGCTCTCAGGACCCCTGTTGCTCCATCTAATGGGAACGATGATGACACCTCACAGGCTTGTTATCATGGTGGAGGTACATATTCCCTCCTCCCGTTCTGTGATGATCTTAGAGACCTCGTGTTGAAGACAGAGCCTCAAATAATAGAAAGAGTCTTGGAACTCTTGAATGAATGGAACAGAACTACCCCCTCCATCCCCCAGACCCTCATCGGACTATGACGTGAGTGAAAAATACACCTTTGTCGTGCTGCGCCCCTGAGATTTCAGGGTTGTTTATTACGGCTAACCTTATTGCCCTAATACACCTTCCCTCATTCCATTTCAGGCCATGGAAACATATCTGACGTGGAAAACCTGTCTGAACCATCAACCCCTCTAAAGTCACCTTTGAATTGGGCCCCACCAATATTAAGACAAACTCCTGACTCCCACCTGCAGAGACCTTGCATCCTAAGACATTCCTTCCTCGCGTCCCCAGAGCAGGCACGTTCCAGACACATGTATCTCCTCCCGTCATGCTACCTCAAGGGTCCCCCCACTGAGTTTACTGGGCTCGTCAGGGCTTCCTCCTCTCTGCGCCTTAATCCCCACACAGCAGGATGCCATTTGTGGTATGTCTTTGCTTACCATGGCTCCAGCCCCAAATGGCATTACTGAGTCCTCTCTTTCCTTTATCTGCTACCTCCAATTCATTAGTACAGCTAGGTCTGCCCTGTCTTTTCTTTACATCCTTCTGCCACCACCCTAGTCCAGCCACCATCATCGCCTCCATTGCCCCCTGCAACGGCCTCCTACCTGCTTTTTCTCCACTCGTTCTTACCCCTCCAGTTCATTCTCCACCCAACAGCTGTCATGACCTTAACAATCACCACCACAACACGGGACGTCCCTGCTCCAATTCCTCCACAGCTCTCAGGGGGACTGGTCTGGGCCTCGCCAGCGCCTGCTGGCCTCAGTCCTGTTCATGTCACTTCCGGCGTGCGGGCCTTCTTTCTGTTTCCGACCACGCTCAGTTTGCTCCTGCCTCAGGGTCTTTGTATTTTGTGCCGGGAAAGCTCTTGGTCTAAGTGCTCCTAAGACCAAGTCCTTTTCACTCTAGCCTCAGCTCACCTCCTCAGAGAGGAAATTCTGTTTTTTTCTCATCTAAAGTAGATCCCTCACCAGGGTTCGTTTACTTAGCAATGAAACTATGTCAAATTGTCTTATGTATTTGTTTCTCCTTTCTACCCACATCCTGCCACCCCACTGGAATATAACCGCCACGAGGGCAGGGGCTTTATCTGTTAGGGACCAACTTCTCTTGGTTTGCTCAGGGCTGTCCTGGTTTGACCACATTAAATGTCCCGCATCCCAGGAAACCCCTCAGTCTAGGGCACATTCCAGACATACATTTCCTCCCATAGGGCAAACCATGTTGGTTAGTCACCCTGTTTCCTGCTTTGGTCACTTCTGCATTCCCAGCTCCTAGTGTAACGCCAGGTGCGTGGGTAAATGCTCAGCACCTGTCGGTGCAGTGAGTAAAGGAAAAAATGGCTGGCTGTCATAGAGAATTCTTTGATCCTGGCTCTAGGGGGCAGCCTTCCCCAACCTTGTGCCTTCAGACCCAGATTTGCAAAGCCGGGCTGAAATCTGTGCGTGAATCTAGGTGGTGAGTTCCACAAGATTCTCCCCAGACCTCACGTGGTCCCCTTGCCCACCCCTAGCCCTTGTGGAGCTGAAGGTCGAGAACCCTGGTTAAGGCAGGCCGAGCCCGTGCCTGACACGGAGGTGGATCCCCTGTCCCCACCCCACCTGGGTCCCCCTCTTGCAACAGCATCTTCCCCTTGAGATCAGGCTTACAGACCACAGAGCAGAAAGGACTATTCCAGAGAGGAGGAGCAAGTGCATCACTGCAGGGAGAGGCTGGGCCCTTCATGAGCATCCTAGCTGTCCCAACTGCAGGAAGTCATCCTGAGTTGAGGGTGCAGATGGGTACGTGGGTAGGGGGCTCACCTTGGCACCCCAGTGCTGCTTCCCAGGGCCGTGGCTGCCTTCTTCCCCTAAAAAGGGGTCTCTTCACCTCTCAGGTCTATGAAACCGCTCAGAGTCTGGCTTCTCACTTAGACCACTTCCTCTTTCTGCCCACTGACAGCAGGAGGTCCACGCGGAGGGCAGGATGCAGAGTGAGAAGGTGCCGGTGCCGAGCGGAAGCCGCAGGTCTCGGAGCGCAAGAGCTTAATGAGCAGCTGGAGCAGGGCAAGAAGCAGCAAGGTGGGAGCGTGTGCGTTGTCACAGCTGCGGCAGCATTTGGGGGGCAGCCGGGGGGGCCCAGGCCTGCTCACCTGTCCTAGTGCTCTCTGGCGACTTTCATCTCCTGACCTGAACACTCTAATCAAGGTACCTACTGCAACTCTCTTTTCCCTTTCACCAGGGGGAGGGGGGGGTTGTTGGGTGAGGGAGGGGAGAGAGGGAGACAGGAAAGCCTGCAGCTAACCTCCACATGGCCTTGCACTTGGTACAGCGAGTGGGATGAGAACACTAAGGCTGAGGGCAGGCGGGGAGGGCATTAACTCTTCCCAAAGGACAAACCCTGGCACAGGGATGAGTACACACTTCCCCTTTAGATTAGAATTTCAGGATTGGATTTATTCAATTAATTAAGCCATGGAGGCTTAATTAATACACGCGGGCCCTCCTGTAGCCCTGCTGCAAGAGCACTGGGTGAACTGAAGGGACTAGAAATAAGGCTGTTATCTGTGCCAGGTCCAGAGCATGGGACCCAAGAATAGCTTCCTAGAGAGGTTCAAGTGGTCACATCTGAGGTGCCTCCTGGAGGAGGAAGAGGTAGACTGAGGCAGTGTGAGGAATGGAGATGGGTCAGGAACTGGGTGGTGAGGTACCAGAAAGAAAGATGGATCTGGGGGAGCCACAAGGGAGCTGAACTTAGTTGGCCTATCTACTGAGTTCAGGAAACCTCTCTTGAGGGCCATTTGTGCCCACGGCCCTGACTGCATGTCACTCAGTCCCCAGCAAAGCCAAGCCAAGTCCCGCCCTCTGGGAACTTACATTCTCTTGGAGGAGGGACCACTCACGATAATTAGGCAGTGGTTTAATTTCAGTGGTGGTGAGTGCCAGGCATTTGGCAGGGAAATAGCGGGGAGCCCTGGCACAGGCTGGGACTCTAATGATGGAGAAGAACCAGGCTGAGGCGGCCGCTGCTTTGCCTGGCTCGCAGGGGCCCAGCAGGCACCCTGAGCTCTGGCCTGAGGAGCCTGGGGCCAGGGAAGGACTGACTGCTCAGGGAAGAGTAAATTGTGATTCAGGCCTTTCAAGGCCTCTGCTAGGAGGGACAGCCAAGAGCAGGAAGGACTTCCCAGAAGCCTGTGGTGGGATGTCTGAGCAGCAGTGGTGAAGCCGTTTCATCTGAGGGACAGACTGACATCAGGAGGGAGAGTCACCTGCAGCTCTCAGTCAGGACTGCAGACTTCCCTCTTTTCCATTCCCCTCTCTGGACCCCATTTCTCTCTGTTTCCTGCTCTGCACCCCATCTTTGCACCCTGCCCTGGGCTTTCACTGTGTCCTCTCTGGAGGGAGAAAATGGGCTGTGGATCTGGTGCACACAAGTCCTGGGATGTTGAGCTTCCTCTGTGCCCCCAGCACTTCCGAAGTGGGATTTAGGGGCTGGGTGGGGGTCTGCGCTGATGCTAGAAAGGACCTTCTCTCCCTGGCCTGCTGACCTGATTACCCACATTCTTGCCCCGACCTCTGGCCCTGGATCCAAACAGAACCTGGTACCTAATGAGTAGGGGTCGGGGCTCTACGAGGACGTCTCCCTCAGGCACCTGCAGCTGAGTTTGCGTTTTGAACAAAGACCATGGGCCTAGGAAGGGTTGGAAGATGGCAGTGTTTGAGACTCAGGTTTGGGAAGGTGGGGGATGTTGGGAAAAAGGAAGCGGGAGGAGGGAGTGTGGGTGGCAGCCCTGGGGAGGCTGGGGATTGTGCAGTCGAGCAAAACAAGTGCAGATTGAAAGCTGGGACAGGGGTGTAGGACTGAGGGAAAAGGAGAGGCGTGCTGAGCCTCAGGGGAAGTGCCACAACTGGACTAGAGCTGCCATTTTAGATCACTGGTCATTCAAGGTCAGATGCAGTATCTCCTGGGTGTATGAATCCCCCACCCCCCACCCACACATACATCTTGAGAAGCTGCAGCTGGAGGAAGAAACCAGCTACTAATTCCTGCATGTTCATGTAACACCAAATTTGTGTGGTAAGCAGGCCGGTTATCCCTCTTAGTACAGCTCCAGGCCTGCCCCTGCCTTTTGTCCTGCCTCTCCTGACCCTACGCCCCGTCACCACCACAGGTCTGCTCAGTGATGTTTCCTTGACCCTGTCACACATGGGTAGTTTGAGCACCAGGCAGAAGAATGCACCTCCAGGAAAGTATGGGGCCCCTGCTCTTGCCTCGGCCGTCTCCCCACCGGTCAGCAGCCTTGTCTAGCCCTTGTGAACCTCCCTCCAGCTTACCTACCTCCCCCACCCGGAGAAGGCAGAAGCCCATTTCTCCTCGGCCTCCCTACTCCACCACTGTCACAAGTGGCTTCTGAGTGACTAGCCATGACCTACTAGTCCTAGGGAGGTTTGGCTCAGGACTGTCAGCATTCCAGCTCCCTGCCTCTGCCCCCACCCCAGGAATGAGCAGGGAGGAGATGGGAGAACTGAACTGGAACCACCCTTGGGGGAAGGAGCCTGGGCAAGCACTGAAGGACCTTGAATCTTCCAGAGCCGGGAGGTAGGGCCCACATGAGGGCAACTGTCTTCTCAGTCCGTCTCCACGGCCATCAACTGTGGCCCAGGTAGAGTCCCAGGAATGCTGAAGGAGGCTGCAGCAGCCACGGTACCAGGCACAGCCCTCATACCCCCTGGTATCCAAGTTGGCTCTTTCTGCAGGAGGCCTGGCCCCCTGGAGCCTGTTAGTTAAAACTTCCTCCAACTTCCCACTCTCCATCCCACCAATCAACCTCAAAGAACAGAGCTGAGTCTGTGAGCAAAGGTTGCAGCTCAGGACAAAAGGAGAAAAGAGTAGGAGACAAGGAAACAACAAGGAACAGAATGCCCTGTAAATGAACTGAAAAACCAGCACCCCCCCCCCGGCCCCCCCATTGTCCACCCTGCCCTGGGTGCAGGCCCTCAGCAGGCCCCAACTGACTTCCCACGGTTCCCATTCATTTCATTTCCCGTATTCGTTAAGCACCTACTTTATGCCAGACACTGCTCTGGGTAGGGAGGCTTGGCCAGATTAGTGTGTAGGGAGATGAAAGAGAATTCCACTAGATGCTGTGGTCCTGGGGCCTAGTATCTGCCCAGTTTAGATCTCCAGTACAGCAGAGTTCCCGGCCCTTGCAGTTAAGTGTCGTGGAATGAATGAAAGATCTCTGTGGCATAACAGAGGAAGGACCGAGAAAGGCAGGGCTGAGAGTAGTGGTCAGGGAGGCAGCAGAAAGTAGCCGTGAAGAGTGTGGACTCTGCACTCAGGCTGCCCGAGTCTGCCTCTGCTCAATTCAGTGTGTGAGCCTGAGCAAGCTGCTCCACTTCTCTGAGTCTCGGGGTCCTCACTTGCAAACAGGGGTAGTTCTGAGGATTAAAAGATGATGTCTGTAACAGGGCAAACATTGTGCCCTGCGCATGGTGGAAGAGAGAATCACTGGGCTACAGGAGGGACAGTGGGGATGGGGCATAAGGGATAGATGCAACAGATCCTGCCTTGGTTGAATCAACCTGGTTTGGTGGCTGACTGGATGTGGGAGGAGGGAATGAGGTGCCTCGCTTAGGCAGTGGCGGGGCTCCTGGAGCAGGGAGCTGAGAGGGGCAGGGCAGGAGGAGGGGCAGGCCCGGGTGGGAAGGGAGGTTTAGGCCCACCTGGGGAGATGCACCTGTGAAGATCCAGAGAGCTATGGGCTCAGCAAGTATAGAGGTCAGCAAAGAGGCCTGGGTCGGGGGAATGCGGCCCAGAATTATAGTCGTGGGCTGAGAAGCCCTGATGGACTCACCCTCCTCAACTCTTCCGTGGGAGTCTCTGTAGCCCCTGCCACCTGCCTGAAGGGAATGAGGCAAAAAGCGTGCATGGGTACGCTGTGTCGAGGGGCCCTGCTCTTCAGGTTCCACGATCCCCCTGTTCCCTCCCACCTCTGCAGCCTGTGCACCAAAGCGTGGGAGACATGACTCTGGGTGTGGCCTTCTCCCTCCTGGTGGGGACTGTCAGTATATTTGAAAGGCCTGACTGTGGACTGGTACACAGACTCTAAGTTGTTTGGGTAGATTCACTTGCTGCTTCACATCTTCCTAGTGTGAGATCTGGGGCATGTCATTTGACTTCTCATTCTCTGCTTCCTCATCTGCAAATTGGAATAATACTACTACTTACATCAGGACTGTTGTAATGATTAAATCAGTGAATATATGAGTATATAAACTATCAAGAACAGGGCCTGGTGCATGTTAACTATTGTTATTATTATTTATCTGTCTAACACACCTGCCAGGCATCTAATGACCGTCAGGGGAGGGTAGAGGCTACACCAGGGCATGACTCCATTGTCCCCAAGATGAATCAACACCTGGTTTGGGATGTCTTCTTCAGATATACTGCCCTCGTCCCCTGCCCGCTCCAGGCCTCAGCCTCAATCAAATATCTACTGAGCGGTCATTCCGCTGCCCAGCCTCCACCCAGGAACCCTGAGCCCTAAAACCCTGCCCCACCATCTGCCTCGGCAGGAGGCAGGGGGCTTTCCTACCAGTTATAAGAATGAGGCAAGTGGAAGATACAGCCCCGATGGTGTCCCCTGGCCACCAGAGGACAGGTAATCACCCCAGGCCATCTTCCCAGTCTCCAGGGAAAGGGGAAAGGGGAAATGAGAAAAAGACATGGAAAAAGAAAGGCAAGGAAAGGGTAGTGTTGAGGGGGAAGAGAGGTGGGGGAAAGTGGATGTGGGACATGTTCATTTTCACCGATTTCAGTGACATTTTTTGGATCCTTGCACCACCCCCCCCAACTGCTCTTTCCTTAGCTCCCCCTCCTCGGCATATAGCTCCGACGGAAAGAATGAACAGGAGGTACACACACAGTGTAGCATGGCGGTTAAGTGACGCCAGGCGGGCGGGGTTCGACCTCCAGCTGCCTCTCTTATTGGCTGGGTGACCTCGGCGAGTTACTTCATGCCACTGAGCCTCGGTGTCACCACCTGAAAAATGGGAACAGCAGTAGTACCCCTTCAGAGGCTAGTGGCAGAGATCACGCACCGGGAAGCACTTGGATCCGTGCCAGGCACTTAGGCCGTCGGGGCCTGCTGAGAAGTCTATGGAAGCACATGTCCAGTCTCGCTCCCAGTTCCTTTTCCACCTGCCCAAAGTAGGGACAGTGTGAATAGAAAATGGGGGACCCCTTTCTGACAGTCTTTGGAAACTTCCCCGCAAGAGCTTCTGGAACAGGCCACTGGCCACAGCAACTTGAACTTGAACTCCCTGCCCGCTACTGCCCCTAATTCCCCCTGAACACTCACCCCCAAGCACACCTGTGACCCCGGCCAGCGGTCCCTGCCTGCCAATAGCCACGCTGCTCTATTTTCTTCCAGAGCCCCCGACCCTGGGTGGGTGAGTTTGGACTTGGGCCAGATGCATTCCCAGGTCCCCCTCCTTCCCTGAAGGGGCATTTAAAACTCCACCCTTGTTCCTCAAGGTGTGGACACAGCGGATAACCTGGGCGCCTTTGTTCAAAATACCGGTTTTCCATTTCGTAACAATAGGACTGAATCTGAATTGGGGGGGAATGGAACTTGCGTGTTGCTAAGTTCTGGGAAGCTGTTAAACATACACATTAAAATTGAGATTTTAATCACAATGAACAGCTCCCTCCCCCCAGCTCCAAGAAAGTAATCATCGGGGGAAGATGGGGGCTTGGCGTCCCAGCCCAAGGGGATGGATTGCCAGAGACGCGATTTCTCCAGTCCGGGCGGGCTCCTCAGCAAAGGGACAGCCTCGGAGATGCAGCCCAGAGGGAGCGCGCCCTAAGAAGTCGGGGCGGGGCGTGCCCGCTTCCCCAAACCTTCATTCACATGCTGAGCAATTACCCGGCGCCGTGCGAGTCCCTGTCGAGGAGCCACTGTCTCTCCACACTCTCAGAAGCAGGGGTGGGGTGAAGAGGGCAGCGCTGGGCCACCTGCGCGGTGGTGGAAACTGAGGCCTGAGGAGGCGACGAGCCTTGGGACAGAGCCTGCACGGAACGGCAGTCCCGGGGCCGGGCCTCCACCCTTCGGGCATCAGGGAGAGCGCGGTGGGGGGCGTGGCCCTTTAAAACCCGCTCTTTTCCTGGAGCTCAGACACAGCCCTGGCCTCCGTCCATCCCCAACGCGGTCCTTCTGCTCCAGCCTCAACTCCCCCAACCGCGCCTGGGCGCCTGGGGGCGTGTGTGGGGGGCGGAGAGTGGGGGATGGGTGTAGGTATGGGAGCACAGCGGTGCGATGCCGGGCAGCGGGATTCCCCACGGGAAGGCAGCCCTGTCCACCCCCGGGGCTGTTCGATACCAGAGGCAGGACGCCCCTGGCCGGGAAGCGGCCCCAGCCCGGATTTCCCTCCCGGGTGGGGCCGCGGTGACTCACCCCTTCCCCCTTCCCGGGTTTCCTTGTTTGCATTTCTCCTCCCGGCCACGTGGCGGCGGATGCAGCCGCTCACCGGCCCTACCCCGACACCCCGGCCCTGCGGCCCGGGCACGCACCCCGGGGCCTCTCCTGTCCCGTGGGGTGTGTCAGGGCTCCAGTTCGTGCCGCTCTGCTTACCCCAGAGTCCGGACTCGACCCCTGCCCGGCCCGGGCCCTGCGCCCTCCCCCACCGTGGAGGCCGGGCACCTCCTCCCCCGCCCCCTCAGTTAGTCCGGGGAGGGGAAGGGGCGGGCAGCGCAGGGGGTGTGACAGCTCCCGCCCGGACCGGTGCCAGCTGTAGCCTCGCTTCAGTGCCTTGTGCCAGCTGGCTCTTTCGTGTGGGACACAGGCGTAGGCTCGGGGCTCCTTGTCGCTGGTGGGGGGGATCCCCCCCCCCCCCAGCCCAGCTCTCCACCCAGTCCTGTGTCTGGCTGCTCTGGCAGCCGGGCCAGCTAAGATTGGCCCTGGTCACTGCGCCTGGGACGTAGAACCCGCACTCCTTCAGGATTCCCCTGTCGGAGCTCACCGGGGCTTGCTGCCCGTGCCCCCACCCCACCCCCCAGCCTTTTGCTAGAGCCTGCACCGCCGGGCGAGCTTGAGAAGGAACATGAAGGTGGGTAAGGGGGGCAGGGGCAGGCAGAGGCGGGAGAGGAAGCTGACACGGTGGGGAGCTTGGGTGGGGGAGAGGGCTGGTCAGGGGTGAGCGAGGCGGGGCGAAGAAGGGTCTGAGCTGAAGGTGCATTTTGGAGACCCAGCGAGGCCCTAGGATCATACCGGGAGCGGGTGGGGACCCCGCGGGGACTGGGGCGGCGGGGTGGGGCAGAAGTCCGAAGAAGACCGGGAAGGAGGGCCGATCTCCCGCCAGCTGGAGACCCCTAAGTGCGCCAGACCGGCAGGCCCCATGAAGGTCTTCCTGTCCCTCCCCCGGCTCCTGGCAGGGTTGCAGCACCTCTGCCAGAACAGTCCAGAGGATTCTAAGGAAGTGGTGCTGCCTGGGGCAGTTGTGCCCTGGTCCCGCGGCCCCAGCCCCATGGCTGTCCGCCTTCGTCCCCACGTCACAGGTGGGCTGGCCAGGTGAGGGCCGCTGGCAGGTGGGCCTGGCTGTGGAGAACAGCCCAGCCCTGGGAGCACCACACGTGGGAAGCCTTCCCGACGTGGTACCGGAGGGGACACTGTTCAACATGGTGCTGAGGAGGATGTACCGGCCCCGAAGCTGCTCCTACCAGCTGCTGCTCGAGCACCAGCGCCCCAGCCGCATCCAGGGGCTTCGCTGGGTGAGTGCCCACCGCTGGCCAGGGACCAGCTGGGGGGGCCTGGGGCGGGAGCTCGGGGGTGCTGCTGTGCGCCCAACTTGCTCCGCGCTGTAGGGGGTACTACCTGGTGGACAGTGGGAGGGACGGCTTGGCCGCAGGGTGCGTGGGTGGCTTGCACAGCCATACAGAGTGTCTGTGGGCATGTGGTGCCCAAGCGACCCGTTCAAAACCCAAGGGGTTTGTCATATCTGTCACCTCTGTGTGCCTTGAGTTAGGTGCTTGAGTGTTCTCCTCGTGGGGGTCGAAGGCATGCATGAAATATTGGGGGCCAGGTCAGGTGGGGGTGAGGTAAACGTGGTTACTGTTCTGGACACATCACCGTGGCAACATTCTCACTGAACTGCGTGAATTCTGCTTTTTGGTCTGGAGGCGAGGTGGTCATGTGGACACTGCTTGGGGTGCTCAGGGAACCGAGAAACGTGGAGAAGACCAGAGCTCCCCTTGTCAGGGAAGGGCATCTCTGGAGCTGCCAGGGTGAAGGAGAGAGCAGGAAGGGGAACTGGTGGGATGGGGTACAGGATAATGGTTGTAGGATCCACATCAGCAGAGGAGCTCTCTGCAACCTCCCAGACTTACAGAGTGACTTCACCTGAGATTCAGCGTGTGTCTTAGGTATGCCCGCCTGTGGGGGGGGGCTGCTTGGGTAAAGGGGTAGAGGGATGGAGGGATAGCAGGAGCAGGCGACAGACTTGGCAAAGTTCATGTCTCATGGGCAAGTCCCACTGAGTCGAGTGACTACCACCTCTGCCTCCTTCCTCCTGCCTCTCCCGACCACCATTTATGTTTCCTAAAATGTGAGGCTGAGTTGAGAAAACAGGCCCACCCACGTGAGGGGGGTCCTCCTCGCCATCAGAATTAGAGGAGAATCTAGGTGGCAGCCCCCCAACCCCTCCCTCCCAGGGTCTTCCTAATAAGGGGCCTCTCGGGCCTGGGTCCTGCTTAAAGATGTTGCTCTGGAGGGGGCAGGGGAGCCGGTCACTTCTGGGCTCAGCTGTCCCCACCACCCCCTCTGGGTCACTGGCAGTAGCTACTGCTTGGAACCAGTGGGCTGGAACACTCCCTCCCCCCTTCCTTCTCAGGCTATAATTACTTGTGCATTTCCTGTCCCCTTCCCAGCTTGTGCAGGCAAGGTGGGGAGTGGGGGGAAGGTCAGGTGCCTAGACAATGAGGTCACTGGAGGGTCCTCTGGGACCCAAAGTCTGGGAGGGGGTGGTGAAGCCTCCAGGCTGTCTGTCTCCTGATTCCTCCAACCCCCTAGAATGGAAGCACCCGAGTGCTTGGGGAGGCCGGAAGGGTGGGGGTAAGGGTTGCTGGAGCATAAATGGGGTCAAAGGCATAGAAACAAGGCCCCTCCCCTGCCAAGGAAGGGGGGGTGAGTGGGGATTGGCGATTAGAAGGACCTTAGCTTTTTAGGGCTAGGGTCAGGGGCCACACCCTCTCCTGATGACCAGCTCTGGGGAATGGGGTGAGGCGGTTTCAGCCCATTGAGTCTGTGTTTTAGAGGCTCTGGGTACATGCATAGCTGCACTCTCACCTCTGGGTGATGCCTTTGGTCCAAGAAGAGCTCACATGATGGACAAGTGCCAGGCAGGGAATATGCTTTCATCCGACCTGTCCAAATAATGGTAGTAACTAATAATTGTCTAGTACTTGTGTCCCAGGCACTATTATAAAAGCTTTACCTTTGTCATATCAAATACTCTCCCAACAGTCCTGTGACTCAAGTATTGATGTTATCATCTCATTTTAGAGATGAGAAAACAGAGGCACAGAGAGGCCAAGTGGCAGGCCCAGGGTTACACACCTGTTAAAGAACAAAGCTGGACTTTGGTCCTAGGTAATCTGACTGCAGAGTCCCAGCTCTTCTCTTGCTGTAGATGAGTAACACTGACACCCCAAAGCATCACCCCACTCCATGCATCCTTTTCCTGTCCACCATGCACAGCTTGGGCCTCAGACCCTAGCCATGACCTAAAGGAACTGGTCTGACAGGTCCCCACGTGGCTGTCTGGCTCTGTGCCTGCCCTGCCAGTGGGGCTCTGACACTCAGCAACAGGGAGAGAGGGTGGGGCAGGCCTGGCACTGGTGCCAGGGTAGAGCTAGCTGGCACCTCCTCTTTCACCCCGAGTCCTTCCTGTCCAGGCGTGAGAGGAGTCAGTGGGTGAGGGCCTTTACCCCAACCCCTACCAGCTGTTGTTTCCCACTGAGAACCCCTTAGCTGACACTCAGGATGATCAGATCAGGGACAGGGTCAGCCGAAGTACATTTCTTTAACATTTACTAAGCAGTTACCACAAGTCAGGCACTTTCTATTATTAACTCATTGGACCCTCGTGATAACTATGGAATAGGTACTGTCATCACCAACCCCATTTTACGGATGGGGAGACTGAAGCACAGAGAGGTTAATAGACGGCCCAAGGTCACACAACCAGCAGGTAATGGGAGAACCAGGATTTGGACCCAGGCATCCGGCTCCAGAGCCCACACCCTTGACCACTGGCCCCGTGTAATGCCCCCACCCTGATCCCAGGAGGCTCCCAGTACACAGGACCATGGTAGGGTCCCAGGGGGACGATGAGAATAAACCCGCCGAGCTTTGTTTAACTCAGTGTTTTCACAGCTTAGTTGCCCATGGAATGTTCCTGAGGGCGGAAAACCTCTACTGATAGCTCAGCTTCCATGGCACAGCGGGGGAAACAGGTCCATGCCACGGAGATGGCAGGGCATAGTGGCTAAAGATCATGGGCTTCGGAGCCAGACGGGCACAGAGGGAATCCTGGTGCTCCTGGGGGCCAGCGCTCAGGGCAGGTTATATAACCTCTGAGCCTCTGCTCTGCTGTGACATAGGAGACAAACACCTACTTTCAGGTGTTTGTAGCAGCTCTTCGGCAGGATCTTCCATTTCTAAGCAGTGTGTGACTCTGGGTAAGTGACTGACTCTCTGGGCACCTGCTTTCCTTGGCACGATGAGAGGGCTGCTTTCAAGTCCCTTAGCTCTGATGGGCCAGGGCCCCAGCCTCTGACCCCTGTGCTCCTCCCCTGGGGCAGCACAGAAAAGGTTCAAGGCCTTTGAGTCTGGGATCTGGGTTGTGACCAGCCTGGCCACGTGAGTTGGCCCCTCCCCTCCTGCTGTGCCCTCCAGGGTCAGAATAATACCCGGAAGGGAGCATGTGCTGGAGCCTGGGTTGTGGGCACCAGTGGGAGTTGGGGCAGGGACTGAGGCCACCTGAACAACAACAAGCCATTAGCACTGGGCACTGTTTGTTCCGACACAGGGGGCTGGCTAGGTAGCATTCCTGCCCTTCCTCCTTCCTCGGCTCCTCCTCCTCCTCCTCATTTCCTGTTGCTAAGTCTCCAGGGCTGTGTATCTGGCACTGGGCTGGGCCCCGTGACCCGGGCAGGGATACCCTTGGGACACCTAGTGGCTTCCGCTCAGCGCGGGGCCAGGCGCCTACACACGCCAGACCTTCGGCCTCTATCTGGCACACGGTGGAAGATGCCAGGACCAGGGGAGGGGGTCCCGGCTCCAGGCCTGGTTGAACCCCAGCTCCCCAGCCAGGTCCTTTTCGGGGACCTGAGTGCAGATGGGAAAGCAGGAGAGAGAATACTGGTGAGAAGCAGGGAGGGAGAGGAGGAGGGGCAGGTGTGGCGGTAGAGTGAGACCAAGAATGTGAACACTCCTGGTAGGAACTGCACTGTGAGCCTGGCTGTCGGGCTGTCCCACGCATGTGTGGCTGAGTTACTTGGGGCCCTTTACCTCAAGAGTTTTGCTTCCTCCTGAATCAGAGGGTAGGTAATACCTGCCCTGCTTAGTCCCCATCTGATCCTATTCAATGTAATGCAGGAGCAGAGGGAATCACAGAGATGGTCATACTTCGCAAACTGTGAAGTGCTCTGCCTTCGGAAGGGCTCCTGGGGGTAGGGCGTCCTGTCCAGAGATGTCCACAAGTTCCAGTTCTCAGGACACGAAGAGTCGTGGGGGACTTTCATGCCTGATATCCTAGGGCACACAGGCTGGGGAGTCCTGGATGGCTCGATTGATACCCAGGGCAGGAAACATGGTTGACGAGTGTTTCTACATTAGCCCTGTCTTCGGGGCCTGTCCTGTGTGCCCCAGGCCTTCCTCGCTCTTAGGGACTAGCAGCAGCATCTCCGAGAGGAGAGCGCCTCCAGCAGGCAGCCGCCCTTGGCTTCACGGCTGAGTAATGACAGCCACCGCGCACCGGGCGGTGCTCTGAGCCGTCCCTGTGTACTCACTCACGTAATCCTCTGAGAGCCTGAGTTGGTATTATGAGTGTCTCCCAGGTTTTATAGACAAGGATGCTGGAGCAGTGGGAGGTTAAATCGTATATTTGGGGTCACAGTGCTGGGAAATGAGGAGTGAGGATTTGAAGGCAGGAGTCAGGCTCCAGGGTTTATGTCAGCCACCAGGCTGCCCCGAGGCCCACAGAGGGCAGCAGGTTTGCCCACAGTCCTGTGACTGGGGACAGACCCTGGCTCGGAATCAGGGCCCAGGAGCAAGTGTTCCAGGCCTCCCAAGCCACGCACTTCCTGGCCTCTCACAGGCCATCTCATGTCCTCATGCTCTTGCAGGTGTGCTTTACCTGGGAGCCTGGGCACACCTGAGTAAGCAGAAGACAGACCCTGGGGCTCTTAACTGTGGTGATGCATTGCTTGGGCCTGGATGGAAGACAGGGGTCTGGCGGTGGGGTAGCAGGGTGGGGGACAGGTGATGCTGGGCACATGGGGTGCTCAGTGACTATTTGTATACAGCAGCACCCCTTTATCTATGGGGGATATGTTCCCAGACCCCCAGTGGATGCTTGAAACCGTGGGTCGTTTCCAGCTCTGGGTATCCTGTTTGTCCTTACACATACGTACCTACCTTTTCACGCAAAGGAAGCCCTTTATCTGAACCCCCAGCATCAGTACCGCATGCTCTGAGGCCGTTATTCAGTAAAACAAGAACTATGTGAGCACTAGGGCCGGCCCGTGGAGCTGTTAACCGAGATGGCTGCTAAGTGACGAAAGGGTGGGTACTGTGTACAGGACGGCTGCACTGGACAAAGGGATGATTCATGTCCCAGGGCACAGCACAAGCTTTCATCCCACCACTCAGAACGGCGCACAATTTAAAACATGAATTGTTTATTTCTATAATTTTCCATTTAATATTTTCAAACCACGGTTCAGTGCGAGTGACTAAAACCTCAGAAAGCAAAACCACAGATAAGGGGGTACTACTGTTATTTGGTGAATGAGTAGCTACATGGATGTGTCTGGAGTCTGGGCATGGGCAGGGTGGGGTGTGGGGAAGGGGTGGGGGATCCGAACCCCGGCACTAACGTGCGGACTCTTCCCGCTGCCCTCAGACGCCGCTCACCAACAGTGAGGAGTCCCTGGATTTCAGTGTCAGCCTGGAGCAGGTACAGGCCTGAGGGTGCAGCTGGGAGGGGGCAGCACGGCCAGGGGTCAGGGCCTGAGCCAGCTGTGCCACTGCCCCCTCAGGCGTCCACGGAGCGCGTGCTCAGGGCTGGGAAGCAGCTGTATCGACACCTCCTGGCTACCTGCCCAAACCTCATCCGAGACCGAAAGTACCACCTGAGGCTCCACCGGTGAGTGTGGCCGCCTTGCCTGGCTCCTCTCCCAGCACCCCCGACCCCCGTTTTCTCTTCTTTTTATTCCATTCCAGGCATCTGGGCTTCCGTGGGACTGGGGCTGGGCCTAAGAGGGGGCTTTCGGATGGAGAGACCCTCCCTCTTCCTCTGCCCTCCTGCCATCTGACTCTCCTCTTTCCCTGCCCCCTTCAACTCTTGTAGGCAGTGCTGCTCCGGCCGGGAGCTGGTGGATGGGATCTTGGCCCTGGGGCTTGGGGTCCACTCCCGGAGCCAAGCCGTGGGAATCTGCCAGGTGCTGCTGGATGAAGGTGCCCTCTGCCACGGTGAGTCCGAGCCCAGCGCGGGGCGCCCACAGCTGGGCAGTCCTGGGAGCAGGCGTCCAGGGGGAGCAGGCGTCCGGGGGGCAGGGGGGTGGGCATTGCAGTGGGGCCTCATACCCACATGGTCTCAATTTCTCTCCTCCGCTATGCCCGGGCCTCTGCCCTGCAGTGAGACACGACTGGGCCTTCCAGGACAGAGATACCCAATTCTACCGCTTCCCTGGGCCAGAGCCAGAGCCCGCCGGAGTCCACGAGCTGGAGGAGGAGTTCGTTGAGGCCTTGGCGCTGCTCTCCCAGCGGGGGCCTGATGCCCTGCTCACAGTGGCACTTCGAAAGCCGTGAGTCAGCACCCCAGGTCCCATGTGGCGCCCAGAGGCCTGAGCTCTGGTCTGCATTCTGCCACGGACTTGCTCTGGGATCTGAGCCCTTCCCCGCGCTGAGCCTGTTGCCGCCTCTGTGACTGAGACCCTGCCCACTCGGAGGGGCAGCAGTGGCCGAGAAAGGGTGGCCCTTGGAGTCTGCAGGCAGGTCTGGGTTCAAATTTCGGTTCCACTGGCCACTAGCTGGGTGGCCTTGAGACTTTCTGTGCCAGCTTCCTTTTCTGTCGAAGGAGGATAAGGACACCCAAGTCACGGGGGTGTTGTGGGGACAGATCGAAATGGTGCACGGGAAGTGCCAGTCCCACGTCTGGCACATAGTGTGCGCTTGGGAAAGGCTGGCCCCTTACTGGTAACAGTCCTTGCCAAGGCACCAGCTGACCCCAGACCTGTGCTTGATGGGTGAAGGGGCCCTGGCCCTGGCCTCGGCCCGCAGTTCAGCCCTTGCCTCCCGGCCCTCCCATGCCCACAGCCCGGGGCAGCGCACAGACGAGGAGCTGGACCTCATCTTTGAGGAGCTGCTGCACATCAAGGCTGTGGCCCACCTCTCCAACTCGGTCAGTCTGCAGGGCCCTGTGCCGCCTTTCCCCAGGGGCCTCTTCTCCCTGTGACCTCCCAGAGGAGGCCCCCGCTGCTGGGCTTGGAAATTTCCGTGTGATCTCCTGCCCTTAGCAGCCTTGTCTGAAAACTTTTCTGCCTCTCTTAGCCCTTTTCCTCCCACCGAGTCCCAGGCCATTTGACCGAGCCACATGTCTGCACCTGAGTACTTGTGCCTTTGGACCCTACGTCCTCACCCCTGTCCTAGCCCTCTGCCCCTGGACTTGACCACTGACCCTTCTCTCCCTGCCCCGCAGGTGAAGCGGGAATTAGCAGCAGTTCTGCTCTTCGAACCACACAGCAAGGCGGGGACCGTGCGTAAGTCAGACAGGAAGCTGGGCACCGGGGGCCTGGACGTGGGCGGCGGGCACAGAGGGGTGGTGGGTGCTGGGGGCGGGTCTGATCTGTGCTTCTCTCAGTGTTCAGCCAGGGGGATAAGGGCACCTCCTGGTACATTATCTGGAAGGGATCTGTCAACGTGGTGACTCATGGCAAGGTGAGTTCCCCCTCGGCCTCCTGGGTTGTAACTGCTCCCTGGTCCATGTCCTCATGCCTCTGGTGGGCCCAAGGCTGCTGAGCCCCCAGGTCTTTTCCTGCCTCGGTACTCTCCCCACCATGGTTCACGGGGGCTGGCGAGTGGGCGGGCTGTGACTAAGGCCTGGCTCCAGGGACTGGTGACCACACTGCACGAGGGAGATGACTTCGGACAGCTGGCTCTGGTGAACGATGCACCCCGGGCGGCCACCATCATCCTGCGAGAGGACAACTGTCATTTTCTCCGCGTGGACAAGCAGGACTTCAACCGTATCATCAAGGTGCCATTGCCGGGGGTGGAAAGGGCAGGGGACATGTCAGGGACACTGCTTTGGGGAATTGGTGTGGGGCAAGAGCAGGGACCAGAGAGAGCCGGCGAGGAGGAGAGAGGAGATGGAGAAGCTCGGAGGTGTGGCTGGAGGTGGGAGTGCAGCCCTGGGTGTGTGAGGCAGTACGTACGTGCTGAGGGGGCCCAGTGAGCTCTGTGAACCACGTCTCAGGGTGGGAGACCAGGGCGGTGGGGCTACTGAGGGGTGAGGGACTAGGGTGCAAGGGGGCAGTGTCATGAAGAATGGGGTCCATGGAGGGAGGCCAGGAGGGATGGGTTGGAGGAGGGGCTCAGGCTTTGTGATGGGGGGAGTGGAGGCAGATCCAAGCTGTGGGTGATAAATGGGATGGGAGAAGGGCCGAGGGTCCCTGGGGGGCTCAGGGCCTGGAATGGGGGTGTGGAGGGAGAGATCCTCGAATGGGGAAAGGAGTTGTGGTGTGTGCTGAGCACCAGGTACGGCTTGTTCTCCAGGATGTAGAAGCAAAGACCATGAGGCTGGAAGAACATGGCAAAGTGGTGTTGGTGCTGGAGAGAACCTCTCAGGGCGCTGGCCTTTCTCGTCCCCCGACCCCAGGCCGGAACCGGTAAACACACCCACCATGCTCCCTCTCTACCTTCTCTTCTTCCATTTCCCAGGCGTTACCACTTTCTCCCTTGTCGTATCCCTGCTTGCTGACCTCCCAGATGCGCCCCCTGAGCCAGCTGCCTCTCCACCCCAAGGTGGGGCAGGACTAGCAAATAGGGAAGAGTGATATGATTGATTATTCATGTCTGCACTGGCTGTGGGAGGGGGCAGTAGTGGCACAAGTGCATGGATTGGCCATTTCTGCTAGGTATACAGTAATGTCTGGCACCCCAGAGAAGATCCTGGAACTGCTGTTGGAGGCCATGAGGCCCGATTCAAGTGCTCATGACCCAACAGGTAGGGGCAGGAGACAGCCTGCCTGCTGTCTGACTTATGGGGTGGTCAAGTACAGCCTGGGAAAGGGCCACACACCTGCCACTGACCTCACTGGGTGCTGGATTATTCCATGGGGCCAGTCGGCAGGAAGTCCTCATTCCTGTGCTCTTACTTTGGGTGGGGAGCGTAGTCGTGGGGGCTGGGCATTGCTGGTACCTTGCCCGTGTGGGGATGGGGGGATGGATGCCCCAGCTGTACCTGTACCTGTGCTGAGTGGATTTGGCCTCTGAAGCCCTGCCTGTCGCCACATCCATGCCCTACAGAGATGTTCCTCAGCGACTTCCTCCTGACCCACAGTGTCTTCATGCCCAGTGCCCAGCTCTGTACTGCCCTCCTGCACCAATATCCTTCAGGGTGACTGGGATGGTGTGTACAGTGGTGAGAAGGAATTGTTCGTAGCATGGCTGTGCCGAGCCCCCCGCAGTACCAGCCTCAAGCGAGGCCGAGCTGGTCAGCGGGCCCTGGGCATCCTGCCTCTCCTTTGCCTGGGGTGTGGTGGGTGGCCTGGTTGGCTGTCGTGGTTCCCTTGACTGGTGCCCACCTTTCACGTGGAGCCCGCGGGAGGCAGCGAGCAGGAGTGCAGCACCTACATTTGCAACAAGAGGCAGCAGATCCTGCGGCTGGTCAGCCAGTGGGTGGCCCTGTATGGCCCCATGCTGCATGCCGACCCTGTGGCCACCAGCTTTCTCCAGGTACCTGGGAGTGAGGCAGGGCTGGACTGGGCTGCTGGGTGGACAGTATCTCAATGAGTCTTGGCTCCTCCCAGAAACTCTCAGACCTGGTGAGCAGGGATGCCCGGCTTAGCAACCTGTTGCGGGAGCAGTGGCCAGAGAGACGGCGACACCACAGGTAATGCTCTGGCTTTAACTTGTCATATGTGTGACGGGCAGTGCGCTGGGGACTGAGCACCAATTCGGGATTCGAACCCGTGGCTTTCTATGCAGGCAGCACCACTTACAGCTGCGTTGGCCTGAGCATGTTACCCACACCCACCTCGGGGCTTGGGCCCTTGTCTGTTAAGTAGGAGAGCACCTACCTCAGCGCAGGTGGACGCAATGAGTGGCTGACCTGCGGGGTGCAGGGCCGCGCCTGTGCACGGTGCCTGTCGTGCGAGTGTTGGCCCTGGTCGCTCGTTTGTGTAGTCCTGCTTGTTCCAGTGAGCTGCTCTCACCCTTCCCCTTGCTGGTCAGCCTCACGTCACACGCTCAGCCATTCTCACACATGACAGAGTCCTGTTTGCGTCACTCTCCTGTCTCGAGTGCACCTGCTCTTGTCACTTCCTCCATTCTGCACATATTTATCAAGATGCCAGTTCCTGCTGGCTCCGCCCAGTGCCTTTCCTAGTCTATCTTCCCCTTCCCAGGCGTTCCTATGGGGCCTGCTGAGGTCCAGGGAGAGGTCCCCTGAACCAGCGCCTGCCCATGTGACACCCAGGTCCACTTCCCCCTGCATCTCTTTTCCCCTCCCCTGCTGGCCTGGAGGAGTCGCAGAATGCAGGGGCCCGGTTTCAGCCCCAGCTTCGCCCCTCTCTAGTTGATGTTCACCAAGTCTGCAAAGCTCTGAGCTTCTAGTGAGGGCAGACAGGATCCAGAGCACCGGGCACCGCCCTGGCCCTGGCCCTGCCACGTCCTGCCCACAGGGTTCTTTGACCTCCAGCCTCACCTCCCTTCTCACTTGCTCCACAGGTTGGAAAATGGCTACGGGAATACATCTCCTCAGATGAAGGTGTCTGCTCTGAGTCGGCCCCAGCTTCCTCCTTGGCTCCTCCGGGGACCGTACCGCCCCGCCTACAGCCCCCTCTGAGGGGCGCTGCGTGGGAAGGTCCCCCAGGGCCCAGACACACCCTGGGTCTGGGATGGGCGCTCGCAGGGTTGCGTGCGCTGCTGGGCCAGGCCCTGCGGGGATGCAGAGGTTTAAGTCACCCCTTCACGCCCACCCCCAAGGGGCTTCTATTCTGTCTGGGAGGTGATTCATGCTCGCACCGGGAGCAAAGGGGAACAGAAGAGGTGGGGAGCTGAGATTTGGTTTAAGAAGGGTGGGAGAAGGGACCAGAAAGGTAGATTGGGGCTGCTTGTGGTGAGTGCAGCATCGGGAATCAAATCGATGTGCCTGACCTGGGCCTCCCGGGCTCCCTGCACCCGGCTGCCTCTCCCACCTCATCCTGTCCCCTCCTTGGTGCTGGAGCCACTCATGGCCTTCTTTGCACCTATAGATGAAGCTTGTTCCCCTCTCAGGGCGTGGAACTTTCTCGGACTCTGCGTACCTGGATACTTACCGTTCTAATCGCAGCCAAAATGTTGGGTTCCCAGAGAGGCCCCCTCCCATCTCTCTATCCAGAGCACCAGCCCCCACACTGGCCACTGCCCTCCAAGGTGTCCACTAGGATTTTCTTCAAAGCATTACCACCACATGGAGTTGTACCTGGCTAGTTGCGTATTGGCTGTTAGTAATTTTTTAGTATTTGTCACATCCCAGTGAACTGCCGGCTTCATAGCTTCGCACATGAGGGGCCTTGACCCCTGTTTCACCAGGGACGCTCAGGGACCAGCGTGGCATGGCCCTCATGTGCCGGGCACTGTGCTGGGAGCTGATGATACACCCCTGGCCTTGGGGGGCTTACAGTCAAGTGAGGAGCAGAGCTACTGAACAATCTCATGCTGTCTAAGGGCTAAGACAGGGGGTCTCTGAAAGCAGGGAAAGGAAGGGCTGACTTAGGATCAATGTCGGGGGGAGCGTCCTGGGTAGTGACTGCTGGAGCTGAGAGCTGCAGGGTGTGAGGGTGGAGGGAGAGGAGGACTGCAGGCAGGTCTGAGGGGGAGGGGAGCTCTGGGGGAGGGAGCAGCAGTGGAGGTGGGGGAGGCAGGCAGGCGACAGAGCATGCAGGGTCCTGGGGGCCATGGCAAGGGGTTTGGTCCTAGTCCTCAGAACAGGGTGAGCGTTGGAGGTATTTGAGCCAGAGATTGACATGATTGGATTTGTGTCTTGAACAGGTCAGCTAAGGAGCCTGTGCTTACCCACCAGACAGCGATGGCCTTGAGGCCATGGTAGGAAGCTTCATCTGGCTCTGGTCAGGCAGCTTCGAGGAGGATGGGGGGAGGCTGCCGAGGAGTGAGGTGGCAGGAGAATGGCCGGGCCCTTGTAGTGGCTGAGCTGTGAGGATGTGTGGGCAGGTGGAATTGGAGGGTTGGCCTGGGCTGGGGCGGGAGGCACAAGGAGACCCAGAACAGTCCCAGAACAAAGAACAGTCCCAGAACAAGGTGATAGCTGTGGGGAAGTGGCAGGGGGCAGAGGCAGGAGGCTTGAGCCCAGAAGAATGGCCAGGAGGTCTGGAAGGCGGGGCGAGTGGATTGGGGGCTGTGTTGAATGTGGGGTGAGGGAGCACAGATGCAGAAGCACCCAGGGGGCATTGGAGACCGGGGCTTGGAAGAGAGTTCAGCGCTGGCAGTTGGTTTGGAGGGTCCTCCATGTGCAGGAGGTGTGAGAGGCCATGAGGAGCTCTGAGGTGAGCTCTGAGATTTGGAAATCTAGTGAACAGCCATGAACGGAGGTCTGAACCGGACCTGCCGCATTCAGAGCTGGGAGGAGGAGAGTCATACAGGAAAGGACAGTCAGGCTGGGCAGAGGGACTGTGTGAGGGAGGCCTTTGCCATATCAGCCCGCTGTGGTTGGGGCCCACGAGGAAGGGTTGTGGGGTCAACAGGGCAGTTGACACAGTTGAGTGTTGATGGATAAGAGCACAGAGGGAGGGAGGAGCAGGTGAGGCTTCCAGCTGGCCTATTTAGCAGCTGTGTCACCTTGAGCATGTTAGTCACCTCTCTGAGCCTCATTTATCTCATCTATAAAATGGGAACAATGATAATGTTTTTCTCAAAGGGCTATTATAAATACTTAGAACAGGTGTGTGCTTAGCCTGGCATGTAGCAAATAGAAAATTAGCAAATGGTAGACGAGGGAGGAAAAGGAAGAGAAAACCAGGGTTGACAGCTGAGGTGTGTTCACATTAGAACAGCTCTGGGTCTGTTTGGCAGAGTGGGTGACATACACAGAGAGTGTCACCCACTCTTTAGCCCTGCTCTGTCTCTCCTGAAGCCTCAGTCATCGGCGCCTTACCTGACTCGGGTTCATGCATCAAGCAGAGCCTGCCAGTGGTGTGCAGGCTGTGTGGGTCCCATGCCCCTGGTGACAAAGGCCCCTCCCTGGCCCTGCATGCACTCCTCTGTGTCCTCTGAGCCTTACTTTCTCTCCCTCTCAGGCCCGGAACATGCCTGTTTGGCTCCCCAGCCAGGACGAGGCCCTCCCCAGCAGCAACTGTGCCATCCAAGTTGGGGACAAAGGTTGGTAGGCACAGCCTGCACTCTGTCATCACTCTTGACTGCGCTGTGCCTGGCGCAGAGTGGCATGCTGTATTCCTTGTGGCCTCAGTTGCAGGCTCCCCCTCACCTCGGCGCAGAGCCTCCCACTCGCTCTGTGCAGCCTGCCCAGCTGGGCTTCTCCTTAGCGAGTGCCCTCACCATCCAACCTTGGGACCCTTCCCACTGCTTGCTGCCCTCTCCTTGGGGTACGGAGACCAAGCAGCCCCTTCCCACGGCTCAGCCTGGTCTTCCTCTCCAGTCCCCTATGACATCTGCCGGCCAGACCACTCGGTGCTAACCCTGCAGCTACCTGTGACAGCCTCAGTAAGAGAGGTGATGGCAGCGTTGGCCCAGGAGGACGGCTGGACCAAGGGGCAGGTGCTGGTGAAGGTCAACTCTGCAGGCGGTAAGCTGTGTCTCTGGGTAGGGGTGCCCCACAGGAGGGGGCCCCCCAGAGCCATGCCCGGAGCCCCCAAACGAAGATCATGATCATCTTCATCATCTTCATCAATGTTAATGATGGCTAGCATTTATGGGAATTGATGATGTCCCTTCCAAGTGCTTTACGTGCAGTGCTTAACAGAATGACGCTGGAGCCTGCTGCCTGCCTTTGATTCCAGCCCTTTAGCTCCTGTCTCTATGTCCTTGGCAGGACACTTCATGTCCCCCTGCTGTGTTTCATCATCTGTAAAATGGGGATGCGAGGAGGACCTGCTTCAGAGAGGAACTGTGAGGACTAAATGAGCTCATCTATGGAAGTAGTTAGAATGGTGTCTGTCACATAGCATTCCATAGGTATTAGCTGCTGCTATTAATAGCATGCTTACATACTCATTTAATCCTATTTTCAGACAAGGAAACTGAAGCTCAGTGGGATTAAGCCGTTTCCTCATGTTCACACAGCAAGAAGGTAGCTAGCCTTTGAATCTAAGCAGTCTTCATTCGTTTAGTCAGTCAGCAAACACATTTGAGGGTCAGCTATGGGTCAGCAATGTGTGAGGAGCTGGAGGTGCCGTGGCAGGTAAGACAGAGCAGCTTGGTGGCTAAGAGCATAGACTGTGGACTCCCAGACCCCCGTTGGGAATCCGAGATCCACTGCTTACGGGCTGTGGAATCCTGGGCAAGCTGTTTAACCTCTCTGCACCTCCGTTTTCTCGTCCGTCAAATGAGCACTATAACTGAACCTATCACCCAGGACTGCTGCGGCGGCTATTAGACGAGATGCTTGCCTGTGGCACCTGGTATGAGACCAGGGCCCAGAACACGGCAGCATGAGGGTTATTATTAAGACCTGCCTTTGGAGAACTTGGGACACTAAAAACCACTGTTGGGCATGAAGGATGCAGCCCATCTGACACCCGGAGCCCAGGGTAGACTGGAATTAGACATTCTGAGAATCACAGCAAGGAGTGGAGGCAGAAGAGCAAAGCCTTCTTCCTTCAGGGAGTGGGGAGGACGTGGTCACTCACTCACCTGTGCCTGTGAGTGTTCTGAAAAGCACTGCCCTCTGGTGGCCACCTGGAGAGTTGCGGTTGCCCCAAACCAGTAATGATTGAGACCCTACTACGTCCCAGTCCTGGTTAGGACACTGACAAGGACACCCTTGTCAGTAGCCAGCGTTTTATTACAAACCCCCTTCTATGTGTGTATTTGCTTATAAATCATATACATAAATTCCCATACTAATGTTACGTAATTATAAAGCTGCACACAAAATAGAAATGCAAAACAAATGAGGAAAAATAAATGTTTTTTAATAAAAAAGTAAAAGAGCTAATACTTTTTCCTAGATACATAGATGGCCTTGTGTACCTTACTTTGGAGGCTACTGGTCTAGGGACTGGGGACTCAAACGTGACTTAAAAGCACAGTCTTAGTCTACAGGAGCTGATGAAAATCAGCACCAAGACTTCTATAAGGCATTTCCCAATTTTCACACCGATTTTATATGTGTCATATACCGATAGCCACTATTAATATAGATTATTTCATTTGACAATGCATAGTCAGGGCAAACCTTACTCTCTGCATTTGACTCTGGAAGAAATTGAGGCTCAGAGGGGTTCCTATTTTGCCCCAGGTCTTCCTGTCACTAAGCATTCCCTTTCATCCTCCTGGGGTGTGCTGCCCTGGGTGTAGGTGTGCGGCCACATGCACCTGTGCACTTAGAGCACCTGCCCAGGACTCTAACGCTGATGCTGGGAGAAGGGACCTCCTAGCCTCCCAAATAAGGCCTCCATGCTGCCTCCGGCTGCGCCTTGGCCTCTCTCCCTGTCCCTGCCCAGGACAGCCTCCGCTCTCTTTGCAGATGCCATTGGCCTGCAGCCAGATGCTCGTGGTGTGGCCACATCCCTGGGGCTCAATGAGCGGCTCTTTGTTGTCAACCCACAGGAAGTGCATGAGCTGGTAGGGACAGGCATGACGCCAGGGCCGGGGGAGGATCTGTGTTTTGGGGGCGGTGTGTGTGGGGTGCTCAGGAAAGGTCATGGAAAGGAGAGAGGGGCCCCCAGCTCTGGCTGTGGCTGGGCCTTAACGGGGGAAGAAGAAGGAGTGGGTCTCAGCTGATCGGGGAGGGAGAGAGCTAGTTGGGAGCTCTCAAGGAGAAAGAGGAAGATCTGCCCTCACGAGGGGCTCCCCAGTGGACAGCAGCCCTACAAGGAGGGGTCCCAGTATTGGGGAGCTGTCAGGAAGATGCTCCCTTGGGAAGCCCCATCCTTCAGAGGCCTCCCTGCAGTACCCGTCCCCCGTCTCCCCAGTCTTCCAATCGTGGGCACAGAGTCTGCCCCAAACAGGGTCCTCCCACCGGGTACCTTTCCCCTGGATTCCTTGGGCACCCCCCTGAGTTCTCTCCCACTTACAGACCCCACACCCTGAGCAACTGGGGCCCACTGTGGGCTCTGCTGAGGGGCTGGACTTCGTGAGCGCCAAGGACCTGGCTGGCCAGCTGACAGACCATGACTGGAACCTCTTCAATAGCATCCACCAGGTGCAGGGAGCAGAGCTGAGGGGAGGACAGGCGGCGGGGCACCCTGCCTGGGACCCGCTCATCTCTCGTTCTGTCCCCCGAACCAGGTAGAGCTGATCCATTACGTGCTAGGCCCCCAGCATCTGCGGGACGTCACCACCGCCAACCTGGAGCGCTTCATGCGCCGCTTCAATGAGTTACAGTACTGGGTGGCCACGGAGCTGTGTCTCTGCCCTGTGCCTGGCCCGCGGGCCCAGCTGCTCAGGAAGTTCATTAAGCTGGCGGCTCAGTGAGTGCCTGTGGGTGTCTGCGGGATGTGTGACAGGGTCCTGAGGTCACTTTTTCTTAACTCCTCTGTCCCTGGTCAGCATGTTGGCAAATCAGCTAACCCCTTGCTTCCCCGGGTCCCCGGGAGCCTCTGCCCTCTCATCCCATCCATCCCGCCTGCAGAGGCCCCAAACCTGACTCTTGTCTGGATGTGGGGCTCAGTGGGTATGGCTGCCTCCCCTGAGGGTCTCTGGGTCTTCTGCCCACAGCCTCAAGGAGCAAAAGAACCTTAATTCCTTCTTTGCCGTCATGTTTGGTCTCAGCAACTCGGCCATCAGCCGCCTGGCCCACACCTGGGAGGTAGGTGTGACCTGGGGGAGGAGGTCAGGCCCCGTGCCATCCTGGGAGTCCTGTCGGGGATGGGGCTCCCTTGCGAGAGCAATAACGGCCCCCCCGCCTCTCTTTCTCAGCGGCTGCCCCACAAAGTCCGGAAGCTGTACTCAGCCCTTGAGAGGTTACTGGTGAGTGCTGGGCCTCGGCTTGTCCCTCCAAAATCCCTGATTCTTGGCTTCCCAGTTGCCCCTCTACCTATATCTCTGGGATTCCCAACCCTGGGCCAGTTCCCTCTGGCCTGTGAGTTTGGGGAGCTGGTTTAGGGTTGGGGTGTTTAGCGTGATGGTGGGGACGTATAGAGTGTTCTATCCCTCAGTATGTGAAGGGAGAGCATTTTCTGCGGCCACGAGCTATGGTGTGAAGACCAGGAGAGTGCAGATGCGGTGTCTGGCCCTGGGGTCTAAGGGACCCCAGGGGGTCGCTGGTCTCCAGCTGACTTGCCTAAGGACTCAGGAATTAGGTCCTGGCCTCAGCACCCGTAGTGTGCCCGGGCCTGTCAGTGGCCTCTTGGGAGACTTGACAAGCCTGTGGGTCAGACAAGGTCAAACGATGAGGAAAGTGTTGAGCTGAACCCTCAAGCACTAGGAATTTGTGTGCGTGTGTGCGTGTGTGTGCGTGTGTGCGGGGGGTTGACAGCGTTCAGGAGAGAACTGGCACAGAGATGCTTTTATCAGCATGACTGGGCGCTCTTAAGGAAAAAAATCACTTCATGTGGCTCAAGAGGGTCAAAGGAATTACGAGAGAGAGAGAGAGAGAGAGAGAGAGAGAGAGAGAGAGAGAGAGAGGAAACCTCAGGGCCCCGGGGACTAATTTAATGGCCATGAAGTTTCCTTGGGGGCTAATCAGAAGATCAGAAGCCACATACACCCAGGACCTTTCTGCCTGCCACAGAGCCTGCTCTGGTGAGGTCTGGGGTAGAGGAGAAGCTGAGCTCCCAGGGGAAGGGCTTATGGCCCTCCTTGTTGGGGTGGGGTGTTCGGTTGTGTTGCTGTATGTGGTGGGTTATGATGTAGGGGACCCTCCCTCTTTCACTGTGACTTCTTCCCTCCCAGGACCCCTCATGGAACCACCGAGTGTATCGACTGGCCCTTACCAAGCTGTCCCCTCCTGTCATCCCCTTCATGCCTCTTCTTCTCAAAGGTAGTAGGACCAGCGCTGACCGCATGGCCCCGGCTCATCCATCCCACCTAAGCCTCTCCAAGCCGTTCCAATGTGCTCACACCTTGGGGGGCACAAAGATGAAGTAGGAGTTCACAGGCTAGGAGCAGAGTTAGGACGTGCAAGCAGATAGTGGTGACATTGGATGGCCTAGGATATGAGGCCTAAGAGATACAAGGAAATTGCTTCGGGAGGTCAGAGGGTTGCCAGAGGGAGAGGGTGGTTTGAGGGTGGGACAGGCCTGAACCCCCCATTATTGACCCTTCACCTTTCTGGGACCAGAGAAAGGGAAAGAATTTTGGGGACCTTTGAGCAAAACCCATCTCTTTGCAGACATGACCTTCATCCACGAGGGAAACCACACCCTGGTGGAGAATCTCATCAACTTTGAGAAGATGGTGAGTTCAAGGAGACTAGTGGTTTGCCACTGGAGTGGGTCGGGGGATATGACAATGACCTTGGGAGGGGGTGAAGGGTGGGAGATGGCAAAGTTATTAATAATATAAATGTGAATACTTATTTTAAAATAGCTCCTGGGGCAAAGCAGGTACAATCCCACCTCTTCCAATCTCTTAGTCTCTAGGGGCACCCTGCTCCAAGTGAGCTCGTGTTGCGCGCTGCCCCATAGACCAGGCCAGGCTTCCACGCTCGGGCCTGGCCTCATGCCCTTGCCTTGTCCCCAGAGAATGATGGCCAGAGCTGTGCGGGTGCTGCACCACTGCCGAAGCCACAGCAACGGTGAGAGGACTGGGCCCCTTGGGTGGGACCCCCCCAGCAATGCACCTGCACGGACGCAGCTTGGCCCTGTCTCCCTGACTCCCTGCTCTCCCCCCACCCAGTGCCTCTCTCACCGCTCCGAAGCCGAGTGTCCCACCTGCACGAGGACAGCCAGGCGGCCAGGATTTCCACGTGTAAGTGGGGCAGGGCGGGTGCCGATGAGTTAGTGCTGATGCCGATAACCTCGCCACCTCGGTGAGGGAGATGGACTGTTGTCCCATCTCAGAGATGCACAGACAGGCTTGAGCATTGAGAACACTGTCAAAAGGCCGTGTGACCTGCAATTTGTGAATTGGCCCTCAGTTGCATGAAACGGGATTAATGATAATCCGTAGTCTGTATACCACACTGTCATCACGGATCCTTTATTTTATCTTAGTATGCATTTATTCCGATAATACCACGAACACCTCTGGCCCCAACCCAAATCTGAGCACGCTGAGTAACGTGTCTCTCTACGTGACGTTCCCCTCTCCTGTCCCCCTGCCACAGCACCTGCGGTGACCACTATCCTGAATTTTGAGTTACTCATGTTCTTGTTTTTATTTAAATAGCTTTATCTTATAGGCATACACACACATATACACCCATGTATATCTTTAAAATGCCTCATATAATATACATATAAAATGACAAGAAAATATTCTTTAGTTTTAGTGGTTTTGGAACTTAGTAAAAGGGGCACTATGCTCGATGTGGTCTTGGGGGCCTGCTTTTCTCAGAGTCTGTGCTCTTCCCCACAGTGCTGTTCTGCCCCAAGCAGTGGGAGGCAGGGCGGGCATCAGTCTTCAAGTGGCAGGGTGAGGGGCAGGAAGGCTCCTTGGCTCCTTGGAGGGGAGGGATAGGCTCGACAAAGTGCTGTCTGTGCCCTCCTTGACTGCTCTCCCCCACCCCCGCCAGGCTCGGAGCAGTCCCTGAGTACCAGGAGTCCAGCCAGCACCTGGGCTTATGTCCAGCAGCTGAAGGTCATTGACAACCAGCGGGAACTGTCCCGCCTCTCCCGGGAGCTGGAGCCGTGAGGAGGGGGCTGAGGCTGGAGCAGGCACTTCCTCCGAGAAAGTCAGGGCTCGCCGGGGCCAGGGGGCCCACAGGCTGGCCACAGCTGGGCAGGGCTCTCCCTGGAGTGGACCCGAGGCCCTGGAGTGGGCAGCGTGAAGGCAGCCGTCCCCTGTGATGACTTGCCCCCGAGGAGGACCTCGACGTGGAATGAGCCGGGGCACAAGGCCAAGGAATGGGGGACGGAGAGGCCCTGGAGTGGGTGGGAGAGCGGAGCAGGCGCTGGGACTCTGTGTTCAATAGAGAGCTCCCCACACCAGGTTTTGTCCAGATTCCGTGCCCATGGCTTTGTCGTCCGGCCATCCCCTGGCCCCTGCAGTTTGTTTGCACAGTGGACTGAGCGTGTGCCCGCATGTGTGTGGCATGTGTGTGGCAGGGGAGGGCCGGTTGTGGGGAGGGAAGGGGCGGTCCTGCTTTTCCTTCCATAGCATGTGAGATAAACAGTTAGGTGTGGTCGGGGCTGTCCGCGGAGCGTCCCCGAGGAGCCTGATTGTTACTGTAAATGAACAGAGCGGCCTGTGTTCTGCGGCCAGCCCTGCGGGGGCGTGCAGGGAAGGCCGGGAGCCCAGCAGGAGGTGCTGTGCCTCGACGAGCACCCAGAGGGGCTGAGGGAGCAGCCCCCCTGCCTGTGCGTGTCTCTGGGACACGGGCAGGGCTCCGGGATGCTCTCCACATCTAACTGCCCCGGCTACAGCACCTGGAGCCTGGCGCCCCTGTCAGTGGCCGACCAGCATGACCCTCTGTTCTTCATGGTGGTCTAAGGACCACAGCCACTCCTCACTTAACGACCTACCTGTTTAACGACTGCTCAGCATCCCGGCCCGTCGTTCGCCGCACAGGGAATCCCCCGTCTCCGTTTTGTCTTGTTCGTGCATTCGGGTCCTATTCCCTACATGACGCATTTGCAATCACGCAAGACCACGTATTTCGTTTGGAAGTGTGGTGTGCGGTATCTGTCGGCACCGCCGCGCAGCACCAGACCGCCGACAAACTCCTTGCTTACTGACCGAGTCGTGGTGAGGGCACTCGGTCGTTAAGTGAGGAGTGCCTGGGTTAGAGCCCAGCTGCAAATTGCTCCTTCTGCATCTCACGTGGCTCCACTCCCTGTCCCTCAGCCTGTCTGGAGGTGCTCATGCTGGACTGAGGTCTCCAGGAGGTGGCCAGCCATAGACAGGATGCCAAGGCTTCCGAGGGGAGTCTATCCATGGCTGAGGCCCAACAGGCTTCTGGGATGCCGGGATTTCTTGCGAGTGATGGGAATGGCTCCGGTAGGCTCTGTCGGCAGGAAGTCCTTTCTTTAGCACATCCCATGGGAACCAGCGACTGCGAGGACCCCTCCTCACCCGAGGAAGCTCCAGGCAGGGCCTCCCTCCCCTCTGCTTCCTGTGGCACTGAGCCTGGCAGGAGAAGGTCCGCTGTCTGGCCCCAAGAGGAACCTCTTGTTGGCCTTGACGATGACCCCGGACAAGGTATTGAGCAGCAGGGCCCAGGGTATATGGAGGAAGTGGACCCTGCCCTTGCTCAGCAGGTACATCTGCCGGACACCTGACGCCACCCCCCGCCCCTGCCTCACTTCCTGCCTACACTACCAGACCTCCCATCTCCATGGCCCTGGACACACGCAAACTGCTTCCAGAAACCGTCAGAACCCTTAGCAGGAGCCAGCACAGCCGGGATTCATGATCGGGTTTGTAAGTGAACCCGAGCAAGTCAATGGGCAGTTCTACGCCGCCATCTCCCCATCTCTAAGGTGGCTTTGACGGTCTCAGTCCAATTCTCAGTGACAAGTCATTCAAACTGCACCTCTGCCTCCACAGCTGGGGTGACAGCCATGGGCAGTCCTGTGTCCTCCACCTGACGGAGGGGCACCTCGCTTCCCGTGAAGTCGGGCAGAACCCGCTCCCCAGGGACAGCCTGAGGTGGCGCGGGTGGCAGGGGTAACCAAGCCGGTTCCCTTGCCTGGGGGTGGAGGTGGACCACCACTGCTCACAGAAGCTTCCAGAGCTGAGCAATCACGATACAAGGTCCCGGCCTCGGTGAGTCAGGACTCCCGGGGGCTTGCTTCTCTTCTCTTAGCCCGTCGTCGGGGTGTGGGCAGCACCGGCCAGCTGGCGTGGCCCTCCGCCACCCTTTCAGACTCAAGGGCGAGACCAGCCCCCACCCATGGGAGCCAGGCGCGGCGGGGGCTGGGGCCCCATCAGCGTCCCTCCTTTGTCCTCTGTGGTCACACCTACGTCCTAGTGAATCGTTGGCAACTTTTGAATCTCCCTTCAGCCTTGGACGGCCCTGCAACCACCCAGCTGCTTCAGCCTCCTGGCGGGACACCTTTCGAGCCTGCTGGGAGAGGCCTTGCTAGGAGAACAGTGCCCAGGACAGCAGGAGGACACACGGAGCCAGAGGCCCCAGTGACGGGTCACTGCAGAGCAGGGAGAGGCTCCGGGTCACGGTGACTTGCTCTGAGGGCCGTGTCACCTCCTGTCCCTGCCTGCTAGGCGTGGGATGGGTGTGGTAGCATCTTCTTGTGTCCTGGCAGCCCAGGCTCCTGTGTAGGAGGCTCCCAGACTGTCCGGGCTTTGGGAGAGCTGTGATGCGAGGAGGGCCTCGTGGGCCTGCTGAGAGGAGGGTGAGATGAAGCCTCTCCGAAGTCTCTTGTATCTGAGAGAAGGCAAAGCAGAGAGGGAGTGTGCGTCCTGGGGGGGGCTCAGAACGGAGGGGTAGTTCCTCCCCTCAAATCCACCCCCCTTCTTCTCCCTTGCCTGCTTATCCTGAGCTTCCCTGGGCAGGCTGGGGGCGGGCCAGGACTGTAATTGCGGGGTGCACACGAGGGAGGGGCATGCTGCCAGCAGGCTGAGCAGCATCTGGTGAAGGGGTAGGGCAGGCTGGGGAGCCCCGACTCTGGATGCTCCTGTTTCTCTCGCTTGGAGCCAGCCCTCACCTCTGTCCCCAGTCCCACCGGAGCAGGACAGAGGAGAGATGGTGGTCCAGCACCCCCCCTCCCACCACATTCAGTGTGCAGTTAGAGTGGGGTGGGGAGGAGGGTGACCTGCTTTCACAGTCCTGGTGACTTCTGTGTTCCCAACAGCCCTGGGCCTGGGGCGAGCAGCTGCTGTCCCTCCTAGCAGTGACGATGACACCAATCACTCTGATTCAGCGGTGCTCCGAGAGCGTCTCCTGTCCTACACCTGGGGCCTTCCTGGGGCAGGTGTAGAAGAGAGGGGGCTGCAGCTGGTGGTGGTAGGTGGGACACTGAGGCAGGAGAATGGGCCCAGGAACCCCCAGAAGAAGGAAGAAAGCTGGGCTCAGAGCTCAGGTCCACTTTTTTACAGGAAGGTGTGAGATTCTGGTGGCTTACACCCTGACCAGTATGGACCCCGGCCCAGGCACCCGTATGCTTAGGTCCTTGTCTGACTCCGTCTGCCCTACTCAGCCCTTGGGGAGAGCTCGGGGCCTCAGCTTTCTGGCTGGGGTGTGACTTGTGGATGGCCAGAGTTGCTTCCAGGTCGCTGAGTAGAGCAGAGTGCAGACTTACCGGGCACTCGGGACTCTAGCCGGCAGAAGGGTGGAAAGAGGGTGGCAATTTGAGCTTATTCTGCCTTCCAGAAAAGTGCCTTATAAACCAGAGCTTGAGGGTACAGGCAGGTGTCAGGGTGGTCCTCCTACAGTGAGCAGTGTGTGGGGGTAGGGAAGCCTTGGCCTCAGTGGCTACGTGACCTTGGGCAAGTCCCTTTCTCTCCCTGGACCTCAATTTTCTTACTTATACACAGGGATTTGGGGATGTGCTCCTACAATTAGTGTCTATGACTTAGGCAGCTCAAGTTGTCAAAAGAGGTGAGAGGGCACAAGACCCTCTTGCTCATGGGGCTGCAGACCCCTCTGAGCATCCTCTCAGCAGTGGTCTCCAGGTAGACTCCCCTCGGGAGGGAAGGCCGGCTGCAAGCAAGGCTCTGTGAGAAGGGCTCTCAGCGAGTTCCCTGCCTCTAAACGTGGCCTCCTATAGGCCGCCCAAGTCCTACTTGGCTGTAGAGGCCCCCATTGGGTAGATATATAACTTGGAAGGATTCTAATGGTCAGGATTCTAGCAGTCACTTGAAAAGGGAGAGAGGGAAAGGAAGAGCTCTAAGGCAATGGCAGTAGGGGTGTTGTCATGACATGGGTGAGGGGCAATGTCTAGAGTCTTCCTTAGGGTGTATTGTAGGGACCCTGGGGAACACAGGGTCTCCTGGGGAGAGAGTTAGAGGGAGAGGTGGGTGGCCTCCTGGACCTAGTCAGCTTTGCTGAGGTTGGGCCCTGCAGGGGCCATCTATGTGCTGGAGGCAGAGCCTGTAGGTCCAGCCCAGACTCTGGTGGCCCACAGAGGAGGCCAGCCTTCTCTGTCCCTCCTCTCTCTTGGTTCTTGGCTTCCGCACTGGATATCTATTGGTAATCTCATCAAATAGTGCACAAGGCTCAGGAGGCCAGAGCCATGGATTTGTTCCCCATCGACACTCTTGGCTTCCTGCAGAGCAAAACCCAGGTCCCCAGGCTGCAGCTGCACCTGCAGAAAACAGGTGGCCAGTCACCTTTGGCAGCCAAGCCAAGTGAGCTAGACAGCGTAACTCATTAAAAAGTCACCCCCAAGACTTGAAATATTCAAAGTATACCTTTTACAAATGTACGTTTATTTTTGGAATAAAAAAATCACCTTATGGAGCGTTTTGAGAAGCTGCCACTTTCTCATGCCTTGTGTCTCTGTGTTAAATGCCATTTTTTTTTCAGGGAGTACTTCCCTAACCATTCTATGTAAATCAGGTCTTCTGTGCCCCCCCAGCCCCCCTTTTTGGAACACACACTTACTGATCTTGCCATATCCCAGGCACTGTTTTAAGAGCTTTGAAAGTACTAACTTATTCAATCCTCACAAGAGCCTGTAAGGTATTCTCACTTGTTCTATTTTAAGTTACAGGGGAAACTCAGACAGAGGGAGGTCAGGGGACTCGCTCAGGGTTGTACAGCTGGTGAGTGCAGAGCTGGGATTTGAACCCAGACAGTCTGGAACCAGGGTCTCAGCATTGTGCTGCTACCCAATCCTAGCTTTCAGTGTACGTCTCCATCGTCTCCCTCCCCCTTCAGATGCTGAGCTCCTCACCCTTGCACCCACTTTGCTTAGCATAGTCCAGTGGCCACGTGAATGAACGGATGAGTAAGGAAGGGGGAAATCGCCCGTAATCCACCTAACTACCTTAGCACAATAATTACGGTGATTTGACAGCTTGCAGATCTTCAAACCGTGGGTCAGAAACCTCTCCTGCCAGTCCTGTCACCATCTTTGTGAGGACAGAACATCTGGCTGTGCCAACACACCTGGGGCGAGTGGCTGGGCGGTGCCTCGTGCCCGTGCCTGGCCCCTGCCTGGTTCTGCCATGACTTTGCCCTTGCTCACACCCTGCCTGTCTCGCTGAGCCTCCTTATCGCTGTCTGCCTGAATCGCCCACTTCTCTTTGTTCCCCTCTGTGCCTCCTGACCCCCTGGGGTTTGGGGAAATGGACATTTTATTTTCTAGTCACTGGTAGGCAGTGAAAAACAAACATTAGCACAGCTGGCAAAACATGCAGACAGTTACTCCGAGATCCTAAAAAGCAAGATAAAATTGAATTCCCTGTTACATGGTGGATTTGGAAGCTGCCAGAATCTGGGTTCTGTCTGATCCCTGAGGTGGCTGCCCCTTGCAGTAGTGGCACCAAGGGGTGGCTTGGGGGTTTAGGTCCCCCCAAATTTCTATTAGTCCCCAAATATATAATATAGCTAAAAATAATGTTTGCTATGAAAACACAACTGTACAGTGAATCCGAGACCCCATTTCAACCTGTTGCCCTTGAGCCTCCCCTCCCGCCATGAAGAAACCCTGTAGCCTCCAGATCTCATAGAGGGATCCACCTGCCGTCTCTGTTTTGCCCATCACCTTCTCTCTTGAGCCTTTATAACAGGTGGGGCTGGAAGGCTCTGTTCATTCATTCATTCATTCATTCAGGCCCAGGCACATGTTGAAGCTATCTAACACACTTCGGATGACAATACAAAACAGTAGAGGAGACCCACGAGGCAGGCTATCAGTCTCAGGGGGTTTCAGGGGTGAGCTGAAGAAACACCCGTGTGGATGAAAAGTTAGATGGCAATGTAGGGGTTAACCGACAGCACTTGGGCAGCACCATCTATCAGAGGTGGCTGTGATGTGTCAAAGGCACACACAGGACACATAATGAGCACTGAGCCCACAGGCAGGAGGGATCCTGGGGGCTCTGTGGAAGGGCGGATTTGCCCTGGGGCTGGACGATGAGTAGGAGATGGCAGCGGGCTCGTGGTGGGAGGGCATTCCAGGCAGAGGACTGGCATGGGGCTTGGCCAGCAGAACCAGATGCACAGCCTGGGACTCTGTGATGATTGACCCAGGCAGCATGTCTGAATAATGTGCCCAGGGCAGGCCGTGTGATGCTCAATGTCAGGACTGCCCACGAACTTAAGAAGAAATGCCTGGAAACCCACATATGGTCCTCAGCACCCAAACCAGTGTGGGAGAAAGTCACACATGGAGCCATTCTAAGACTCACTCAATAAGCGGACACTACAGACTGATGTGGGTCACAGGTGACCAGACGTGGGCGACTGTCCTGAGCCTCTATCCTGGGGCACTTGCAGGCCACAGCGTGATGGAGGCTGGAGACCCAGCATCATCAGGTGCCCTTGGAAGGTGACTTCAGGCCTCACCTGAACTGGGTCAGCCTCAGGGTCCTTCTGGTCTCTTGACCTGTGCTGAAGTGACTTGGTCTTGGTTTTGACAGAGGACAGGGTGGTACAATAGGCTGGCCTGGGCATATGTCCTCTGTGGCAGTCCCTCCCGTAGCCTGTTGGTCCTGACAGACCCCTAACCGCTTTGGTAGCCAGAGATGTGTGGGATCTATTTAATACTTCAGACAGTGCTGGGGCTTCACTGTTCTGTGTCTCATCAGAAAACAATCAGTTCTAAGAACAGTTTTCCAACCCTGTCTGAACCCTGCCAATCCGGTCACAGCATAGCCCAGGCGCAGAGGGAGCACCCAGTGATGGAATTCCCATCCCCCTCACCGGCCACAGCTGACTGCCTCCTGGAGCCTCGCCCCACTCCCCGCAGAGGCCACAGCTGCCCCTCTCCTCGCTTTCTGGTGTGGTGGAGTGTCTGTATTGGTGTTCTCATCAGGGGTATGCCACCCTCACGCACCTGCTCCCCACCACAGGTGTCCAGGACCCAGCCTCTTGGGACTCTCACCTTGCTGGCTGGCTCCGCGGTGGCTCCTTGGGAAGAGCTTTCAATCAAGGTGGAAAGCAGATGTGAGGACCTAACTGGGGGAGGTCTTGGGAGGCCAAGCAGCAGAGTTCTCTGTCCAGACCAGGCCACTGGGAAGACAAAGCTGTCTGAAACACAGTTTACGTGTCTGTCCATGCATATATATGTGCATCAAGGTTTATCTATGAGCATCTTTGCAGAACGTACAGATGTATGGCTGAATGGATTGTTTCCTACTGTTCTGCTTCCTTCCACATCAACTTGCCTTGGGTTGTAAAATCTTGGGGTTTGGGAATCGTATCTGAGAAGGGAGGATGAGCAGCCCTGAGAGGGTGGGATCCCTTAGCATCACAAGTATTCAAGTGGAGGCAGAACAGCCCCTTAGGATGTTTAGGGCATTGCAGCCTCATACGAGAAGTGGACATGTGAGGTCCCTTTAATTCTGAGGAATCTGATTCCAGACCGCTTTGCATGGTAACCCAGACGTAATGAAACAGTCGCTGCTGTGTTCTGGACGTGTGATGTTTGGGGGCAATGTGACATTGGTGCTCGCCAGGATGGTCTCTGGTCAGAGCGGCTCGATTACATAACTTAATAATTGTGTGCTCCTGAGCACGTCCCCCAACCTTTCTGTTTCCTCATCCCTTACGTGAGGATGACAGTCATACCGGTTAAGGGTTGTAGTGAGAATGAAGCAGACAGCTCACAGGCAGCTCTCCATGTGTGACACATGGTGAGTGCTCCATCAATGTTGGTGGTGGTTGTTAAGTTGACATTGTGGTTCTTGTTGGAAGACCTGGACTGAAAAACATGGGGCATCAGACAACCCATCTGGCTCTATGGGGTCAGTCTAACTGTCTCCCCAGCTTTCAGCCTTGCTCCTGACCTGAAACTCCCCTAATGGAGGGAAGCCCTCCCAGCGCTCCCACCCTAGAAGCTCCATTCCACAGGCAGTTCAGTTGGACATCAGAGCGACGCTTGCTAGAACCCACCCGCCACTCCAACAGCTTCGGCCTCGGCCAGGGCCCTCCCAGCTGGGCCCTGGGAAGGGACAGACCATCCGATCCCAAATTCTGAGGTGTCATTGCTTCTTGGCCCAGTGACACGCTCCTTTATGCCCTAAGCCGCTAGCGTCTGAGCTACGTTCACATGTACAGCCCCGGGAGGGTGAGAAGTCCGGCTGGCGGTGCTCTGCAGCCGCTTTGGGTTGTGCCAACGAGACCTGCACAAACCAAGCAGCCCCTCTGCTCCTACTCCCTCTCACCGGGCTTCCCTCCTGAGGACAGGGCCGGGCTTACTCTTCAGGGCTGCTTCTGAGGTGAGTCCCTTACAGAGTTGCTTTCCCAGGCTGTCCTCTCCATCCTGGCGAACCCCCCTGAGGCCTCATGGCCACACGGTAAGGGGTCCGGGGTTCTCCATAACCCACCACCACCGCTCAGCTTGGCACGTGGGCAAGAAGCCTCAAAATCCAAGTCTGAGAACTTGGAAGGGGTTGTCAGACCCAGCCCCATCCTTTCCAAGGGGAGAAAACTGAAGACCAGGGAGAGGAAGGAAGGTGTACTGACGGAACACGGGCCGAGGGGTGCCCCACTGCTCTCCCCCAGAATAAACCGCTATAGAGTGAACTCGTGTCAGCTTTGACTTTTCATATGGGTTTTCTTTGTGGAGAGGGCTGCGATCCCCACGCTGTGCTCTTTCTGGAGAGAGCGTTTCACTCGGCAGATTTAACCTTTGGTGGGCGCGGAGAGCTTGGCAGCCCCAAGTTGCTGTACCCCTATTCCCGAACTGGGGAAGAAAGGAGCCCTGAAAAGCCACGTGGCTCTCAGGGGAGGGTCTTTGCCGGGGGAGAGTGTGGGCAGGGGTGAAGGAACTGGGGTCCCATGCCTCCGGGACAGGAAGGGTGGGCTTTTCGGGCTGCCTCTTGCCCTCCCCTGGCCTCGTAAACCTGGATCCCGTGAGAACGTGAGACACGGACGAGCTGAGATGCCGACTCAGTAAGCGAGCCGGAGGCCCATTTCCATGTATCCCTGGGGGGCTCAGCTACGTCCGGCTTGCTGGGAACAAGGACAGCCCTTGTCCCTGACCCATGCCTTCCAGAGCCCTCCCTGCGCTGCCCCGAGCCCTCGCCTGAGCACTTACTGCTGCTTCAACCTGTGATGGTCATCTTACTATAACGTGTCCCTCTGCGAAGCACCGGGACGCAAAGATGGAGCCCGCCTGTGGCCCCTTCCCTGAAGGTGGGTGTTAGAAGTTGTCACCCAAAGATAAGCCCAGGGGTGCCCCTACCTTGGACAAAGAGCCCCTCCAAACGAGGCCCATCTTTCTGTGCCTACTCGCATGACCTACTTAGGACCGACCAACGGCTGGCATTACCTGTTCCAAACATCTGGCGCTACCTGCTTGCTTAGTCACCTTCGCTCCGGCTTCACACAGCTGGACGACCCCGCCCCTGTCCACTTCCCATCCACCTGTGCTCCTTCCCTCCCTTTTTTTTTTTCTGGAAGGATCTGGAGGTACCAGATCCACAAGTTCTGATGTCTTTAAAAGCATCGGCCTGGGAAAGGAGGCTCATTTGAGAGCTGTGACATTCACCTTGACTCAGGTGAAAAGCCAACAGGCAATCCTATTGTGGTGTCCAGCCGGGCACCATGAGGGCCTGCGTCCCCCTGATGGTGGCCATGCTCTGCAGCCTGGCCTGGGCTGCTGGTAAGTCACTAGCTGCCGGGGGTGGGAGGGGTCCTGCATGAAGAAGCGGATATTTGGGGAACTTGGTCGAGGGTGAGGGTAGTGGAACAAGGGAGGGTCAGCTCTGCCCCAAATTCATGGGGTGCCTTAGACCTGTCCCTGTCTAAGGTGTGGGGGTTACCTCTGGAGTGGGCTGGGCTGGGCGAAGGCAGTGGCAGGGCTGATGGACGAATGCCATGGAAGCCCCTTCCTGACATCTTGGAAGACCAGCCCCAAGCACCCCTTAGTCCATCCGGCCCTCTGAGCCCACCAGGAATTTGGTTTTCAGGGCCCCCGTATGGTGTAAAGCTGGGGCTGTCGCCTGCTGGGTTTGAGAGGCCTGGCTGCCCTTGGCCGCTCCCTCTACGGCCTTGGTGGGACCTGCGTGTCTGGGGAAAGCCCTAGGAGATGGGCAGGCTCGGGGGAGACCGGCAGGAAGAGGCCCTGAGCAGGGGGTGGGCCGCGTGCTATCTGGGGCTGTGCAGGCGGTCAGAGGAATCGGTCTTTGTCCCAGAACTAAAGCAGAGAGAAGGGTCCTGGCCCACAGACACTAGGGGTGCAGAGGATGGGATGGGACCAGCAGGCGTATGGAAACACTTTCCTGTTTGGTAGCTGTGCAAAATGCTGATGCTGAGATGGCAACTGGTGGTTATGGGGAGCAAAAATGAGTGCCCAGGGAGGGGGCTGAGCCGAAGGGTGTGGGGAGAATTTTCCTCTGCCCAGGGGAGGAAGAATCAGAGCCTGATGCCCAGCCCACCTAACCCAGGTGGTTCCTGTTGCAAGGACTAAATAAGACAATGTAGAAGGAGCACCATACATGAGGTGCGAGCCCAATGAATTGGGGCTTTGGTTAGGATTATAAAGATTCCGGGGAGAAACGCACTCTTGGGGTCATCTGCAGCAGGTTGTGGATAAGGAGACCCCTGAGGGGATTCCTAAACGGAAAAGCTTTCCCGGGGAAGGCTGTTTCCAGGCCCGCCAACACGGGATGGGATCACGTACCTGTGCTCGGGCACACGCTGTGGGGCAGCTGGGAAGTCAGCTCTGTCTGGGCCCTGGGTGACAGTGAGCCAGTGGGAGAGAGTGAGGGAGTGCGTGACATCTCCTAGCTCGGTGCGGAGTGGCCACCGCCCTGGGACGGCCCAGTCTCGGGAGCGGAGAGCCACTCGGGAGTTTTGGTCCCTGGGCGTGTGGGGCATCCCTCAGGGCAGAAGCACCGGCGGCTTCAGAAGTGTAGGTGCAGCCCTGGCCCCTGGGGTGGTGATCTGATCGCCGTGGCATTCACGGGGAAGTGAGGGTCGAATGGGCGATGCTCCTCCTTTGCTGAGATGGGAGGGCAGAGTCTCTGTTCTTGTCCGTCCTGTTCCAACGTTGCAGCACTTCGATGCAAGACGAGGAATCATATCGGGGAGTCATCGCAGGCCTCAGGTCCTTGTGTTTTGTGTGTGAACTGAAGCTGAAAGAGGTTGAGTTGGTCTCCATGGAAACAGCATCTGGGGTCCCCTAAAGCGGCACAGATGTAGGATGCCCCAGTTGTCAGAGAGGCTGAGCACTGGCATACAGGGACACCCGGGTTGGGACCAGGCACTCTCGGTGGGCAGTATGGCTAGGGAGTGAGTGCTCTGGCTTATTGATAGCTCGAAGGGTGCTGAGAAATTCAGCATTTCATTGAGAGGGGTCGTAGCTAAGCTCTTCACAGGGAATGGAGGGACTCTGAGTCCAAGAGAAGAAAGGCCAAAATGAAGAAGGACGGAAGGAGAGCCAGAGATGGGGCAGGGGGACAAGGGGCAGATGGTGGCTGGAGCAGTGGTTTGGGTGCCCGGCTGGTGAGTGAGGCACACACAGTGTTTGTGTGGACAGTAGGCGCAGGGTGGGGCGCTGGTGTGAGTAGTCAGGGTGACTAGCCGTCTGAGTATCCCCAGAACAGCACAGTGAGGTGCCAATGAGAAAAAGTCCCTCCCACCCCTCCCCTTCATTCTCAAATCCCAAGGTTGCCTTAAAGCACCTCCAAGTTTACAGGGAAGTACAAGGATCCCTGGCCTGGGCTTCTTACTGGGTTTGAAGTTCTTGAACAGGGATGAAAACATCCACTCAGCCTGGGCCAGCGCGGGTGTCCCCCTGAGCACTGCAGAGCTAAGTATTCACGTACAGCCCGTCTCGGCCGCTGCCAGCCGCTGGAGGGGAGTGAATTCTTTCCTTGGACTCTGCTGATCTGCTCCATTACCACTGTTGTCCTGATTTTTCTGAGTTCTCTCCCTTTAGATTCTGGGTGTACTGCCAGGCTGACTGGGCAGGCAGCTGACAGAGCCCTCCTCCCAGGATGAAAATTCCTCCTTGAGGTCTTCGCATTCAGGTTTCAAGGGAGCATCATTTAAGATTCAAGAGGAGTTCTCCTGGGCCCAAAGGGACAAGGAGACTTGGGCCTTGTCCTTTTTAGGGAAAATTGACTGGATCAGAGGCCTGCCTTCCTGGCCACATTGGACGTCCCGTACAGAATGTGAAGTTGCCTTAGGACCTGGGTTAACCTTGACCTGCCACCTCTTTGATGTAAAGAAAACAGAACTATAGCGATGAGGTCAGCTAGGAAACTGTCAGCAACGTAAATGCGCTGACTCCCCAGTCCAAGGGATGGCTGAGCTGAAGCCCAGGGAGGGAGTCAGCGACATGAAGCAGTCGGCAGGGAGCGAAGACTGCTCCAGGCAGTCTGAATACGTACCACTTTGAAGACGGGCATGAAATCGTGCCACTGTTTGTTTATCTACCAAACCCTTATATGGTGCTGTGCTGTGTCCTGTACTGTACTAAGTGCTTTGCAAATATTAACTCATTTAATTCTTATAAATATTCTATGAGATGGGCTCCCTTACCATCACACTTTTACAGACAAGGAAACTGAGGTACAGAAGGTCAAATAACTTGCTCAAGATCATATAGCTAGAAAGCAGCAGAACCAGAATTCGAGCCCCAAGCAATTTGGCACCAGAGTCCAGGTTCTTAATTTCTCTGCTACGCCACCCTCATTAGCACAGTGTCAACCCTGATCCCAGAATCCAAACCAGTAACTAAACCTATGTCCCTAATATTCACCTCTGTCCCAGTCCAGGCTAAATTAAGATACCATACCTGTGTGGGATCACAATCAGAACCAAATCCCAGATCTAATCTAAAGCATTTAAAACTGGGCTAATTTCTCCTCTCCTAATCTGGACACATTCCACATGGCTGAGTGGGATCTTAAATCTACCCCCATTCCTTACTTAAACATCGATACCAAATTGTTATTATACTTTATCAGTACATTTAACTCAAACCCAAATCCTTACTGTAGCTCTCAATCTAAACCTAACTAACCCCAGCCCCAGCCCAAATTAGGTTTCAGTTTCCTCATCCACACACTTTCCGACGCTAACTATAGCTCTGACTCTGATCTTGACATTTTCCGTAACCCACAGCCTGACCCTAAACCCAGCACTGGCTAAATCCAAACCTCAGGAACCTCAAATGGAAACAAAGGCTCTGTTATCACCCAGAGTGGAAGGAAGGGCCCCTCAGCCCGCGGTCACTCTGGCTTGCACACCCCACTGCCTCTGCTGTGATGGTCACGATGGGGCTTGTTTTCTTAGGAGTGGTAGTGGGTTTGTACTGTTTCTTTCAAGATTTCTTGTCTTTTGCCCCTTGTGACCAAAAGTTTGTTTCTGCAAGCCATTTGGCTGGAGTAAGGGATGTGGTCTGTGGTTACACAACAGCTCCTATTCCAAAGGCTGATTCTCACCCACACCCTGCTCATTCCCCACCCTGAGCAAAAACTAATCCGAATGCATTCCAGAGTCTCGAAGAAAGAGAAGGATGTGACACAGGGCAACGGGGTGCAGGGGAGGCCAGATAAAGGGCAGGGAAGAACAGAGGAGCAGGAGACTTTCCAGGGACAGGACGGAAGGATGGGAATGGGTTTAGACCAGTGGATCCCAACCTTCCTGATGCCGCGACCCTCTAATACAGTTCCTCATGGTGTGGTGACCCCCATAAAAGTATTGTCGTTGCTACTTCATAACTGTCATGTTGCTCCTGTTATGAATCGACATGTAAATATCTGATATGTGTTTTCCGATGGTCTTAGGTGACCCCTGTGACAGGGTCGTTCGACCCCCAAAGGGGTCACGACCCACAGGTTGAGAACCGCTGGTTTAGAGGGACAGGGCAGGTGGGGTCATTGGAGCAGCAGTGACTCTCCTTCATCTGTGGGATGGGAGAATAGTGGCCTCCAGGCCACGCCCAGCGTGCAGACCTTTCTTTGGTCTGCCTGACTTTTTTCAAAAATTGGAAAATTTCACATAAAAATCAAGGCTTTTCTTAACAACAACAACAATACCAACAACAACAACAAACCAAAACAACAAACCAAAACACACTGGAGTTTCTGGCAACACTGAGCCCAACACGGCAGCAAATGGCTGGAGCCGACTGATAGTGACTGCCACTTTCAGGCAGGGCATTGATCCCAAGTGTGTCACTGTCCCCACCTCATTGTACTGCCTTGCTGCTACTCATTCACGTGAAGGTCTAGCCCTGTAGCCATTTGAGTTCATGGTCCTGGCCTATATTAGGAGCCCTGTAATACGCGGTGGGTGGTGGGTGGTGGGTGGTGGTGGTAGATGACAGGCAGCGAGGGGAGGTTTATGTTGTGCATGGGAGGCTGTGGGTGTACTTCCCCCTTGAAGACAGCGGTGACCTTCCCTGCCAGGTGGAGCCCCTGCTCTTCTCTGTGAACCCTCCTGCAGGCGGTACCTTGAGAAGAGTAGGATCCCTACAGAGCTGAATTTGTGACCTTTTACTGACCATAGGAAAAATGGAGTCATGTGCATCTCGCTGTAATGAGAAATTTAATCGAGATGCTGCCTGCCAGTGTGACCACCGGTGTCCCTGGCACTGGGACTGCTGTGAAGACTATGAGCTCCTGTGTGCAGGTGAGACTATAGGGGTGCAGGGTCTGAAAAGCACAGCAAAAGTGTAAAAATGGCAGCGAACTTTTCCAATTTGCACGCTACTAGGAAGACTGTGTGGCACCACAGTGACTGTCATTCCTATAGCGAGTAGGGCGAGTGGCCACAGCATCTCCAACCTGTCATTCCCAAGGCAGCCATTACCCAACACATGCACTGCTCTCAAAAGCCCAGCTTTCTTTGGCTCCTTTAATGGCACAATTTTAAATGAATCATTTAAAAAAATCATTTTGACTTATCCCCTTGTTTGTATGCTGCCAATGTGTCAGACTTCCAGATAAATGATCTCCTTCCTGTTTTGTGACATGAAGCCTTGCTAAGTTCACCGTTAAATCACGTGTTCTGACTCCCGGTTCGGAAAACACGGTCACTGAAGCCAATGTAGATAGGTGTGGCAGCAAGACCACTGCACTGCCCAAGGGCACCTGCCTGAGAAGGCAAATCCGACCCAAACTGAATCTGTATCTTCTTGCTAAGCCCTGTACCTTGGTGCCACTCTGTCTGCTGGGAGAAAGAAGTGCCTTTTCCTAATTTGCCCAAAGGTGGTTCTATGCTGAGCCTGCCATGTGCCTAGACAGCGGCTTCCACCCAGAAGGAAATCTGAATCAATTCATACACAGAAACGCCGTTCGCCCTAGCAGAAGTTCTGCTGATCAGGCTCAGGGAGAAGCCGGTTCAGAGCTCAGTGTCAGATTCAGAGCCTGCTCCTTTTCTGCTGCTTCTGTGCCCCATACGGCAGACACAGGAAGGCCTGTTCACCAGCCAGACAGAGACCACACTCTGCTTAGGAGCCATCTCATCTCTAACTCTCTGACTTGCGACTCGAAATACTGTAAATGATGCTTGAGACTCTAGATCAGCTCACCAAAGTCTGTCAGCATAAAATGTGGCTGAGTTAAGAACCTTGTGGATAGTCAGCACTTAGAACACAGGCTGGTACAGGATAAGTGATCAAAAGATGTTTGTTGACTGAATAAATAACCTGACTCATGGTTCTGATGGCAATAACGTACTATTACCCAGCAAAGTCACTAATAGAATCTGAATCACTCTGTCATAGCACTGATTCTTTGTGGGGTGGGGGTGGGGGAACTGTAACACTGTGTGATGAGAGAGAGGAGCTCAGAGTCTCCGGGACCATTCCTTCTCTTCCTCCCCACCGCCACCACCCCCTTCCCAGCCCAGAGTGGAGGCTCGCAGGCACATGGAAAGGAACAGCAATAGGAGTGCTTTTCTGAACACACCCTGCCCCCCACCCCCAGCCTTTGTGGCCATTGTCAAGTGTTGACAAAAAAAGAAGGGATGCTGGTGTCTCAGGAAACAGTTCTTATTCCTGGAGGCCCTGGGAGGAGCTCCCCCTTGGCCCTGACTGGAAGTTAGTGTACAGGTATGGGATGCCCCTAAGGGAGGGTCTTGTCGCTTGGAGCGTGTCAAGCCCATCGATCTAAGAAAAGTCGTAGGCACACCCTGAGTTTTCAGTCCAGAAGGGACTGCCTCCTGCCTCCCCTGCCCCTCTATGAATGAGCACACTGAGTACCAGGACGATGACGTGGTAAGGAGGGTTGTCACCTGGGGAGAGTCTTTTCATTCTTTATAAGTTTTCGATAATCTGTCCCCTTCTAACTCCCATTTTCTCCTTCTTCCTTTGGTATTTATTCCTTGTACCCTAGCCCCTGTTTTGTTACTTTCTCCCACTGCCCACGTTTGTCCCTGAGGCTGAGGGGACTGAGACCCAGAGACAAATAGGAGGGAACCCTGGGGGAGGGTTGGTGACTTGAATTCTCTGCCCTTCAGCTGATGAGGACCCCAAAGAGCCAGAGCCATTCCTGGAGCTGGAGGAAGAGATGGAGGAGGTCCCAGCTAGCAGTAAGTCTGTGTCCCCAAGGGGGACCTTCGGGATAAAGGAGGAGGGATTTGAGAGGGTGGCAGGGGAGGGGCAGCCACACCAGCAGCCACAGGCCCAGGCCTAAGCCAGACAGACCCCCAATCCAGCACCTGGAGGGACTCTGGGCGCCTGGGAGGGAAGAAGCCTGGGGGCTTCCGCAGCTTGGGGGCGTTCGGCAGGAAAGAGTCTCTGAGGCCTGCAGAGAGGCCGGAGAGGGAAGTGGAAGAGATCTTATTTTTAGAATGGGAAGATTATAAAAACAACAGGCCAGAAGCAGAGCTCGGAACCAGAAAGGACTTCCTGACCGTGAAGGGTGTGCACCAATGGAGCTTGTTTGTGTTCGTTCCCTGGAGATCTTTAATAGAAGAGGGAGGCCAACAAGTCCGGGGGGGAACTAGGTAGGGCGGAGCAAGCCGTAGAGTTCGGCCTGGCGCACACACTCCGCCACCCCCTCCCTGTTCTTTCAGACTTGTACTCGGCACCCAACTCCTGCCGGGGTCGCTGCCAGGAAGCCTTTGACAAGCACCTCCCATGCCAGTGCGATGTCCGCTGCCCAGAGTTTGGGAACTGCTGCAAGGATTTCGAGAGCCAGTGTGGCCACGGTCAGTCTCCTGCTCCCTTCAGCATAGCCCGAGGGACAGAGGGTCTCTCTAGTCTAGAGCAGTAGTTCTCCAAGCGGGGTCCCTGGGTGGGCAGCATCAGCATCATCCAGGAATTTATTAGAAATGAAAAGTCAAGGGCAAGCTTGTCCAGCCTGTGGCTCATGGGCTGTGTGTGGACCAGGACGGCTTTGAAGGTGACCCAGTACAATTCCTGCACTTTCTTAAAACATTACAAAATCATGCACAGACTTTTTTTTTAAAAATATTTATTTATTTATTTATAGCTCCTCAGCTATCGTTAATGTCAGTGTGTTTTATGTGTGGCCCAAGACCATTCTTCTTCCAGTGTGGCCCAGTGTGGTCCTAAAGGTTGGACGCCCTGCCGTAGGGCTTCACGGGAACCCACTGCCTCAGAAACTCCAAACCGGGCCACCCATTTGCTTCAACAAGCCCTCCCGGTGATTCTGGTGCACGTCCCAGTTTGGGAACCTCCCTAGGGGAAGGGGACAGTGTGGACGTTCTGTGGGAAAGGCCATGTGCTGATTTTAATGATCCTGTCCTCTGGCCACTGGGGTGCTTGACCACCGGCCCTCTCCCTTGCTGCCCGCTTCTAGAAGGTGCCCAGAAGGGGAGGCACACAGCTGGCCCCTCCCCGTCGCCTCCCTCTGGCTCTGACACACCCCTTCCCCAATTCCTCCCAGAGGGCTTCTCCCACAGCAGTGACGCCATAACCAAGGAGGAGCTGCAGGGCATCTCTGAGGAGATCTACAGGGTAGACACCAACAAAGCCCAGAAGGAAGACATCGTTCTCAACAGCCAAAACCGCATCTCGCCCTCTGAGACCAGAGACCAAGTGGACCGCTGCCCAGAGCCGTGAGTTCCCTTCGTGCCTCTTCCTGCCAGGTCTCTCCCCCAAGTTTGCTTCTTTTGATGCCTCAGCTCTTTTCTCCTCCAGGCAGGCAGGGTCAAAGTGAGAGAAAAACCATAGAGACAAGTAAAGCCATCCTGAGGGACAACGGTAGGCGTTCTGTTGGGAGGGTGTCTGTGATGGGCCAGGCGCACAGCAGAGCGAACCTTCCAAGGGCTGACGTGCCAGAAAAGAGCAACCTCATGCACGGCCTTCGAGTGTTTCTAAAATCCACACTCTGCCCCTGAATCCAACCTTCACAGGCTGCCCCGGCCTGGCTGGCAGTTCCTGGAGGGGTCTCTGCTCCACCTCAGGCGCTCACTGGGCTCACGGGGCTCCCTCCACCTCCCCAGGCTCTTCACGTATGTCAACGAGAAGCTGTTCTCCAAGCCGACCTACGCAGCCTTCATCAACCTGCTCAACAACTACCAGCGGGCGACGGGCCATGGGGAGCACTTCAGTGCCCAGCAGCTGGCTGAGCAGGACACCTTCCTCAGAGAGGTCATGAAGACGGCAGTCATGAAGGAACTCTATGGCTTCCTCCATCACCAGAGTGAGTGAGCTGTCCCCAGGTCCTACGAGGCAGAGCTGAGGACTCAGGCCTGTCCGCAGGAGAGCCAGGCACCGCTGGGGGCTGCCCGGGGTAGTGGGGAGGTGAAGCGTGTAGGTCAGGACTATGTGGAGGGTGGTGTACATTTGGAAGGGGACAGGGAGGAGGCCAGAGACGAATCCAGAGAGTTCATGGACCCAAGTGGGAATTGAAGAATCCTGTCTGTTTTGGAAGTCATCCCATATTTTGATGGACACTCAGCTGCCCTGTTTACCCCTCCCCCCCACCCTTACTGCAGCAGTCTCGGGGCTCTCTGCAGGGCCACCCCACTCCGCACAGGGCACTTGTCAGTCACCTTAGCTGATCCCAGTGTCCGCACCACTTTCCAGGCCTCGAGAGTCCCTGATTCTGCTCTAAGGAAGGAGGTTGGCCCACTCTGAGTTTTTGCTGGGGCAAGAACAGCAGAGAATCAACAAAGGTTCAGAGGGGGAAGTTCTACAGGGAAGGGTTCTGGTTGGAGCGGCTCCAAATGGAGATACATTTGAATCGGACCAAAAAAGGTCGGGGCCGCGGGAATTCTTGGCATGGGTCGTGTTTGTTAGTGTTCTCCAGATGCCTTTCCTGAACTTGGGCAGCTGGGCTTTGCCTCGGGGGCGGCTCCGCTTCGGCCAGGTCGTTCCTCCCTGGCTGTGGGATTGCATCTGCTCACTGCATTCCATCCCCGGGCCTCCCCTTCGGAGTTAGCAACATGCTCTGTTTTTAGGGAAAGCCAGTGACACACACGCGGTCGTCGTGACAAGGCTGCGATCCTGCACTGCCTCCTGGTGTTCTCTTTGTAGTAAACATAAGAGAATCTTGGAGGTCAAGATTGAGCCCTTCAACTTTACAAAGGAGAGAAATGGAGGCCCAGACAAGCCAGGTGACTTGTCGGAGGCCACAAAGAAAGTTGCAAGCAGAGCCAGGCTGGAACCCAGTGTTCCGATACCAAGGCCAGGCTGGCTGTTCCATTATTCACCGTGTCTTCACCCTTCCTCCTGTCCACATCCCACCACCTTTAAAGTTATAGTCACATCCCACTGCATTTAGGAAGTGGCGCTTGCCTCAGCTGGCTTTCTGCATTGCTTCAGAGGTCAAGGGTTTGGGGTGTGGCTCCAAAATAACCTTGGGCCAGAGAAATTTGGTTTGACCCCAGGCCCTGCCACTTGCTGGTGGTGTGTCCTTGGGCAAGCTATCTTTCCTGTCGGAGTCTTATCTGTGAAGTGGGGTCTTGGAGGATTAAGGTGTGTAAAGCACCCCGTGGGAAGCATAGCACCAAAGAAGTGGTAGCCGGCCACTAAATCCCCATTATTTCGTGGGCATTTAGTCTTGTTTTCCAATTGAGTTTTAAGTCCTGGAACGGGAATGTCTCTTTTGTAGCCTCCACACACAATTCTGGGCAGCAAACGGTCTATATTTGATGGCTGCCTAATTTAGATCTCCAGCCCTGACGTTTCCCTGGGGTCCCAACTGCCTTCTTCATATCCCTACCTGCCTGACACCACTTAGAACTTAAAAGAGAACTCTTGATTCTTGCCTCTTCCTCAGTCTTCCCCATCTCATAAACGACACCATAATTTATTTAGTTGTTCAGGTCGTAAGGGCAGGAGTTATATTTGATTCCTCTCTTTACCTTACTGCTCCCTGTCCCTATATCTTCCACCCGTAACATCTATCACTTCTACCTTCAAAATCTATCCCTGACATGCCTGCTTCTCACCCCTCTTCCATGGCTGCCACCTCTTGTGACCTAGACAAAGCCACCACTTGTGACCTAGACAAAGCAAACTTTGAGACAAAGAGACTCAAAACTGGTCTCTCTGCTGTTCGTACACCCTATTGACCTTTTTACACACACAATGAGAGTGATCCTTTAGAAATGAAGCTTTTATCACATAATTCCCCTGCTTAAAACCCTGGGTTGGCTTGCCCACCACCAAGAAGCTATAGAGTCCTTAAGAGATTGGTCTCTGCAGCGAGATTCTGTGGGCTCAAGTGCTGTCTCTACTCTTTTCAACAGTGTATTCTTGCACAAGTTATGTAACCTTTGTTTGCCTCGCTTTCCTCATCTCTAAATCGGGGATAATTCGTACCAATCTGATGTGAAGATTCAATGTGAGGATTGAAAGCTCTTAAAACAGTGCTAGGCACACAGAACATACTCAGTAAATCTAAAGTAGTTTTTGTTATGATTCCTGTTTGACTGAGAGCCAACCCTCTTGCTGGGGCTTCCGTGATCTGTGCACGGCCTACCTCTCCAGCCGCCTCTCCTACGGCTCTCCCCTCCTGCTCACTCTGCTGCAGCCACATTGACTTTCTTGCAGCTCTTAGAACACCAAGCTCAAGTCATTCTGAAGCCTTTGCACCTGCTGTTCCCTCTATGTGGAAGAATCTTTGCGCCAGATCTTTGCAAGGCCAGCTCCTTATCCTTCTGGTCTCTGGTTCTTGCTACCTTCTCGGGGAGGCCCTTCTGATCTTCCTTTCTAGAAGAGCCTCTCATCCCTACCCCCACCTTCAGCCATTATCGAATAATCTGCTTTATTTTCTTCATAGCACTTATCTGAAATCATGTTGTTTACTTATTGTTTATTTGTGTATTATTTGTCTCCTCCCCTGGAATGTATACTATAAAGACAGGGATCTTGTCTCTCTGATTCCCTGCTGAACGCTCAGCCATCAGATCTGGGCCTGGCCCAAAGCAGGGGTCCAACGGATAACTGCTGAACAGACAGCTGAATGTATTTGTTGGTTGAACCCATGTGTCTCTTGATGTGCTGGAGTAAGTGGCCCTTCCTTGCTTCCCACGATCTAGCCTTGCCTTTCCTAAGTCCTCTGTTCCTCCCCTCAGACCGCTACAGCTCAGAACAAGAGTTCGTCAATGACTTGAAGAACATGTGGTTTGGGCTCTATTCGAGAGGCAACGAAGAGAGGGACTCAAGTGGCTTTGAACACGTCTTCTCAGGTGGGATCACTCTGCTCAGAAAACCAGAGGTGGAGGAGTGAGGAGAGATGGCTTCCCTCAGGAGTGGGCAGCATCAGAATGGGCACGTCTACTCTCAGGCCAAGAAGGAGGGACCTGAGGAGCCAATGCTGAGGAATAACTAAGGGCCCAGATACTGGGGCTCTCAAGGGGCACTCATAGGAAGGGAGACATGTTTGGGGCCTTGACTCTCTACCCCTGGATGGTCCTCTGCTTCCAGGGCTGGGTCAGCTGCTTCCCAAGTGGGCCTTGGTCTTTCTCCCCACTGCCCCACCCCAGAAGGCTCCCCCCAAGTCTGGCTTGCTCCTGGACAAATGGAGGAGAGGAGTATCTCAGACTGGTCACCAGGGTCAGCCAGGAGGAGGAATTATCCCAAGGAGCTGAAAGCAGGGATGGGAGCTTTCTGAGGTGAAAATTAGGGATGCAAGGGACTCTAGGAAGGCTGGGCAAGGGGCTGAGCAGGTGGATCATCTGGGAGTCAGAGACGTGAGAAAGGAGGCAGCCTGGCATGGGAGGGAGAGAGGGGTTGGAGGCCCAGATCACCCACCTTGGACTTCTTATTCATAGGTGAAGTAAAGAAAGGCAAGGTCACGGGCTTCCATAACTGGATCCGCTTCTACATGCAAGAGAAGGAGGGCCTGGTTGACTACTACAGTCACATCTATGATGGGCCTGTGAGTACGCAATGCTGACCCCAGGGGCTCAAAAAGCCTTGTTAGTACCCAGACTTTTGGCCCTCATTCTGCATTCAGAACAGACTTGTCTTCCACACTGACCCTTGTTGGCAGCCTAATGGGCATTGGGAATATGACTTCCCCATCTGCTGGACAGTGGGTTTAGCAAGCCAGGACACTGGGATTCCCTTCCCAACAGTGAAGGCTCCACAACTGCAGGGGAAGCAGGCAGAGGGCATCATCTCTGGATAGGAGGGCAGGGGCAGGGGAGGATTCTCAGAGGGAGAACCAAAGACATGCAATTACCTCCTGCCTGAATTTCCTTAGAATGTGGGGTCAGCTGGCAGTTTCTGGCTGAGTTAAATTTGTATTTTATATAAAAGAAACCTTTGCTGCCCGGTGCCAGGGAATAATTTGGGGACAATAAATGGTCCTTCTCTTCCACATGTGAGGGCCACAGGGAACACTTATGTCCCTGCTCCCCAGGCATCGGTCATATGGTTGCTGACTCTGGCTCCCCCAGGAGATGCACACTGGGAGCTCTAGGCAGAACATCTGAGTGGGGCGTATACATCGTAGCAGGGCAGACTGTTTACTCTGTTGATGTGAAGAACCCAGCCTCCCTGGAAAGCTCACATAGGCCCCTAATGGGCCCTCAACAAATCCTGGTTGTCACTGCCATTTGCCTCCCCTCAGTCTACCTCTACTCTGTGGTGCTCACCAGACCTCCTTTCTGCACGCAGTGGGAGTCTTACCCTGACGTGTTAGCCATGCAGTTCAACTGGGACGGGTACTACAAGGAAGTGGGCTCAGCTTTCATTGGCAGCAGCCCCGAGTTTGAGTTTGCACTCTACTCCCTGTGCTTCATCGCCAGGCCAGGCAAAACGTAAGTACTGGGCCAGGCAGACCTGGGGAAGGGGCTGGGGCCATAGGCTGTCCTCAACCAGGGCCATCAGGAGACCTGAATTCTGCCACTCAGTGGCTCAGAGGGCATGGACAAATCACCCTTCTGGGCCTCAGTTTTCTCACTTGGGAAAAGAAGCTGTTAGATTAGATTGATGGCTGACAAATTTCATCTGAGCAGCAGATGCTGGACCTTAACACATAAAACAGTGAAAAATGGAGTCGCGCTGGCAATCCAAGCATCTCTAATTGTCCCCTGAAGCTGCTTGGGGGAACCCAGAGAGTACAGTGGAAACCACTGGGCCTCATGTTCCCTAACATTTGAGGACTCTGGGTCTTGCTGCTTCTGAAACCCTAAGCAGACATTTAACTTCTGGGGGTTCAGCTCTAGGATCTAGTATTTTAGAAGACTGCTCTGGGAACAACAAGGAGCAGAAGTTCTTTGAGTAGAAAATAAGGCATAGATTTCAAAAGGGCTCCCTGCAGGTGGGGAGCTAGAGGCAGCTGTCTCAGAGGCGTTTTAAGATGGTGGGGGGACTCTTTGGCAAAGGTTGCACTTGATCCTTCCCATCCAGGGACAGAAATGGAGTAAAGTAGGTCCCTACGATGTGATGATCTTTCTTAACAGGTGCCAGTTAAGCCTGGGTGGATACCCCTTGGCCATCCAGACCTATACCTGGGACAAGTCTACCTATGGAAATGGCAAGAAGTACATCGCCACTGCCTACGTGGTGTCATCTACCCGATAGAGCATCAAGCCCCAAAGGGGCATGTGGGCAGTGAGAGTTCTTGCAGGACTGAAGAGCTATCTACTCTGGGCTGGAGGGGGAATCAAGGAGAGTAGGAGGGATCCTCAAATCCAGAAATGTCCATATGGGAAAGAGAGAACAGGTACAGATTAGAAAACTGCAGAGAAATAGTCAAATATTTGTCCTCCGACATCTTGGAAATGGCCTTCAGACAGAGAAGGTAGAGCCCTCAATAGCCCTTTGCACTGATGGGAGCTGAAACTGTGAACAAATCTTTGACCTCTCCAGGCATTATGTTTCCTTTTAATGTAAAAGGGAAGTGATTTTGCCCCCTTTCTTGTTTTTGAGGTTGGTGAGAGGGCAAACCTGATGATATTATTACTGTGAAGGTGTTATCAGTTGTTCTTAGGAAGAACAGCTGATAAAAATTCAAGATTGTTATAATGGCTGCTAATGAGCATAGCTCTGCAAATCACAATTCAGCCCTATGTTGGGGCCTCAAAGAAATAAGCCATGGAAATCAAGCATGGGTATTTGGTGTTTTCTAGTGTTGGATCCTCTCAGAACAGGATCTGGGAGAACTTCAATGCTGGATGGAGAGGGTAATGGTTTGGCGCAGTGAGTGGGCTAGGGAGGAGTCAACTTCTCCTGGCCAGAGGGTTTTGCCAATTTAGTAACTGCATTAAGAATCTTCTTGCTTAGGGAGTTCCCTGGTGGTGTGGTGGCTTAGGGCTTCGGCGCTGGTGCTGTCAGTGCTGCGGCCTGGGTTCGATTCCCAGCCAGGGAACTACCCACATACCCCGCCACACACACAAATTAAAAAAAAAAAAAAAAGAATCTTCCTGCTTATATGAATTTAGTGCAATTACAGAGTTGTATTTTAATCCCAAATAATTTGTGAAAGAATTCCCTCATAGGAGGAAGCTTTTGCATCAGAAGAAGAAAGGAGCCTATAGCTTGGTGTTATTAACATTATTACTGTAAGACTACCCATAATTTGCATAAATTCTAGAATGGAAGATCAGGGAGACTGGGTTTCAACCTCAGTTATGCATTTTCCCTGAACCCCACTGGAAACCAGATGCTATACCACAGAGCCAGGCTTGAACTTATAGTAGAAGGTTCAAGTCCCCAATTAAAGTCATTTAAGAAAATTCGAAATGTGTGTTTTCTATGTAATTGGCCCCTCTCAACTGTCTGTCTCCCTTCCTTTTCCCTGGAGCAGGGCCAGGAGTGATGCTTCTGGCTTTAGTGTCTCTTCAGGATGACTTGGAGAATATGGTATCTTGATGAACTCCCCGAGGACACACCAAGGATCTCTAGCCTAGATGGGGTTAGAATTCTTCCTGGGGGCCTTGTAATGTGAAGAGTGGAAGGAGTGTACTGGCTTTTGGTTCTGCATATAAGAAGTTTGGAAGTCACCACTCCATCTAAACAACAAGTAAAAAACTGAATGGAATGAAAAACCAACAATTCTTATTAGACCTATAAGAGAACAGAGAACACAGGAAAACCACTGCCCTCAAGATTGGAAAGACAGGCGAATAAAGTGGGAGGCAGCTTATGGGAGCAGAGACACCAGTGCTGGAGGAGGACAGCTGAACTGATGAACTGTTGGAGGCTCAGTGTAGATGACCCTGAGAGTTAAAAACTCCAGGGGACACAACCACATAAGCCCCCACAATATTGTGCAATTTACCTCCAGGAGTCAGACCAGGTTTCCATACTAAATGTCTGAGAAAAATCCTCTTAGGCTTTCAACACAACCAGGAGAAAAGAAACCATTTAAAAATACACTAAAGTCCTTCCTAACAAAGCCTGTCCTCAAGGGAAACTAGTAAACCAGAGTCTAACCAGTTGGGGAATTATCAGAGCCTAACTGACCTAGAGAAAGAAAAGACCTAATTCCAGCCCACTGTTGCCATCTGTCCCATCTAATTAGGGGAGAGAAAACCTGAGAAACACCTGTGAAGTTCACAGTTCAGAGTAATAGGCTCACTGAAAGACTGAGACACAATCACAGGCTTATAGAACATGTTTTCTACCCCCACACTTAATTACCACATTACTAAGGGCCTATTTATATAATATAATAGCACTTCCCTTTACTGGTACATCATGTTTGGCTATCAAGAAAAAAAATTACAAAGCATACCTAAAGGCAAAAAACACAATTTGAAGAGGTAGAACAATATAAGAATCAGACATGTCAAAGATGTTGGAATTATCAGATTAGGAATTTTAAACAACTATGATTAATATGCTAAGGACTCTCTAATGGATAAAGTAGACATGCAAGAATAGATGAGCATCCTAAGAAACAACCAAAAAAGAAATGCTACAGATAAAATACAGTGTAATAGAAATGTGTAAGGCCTTCGATGGGCTTATTAGTAGACTAGACATGGCTGAAGAAAGAATCTCTGAATTAGAGGATATATCAATACAATCCTCAAAAAACAAAAAACAAAGAGAATAAAGACTAAAAAAAAAAAATAAACAAGACCAGAATATCCAAGGACTATGGAACAATGACAAAAGATGTAATGTACACATAATGGGGGCACCAGGAGAAGAAAGAAAGAAAAATAGAAAGGAACAGAAAAAATATATGAAACAATGACCGAGAATTTCTCCAACTTAATGTTGGATGTCAAGCCACAGATTCAGGAACCTAAGGGAGCACCAAGCAGAAAAAATGCAAAAACAACAAACAAACAGGCAGAGAAAAACATTATACCCTGGCGTATCACTCAAATTACAGAAAATCAAAAATAAAGAAAAAATGCTGAAAGAAGCCAGAGGGAAAAAACATCTTACCTACAGAGGAGCAAAGATAAGAATTACATCTGACTTCTTCTCAGAAACAATGCAAGCGAGAAAAGAGTGGAGTGAAATACTTAAAATACTGGAGAAAAACCCACTAACCTAAAATTCTGTGCTCTGCAAAAAGCCTTCAAAAATGGATAAGTGAAGACCTTTTCAGATAAAAATTGAGGGAATCTGTTGCTAGTAGACCTGCCTTGCACAAAGTGTTAATAAAAGTTCTTTAGTGAGAAGGAAACTTGCATCTACATAAAGAAAAAATATCAGAGAAGGAATAAGTGAAGGTAAAATAAATGTTTTTTTCTTATTCTTAATTGATCTAACAGAGATCAGTTTAAATAACAATAACGATATATTCAATTATATATACTTGATTATATACACAGGGTCTGGCAGAAGTTACACCCAAATCTTGGTTATGATTTTATTACAAAAGTATAACCATACATGCTTATGATTGTATAATAAAAGATTTGGTATAGATTATGAACTCATAAAAAAGGAGCATTATTTGTATAACTATAAGCATATATGGTTATGATTTTGTGATAAAACCATAACTCAAGTCTGGGCATTATTTGTGTGTGTGTGTGTGTGTGTGTGTGTGTGTGTGTATACACACACACATACTTTTTGTTTTTTGAGAATTTTTTTTAACAGTGAAATTTTTTTGTATTTGGAGTTAGCTAGCTGTACTCAGTTTAGATGATCCCAATTTTGTTGGCAACAACTACACGAGAAGTTGCTGAAGAACTCAACGTCGACCATTCTATGGCTGTTCAACATTTGAAGCAAATCGGAAAGATGAAAAATCTCCATAAGTGGGTGCCTCATGCGCTGACTAGAAATTTTAAAAACCGTCATTTTAAAGTGTCATCTTCTCTTATTCTATGCAACAACAATGAACCATTTCTCGATTGGATTGCGATGTGCAATGAAAAGTGGATTTTATATGCAACTGGTGACGACTAGCTCAATGATTAAACCAAGAAGCTCTGAAGCACTTCCCAAAGCCAAACTTGCACCAAAAAAAGGTCACGGTCACTGTTTGGTGGTCTGCTGCCGGTCTGATCCACTACAGCTTTCTGAATCCTGGTGAAACCATTACATCTGAGAAGTGTGCTCAGCAAATCAATGAGATGCACTGAAATGCCTGCAGCCGGCATCGGTCAATAGAAAAGGCCCAATTCTTCTCCGGGACAAGGGCCTGGCCACACGTCACACATACAATGCTTCAAAAGTTGAATGAACTGGGGTATGAAGTTTTGCCTCATCCACCATATTCACCTACCTCTTGCCAACCGACTACCATGTCTTCAAGCATCTTGACTTTTTGCAGGGACAGTGCTTCCACAACCAGCAGGATGCAGAAAATGCTTTCTAAGAGTTCCTCGAATCCCAAAGCATGGATTTTTATGCTACAGGAATAAACAAACTTATTTCTCATTGGCAAAAATGTGTTGATTGTAATGGTTCCTATTTTGATGAATAAAGATGTGTTTGAGCCTAGTTATAATGATTTAAAATTCATGGTTCAAAACTGCAATTACTTTTGCACCAGTTTAACTTAGGCCACATGCTAGGGGAACGCCAGGTATGGAGGGATATCTCAGGCAAGTTACAAAGTATAGATGGATGAAACAGGGCCTCATTCTGCCCACCTTAGGGGAGTTCACAGTCAAAAGAGCAAGACTGGGAGTCAGTAGAACACGGTGGTCATAGGTGCTGGCTCTGAGGTCAGACTCACCAGGCTCTGTCACTTGCTGGGTGTATGGACAAATTTCTTACTCAGATTAGTTTCCTCATCAGTAACATAGAGATAATATTACCATTGTTTGTGAGATAAAGAATGTGTAATATAACGTACTTATTTCTTGTGATAATTCTTACTTGTTTCCCTTACTATACTCATTTCATTTTGGACTAGGAGAGGCAGTTTACCTTCCTTGTTATCAACCTTAACCTTCATCTTCTGGTGTCCAGTACCTATCTTCTTATACACCTCTTCAGAAGTCTTGCCATATCCCAGGGTCTGAGACTTAGCTTTGCAGGAATGAGCAGTGAGAAATAACATTTGTTAAGTTCTTACTATGTCCCAATCTGTGCTAGGTAGGCCTTTTACAGACATTTTCTCATTCCAGTAGGCATTTTTACCTTCACCATTCTAATTAAACCTAACAATTGAGGTTTAGATTAAGCCTCAATATGCAGACTGTATTCAGATTAATTCCCTTAGTAAGTAGCAGAATCAGGACTACGAAATTCAACCTTCTCCTCAGATTACTCAACACTTTTCCTGGATTTCTAGCAAAATGAACTTATTTATTTTTTCATGCAATATTTTTTCAAAGAATACTTATTAAGGCCTGGAATAGAGCCTTTACTGGTTCCCCCTTAATATCTGTTCTTCTCCTCCTCTTGCTTATTTATTGAATTCTTAGGTTTTAGATAAGCACATGACTATCAAGAGTAAAACCTCTCTAACTCCCTTTCAGAGAGACGGCACAGTTTTTCTGTAGGACAATGAGAGCCTCAGGATAACTCCTCTTACTTTGATTCTGTACTCACAAGCAACTGTATGATTAATATGTGAGTTAAGAGAGAAAAGGGAAAACCTCATGGATCTATGAGGTTTTACTAGAGAAGCCAGCTGGTTCCCTTCTCTCCCATTTCAATTGACTCTGCCAGAATTAATTTAAAAAAAATACAGTTGCTTTTGTTAAGAACATCTATAAATCAGTATCTGTTTAAAATTTTTTAATAGATTAATTTTAAAACCCAAATTAAAATCCTCAACACAAAAACCAAAAGAACCATTCCATTAGTTAATATTTTAATAACACTTAATGATTTGACTACTATGACTTTAAAATACAAAGATACCAAATAATTATACAGTGGGGAAGATGTGCTAATTATATGACCTTGTAAGTGAGGATCCCAGGGTGATTTTTCATTGACCACTACCTGGATTATTGGTGTCCAGTCTCAACCACACAGTTGTATCCTGTGCTTTAAAAAGTCATGATGGCCAGACTGTGCTAATTAAATAAAAATCTCTGGGAATGGGACCTAAAAATAAATTATTTTTTTTCATGCTCCCTAGGTGATTCCAAAGTTCAGTCAAGCTTGAGAGCCATTAATCTGGTATCAAATAGAAAATTTTTATTGTTTCTATGGGCTTTAAAAATTATTTTTGTTTTACAATTTTAGAGTTGTCATGAAAATGAAAAGAAGCTCACTCATACAGGAAGCAGAAGCAAGAAATGTTAAAAGCTTCTATTATTTCTGCTTTGTAAGCCAGGCTACGTCTAAAGACAGACCTTAATACACAAGTTCTAGAAAGACTCAAAGGAAAGTGTTTATTTGCAAGGGTGTAAGGGAGTCAACTGAAGAATTCGTTTGCCAAATATAAGTACTTAAAAGGGGAAAAACACTCTGCAAAATTGCCAGTTACAAGTTTACATAGTCTACTCCTGGTAGAGAAATAGTAACTTTCTCTCGTGAGTATCACACTCACAAAGGTCGTGATATGTTGTTAGACACCACTAAGGCAAATATTAGATATAAAATTGTTTCAGGGAAATCCAAGGAAATATTCAAGGCGTTACTATTTTGGGCATCAGAACAAGTCAGTACGATCCTTCAGTTTTTTGGGTTGCCTCCTGTGAAGTTGAGTCACATTGGAAGCCGGCAAGGGGTCAGATTTTGCATTGACAGGCTTGCCCACTCTCTAAGCTGGTTCTACTCACAGAAGGAAGGCGCATGATATCTGACTTTCTGCGCATGCTCCAGCCCAGGCTCTAGGGGGCAGGGCGAGGGCACGCGGGGAGTTGTGGGAAAGCCCAGAAGGTGGAGTCTGTCGTGAGTTGCTGCGGGCGGGACGCTGCGGAGGTGCGGGAGGTAACGGCCTTGTGAGTTGAGCCGGGTTTGTCGTTATCGCCGAGAAGGCTTTTGGGGGTCACCTGGCGGGAGAAGTGAGCCCCGCCGTGGGTCCCGGGTGAGGCATAGAGGGCGAGGGCGGGCGGCGGGGGCGCGGCGTTTGGTTGGCTTGGTGGTGTCCAGGGTAGCGGCGTACGGGGACAGGGGGAGCGCGTTCCAGTAGGGACTCGGCCCGCGCCGCGCGGACCTGGACGTTCTGCTTTGCTGACGGTCCCTCTACTCCGGCTGCCCGGGGTATGGCAAGATTTGCGGTGGTCGCGACAGCAATGCACTCTCCCGAGGAGACCGCGGTGGGGCGCGCCCCCTTTCGGCGTGGGTGTGCAATGCTCGCCTGGTTATTGGACAGAAAGTGATACCCCCAAGCCCTGGGAGTTTTTGGTTGCTTGCCTGGACCTCAGCCCCATCGCAGGTTCTATGGGAGTAATTGGGCCTGAAGGAGTGGCACAGGTGATGGGGTGAAATGGAAAAGGTTTTGAACCTCTACAGCAAGTGGTTTGCTGCGCTTGTATTCATATTTTTGAGTCCCCAACAAAGTACTGTACTAGTTTTTTAATTAGATATACATATGTGATCAAACATGGACACTGGCTGAAGGAAGCGTAAACTTAGTTTAGTTTTCGAGACTGAGCTGCGGGTCAAACCTATCTGCATTTGCCACCCTCTCTTTCTACCCCTAGCAATCCCTTTTCTCATCACTCTTGTATCTCTCATCCTACTCCCCCTCTCCCCTTCCCCCTTTAAGCTTTGAATTTCCTCTCATCTTTTGGGGACCTTGTCCCATCACTCATCCTCTTTCCTACACCTGTATCTTCTTTTACCGTGTTTCTCTCAGGGCCCTCCTTCAGACTACTCATGCACTGATTAACGATGACAGGTTCTGGGGTGTGTTCTGAGAAACGTGTCATTAGGTAATTCCTAGTTGTGTGAATATCATAGAGGGTCCTTACACAAACTTAGATGGTGTAGTCTACTACACACCTAGGCTGTATGGTACAGCTTATTGCTTGTAGGCCGCGAGCCTGTGTAGCATGTTACTGTACAAAACAACTTAGATTAAATCAAGCATAAGGGAAAATGATGTAATGAAGAGACATGATAAACGTGAAATGTATGAGACTGCAGCTGGTATAACATGGCATACTGTTTTATAGCAAACTTTTTAATAAGTAGACTTCACTGAATAATAAAAAGTATAGTAAATACATAAACCAGTAACATGGTCATATGTTATTATTATTATGTACTATACATAATTATGTGCTCAACTTTTATATGCCTGGCAACATAGTAGGTTTGTTTACACCAGCATCATCACAAACACGTAACTGTATTAAGCAGCTGTGATGTCACCAGGCAAAAGGGATTTTTCAGCTCCATTATAATCTTATGGGACCATGATTGTATGTGCAGTCCGTTGACCCAAATATGGTTGTATGGCACATGAGCCTTCTTAAATTATCAAAGACAAAATAATGTTAATCCCCATAAAATAATCTCATTTACTTAGGTCATTTTATTTCCATTCTTTTAAAAAAATTCCATTAAAACTCTCAATAATCTTTTTTTCAATAATCTTTGTATGACTAAATATAATGTACTTTCTTTTTCCCATATGACCTCTGTGGCATTTGCACTGCTAACCTCTCCTAACTTTTTTTTTTTTTTTTTGGTAGTTCCCTGGCTGGGAATCAAACCCAGGCGGCAGCATTGAGAGTACTGAAGCCTAGCTGCTACACCACCAGGAAACTCCCAACTCTCCTACCTTCTTGAGATCTTGAAAATAGTCTTCTCTGACAGTACTCTTCAAGTTTTCCTCCTAGCTCCTAGAGGCTACTACCTAGTTTTTCTAATGTCAGCATCTCTTCTGCAGTTTGTTCCCTAAATATTAATGTTCTTCAGGGGCTCCCCACCCTAAAGTCACACTGATTAAATCTGTTCAAATCCCATGATTGTAGCTCCTGCTTTTATGACTCCCAAATTTATATCTCTGGCCCTCTGTAACTACCTACTGGATATGTCATGTCCTCCTGATGTCCCGTGTGCACTCAAATTCAACATATTCCTTACTGAAATAATCTGTTTTGTTTTTTTTTTTTTCACTTGTCCTCCAATCCTGAAACCTCTTTTCCTTTCAGAATTGTGATTCCTGACTCAAAGTGGCACCACTAATCTTACCAGGCTCCCAAATGAGAAATCTGTGACACTGAGTCCTTCTCTGCTCCCCAGTTCCTCACTCTGATCAGTCATCATGCCCTTTTAATTTTACCACCTTAATACTTTCATACAGCTTTCATATTGTAGGTCAGACCTCATGGCCTGTTCCTGTGTTCCTGTTCCACTTCATTAGCTTGCCACCATTCTCCCTCATAGTCCCTCACTTTGCCTGCCTACTCCTCCATGTCACTCACTTGGCTGGCTCCTTTTGAAACTCAGGCTGAAGTTGCAGCACCTCTTTTCTTGAACCCACCACCCTACCATCTGATTTATGCCTCTCCGTGTGGTCAGTCCCATAGCATCTGTATGTATCTCTGGCACAGTGGTTCTCAATCATGGATTATTATGCCTCCCAGGATACATTTGACAATGGAGACATTTTTGGTTGTCACAGTCTGGAGGGGAGGTGGTAATACTAGCACCTAGTTGATAGAAGCCAGGGATTTTGACAACCATCCAATAATGCACAGGATAGCCCCCCTACAACAAAAAAAATTACTGTTTTTTCCATGCATAAGATGATACTTTAAAAAATTATGTGTTTGTGTGTGGATACACATATCCCCCCCCCCCACACACACACACAGAGAGAGAGAGAGAGAGAGAGAAAGAGAGAAATTTATTGGGGTGACATTGGTTAGTAAGAATTAGATAGGTTCCAGGTGTACAATTCTACAGTGCATCATCTATGTGTTGTGTTACGTGTTCATCACCCAGAGTCAGTTCTCTTTCCATCACCATATATTTGAGACCCTGTCCCTTCTCTCCCACCCTCCTCCCCCACACCCTCAGGTGACCATTAAACTATTGATTGTGTCCATGAGTTTTTGTTTCTTTGTTGCTTTCAGCTTTGTATATGGTTCTTGGATTTTTTTCTCTGGCTTATTTCACTTTGCATGATGGTCTCAAGATCCATGCATGTTGATAAGATGATACTTTTGTCTAAAATTGTTAGACCAAGAATTGGGGTCATCTTATACACAGGAGTAACCAGTTGAGAGGGTTTCTCCTCAATGTTGGGTTAGAAAAGTAGGGGTTGTCTTATAAATCGGGATGTCTTATACATGGAAAATATGGTATCCAGCTCACAATGTCAGTAATCCCTGCCTAGCATAATACAGGGTCTGGCAGAAGTAACCCCTTTTTAAAGTAGTGACATTAATGTAGTTAGAATATAGTTAAGTTGCAGAATAATGTGTTTATGATTTTGTAAATAAAAAAGGGGCGTTATTTGTGCCAGACACTGTATTTTGTTAATTAGTATTTTATTGTTTTGTGTCCTTTTCCCCTAGACAAGGGACTTTGTGTTACTAATTTTTGCATCCCTAAATCTTGATACAGGACCTATCACATAGAAGATCAGTAAATGTTGAAAGCAAAAGGAGGAAAAGAGGTAATTAGGATACATTTATAAAGTTTAGAGAAGAGCAGCCAATCTGATCCCATGAATTGAGTGCTAATTTCTGTGATTCCCTCCCCTCCCCATTGCCTTTCATTCATATAACATTGTGGAGGTGCCCAAACTTGCTCATTTTTAATTTGTTTATTCAGCAGATATTGATGGACTCCTTTAGGCTCTCTTCTCTCCATGTATATTGACCATTTATGAAGAGGAAAAAGTCATTATTTAGGTTTCAAAAAACTAATCCAAGTAATTCTCTTTAATTTTTATCAGAGGTTGGTCAAAACTCCGCAGGCCATAATGACTTCGACAAATAAAGCAATTGAATTACAACTACAAGTGAAGCAAAATGCAGAAGAATTACAAGACTTTATGAGGGATTTGGAAAACTGGGAAAAAGATATTAAAGAAAAGGATATGGAACTAAGAAGACAGAATGGTGTTCCTGAAGAGGTAAATTTCTTAATTAAATTTCTTAAATTCCTACTTCAGAATCCAAAATTATTTTAAAATAAAGCAACTTTTGAAATGCCTTGTGAAAATACTGAAATTGAAGTGATTTGCTTCCTGTCAGCACTTTGAAAAATTCTGCTTTTTAAAGTGTTTGTAATAATTGTATTAACTATATTAAGACATTTTAAGGTTAGTGAATGGTTACTAAAAAGAAATCCAGTGATAATTCTTAAGGTAAATGAATATCATCATAAAGTATGTAGGTGTGTATAAGTGTATATACACTTATATAAACGTATATATTTAATGACATACTAACATACACTATTGCCATAACAATGTAGATATTACCTTGGTTCAAGCAAATGTTTTTCTAGAGATAGTGCATTTAAATATGATAGCTTTTTCATAATGATGTGGAGGCAGTTCAGTTTGCCATTGTACTACTGCTAATTCATTGTGCTAAGGCTGATGATCAGGTAATTTTTGAAGTCTGAATTAAGTATTACAAATTAAGTGTATAATTAAAATTTCTCGGTAATACTTTTCTTGTGACTAAATAATGTTCATCATTTGTCAAAAGATGAATTAAACTTTTCAAGTATAAATTATTACAAGTGAAGGTGGTAAATTGATACTTTGAAGCACTTGAAAATTAAATTTAAAAGGACTTCTTACTTGAAATATAATTTAGTGAGGAATTTTAAACATTGATAGTTATACAAAAAAGTAATAGAGCAGTGTTCAAAACATGTTTTTGTTTTTTTTTTTTCCTCTCCCTAGAATTTACCTCCTATTAGAAATAGGAATTTTAGGAAAAAGAAGAAAGGCAAAGCTAAAGAGTTTTCTAAAAGAACCAAAGATGAAAATACAAAAAACAGGATAAAATCTTATGATTATGAGGCATGGGCAAAACTTGATGTGGTAAGTTAATCTGTTAAAATAATAGTTATGTGCTTCTTAGTATTTGAGTAAAATTTTCTCGGTGTTAGTTAAGAGTCATGGATTAAATGAAAAATAATGTAGAGTTCTTTCTTTTATAGACTATTTTATGTGGAATAAAAATATAATTACATAGCTCTTCAATTAGTCAAATTATTTTTTTCTCCTGCAGCTATCTTTCAGTGAATAGTAGCTAAAACAGCTAGGCTTCTTTTCTTTTTTCCTATTTCTTTTTTCTCATTTTGCAAAAAATAGCACATAGAGATCCAGTATACTCTTCATTCAATTTCTCCCAGTGGTTATATATTAACTATAGTACAGTATCAAAACCAGGAAATTGACATTGGTACGAGGTATGAGGGCTGTCTGCAAAGTATCCAGCCATGTAATATCAAAAATAGAGACATTTATGGCTGGGTTTTTTTCAGACAGCTCTTGTTATATATAGTTCTGTGCCATTTTATCATATGTGTAGGTTCCTTCAATTGCAAGGAAGATACAGAAATACTGTATCACCATAAAGATCTCCCTGTATTTCCCATTTATAGTATAGTCACTTCCCTCCTCCCCACCATTTATAACCCCTAAACATCCAGAATTATAAGATAATAATAATCTCTGGAAAGAGTGACTGCCAATACCTTTTTTATAGACTGGAGGACCTTTTGAATACTGGCTAAGAGAGAATGCCTTTGTATCTGTCTTAGAGCTGCAGCTATGTGACAATAAAAGCAGGTCTAGCTCCCAGGAAGGTGGGCTTTACCCTTCTAGACCAGGGATAGCAAAAGTGTGGTGCATGCTTCCCATCTACCACAAGTGACACACAGTGTTACTGGAGAATTAATTACCACTCACCAGTATTCTGCCTCAGAACCCTCTGTGCAGTGCTCCAAATGGCCATAGTCAAGTCAGCCTGTGAAAGGGAACCTGTTGGCCAGCCTTATTCTAGAGTCTAACACACCTTAAGGGTTGATTTGGTCAGGTCGATTTGGAATATACATTCCATTTCTGTCTTTATTATATAATATTTGATTCATGCAAAAAAGCACGTGGAGATACATGTTCTAAAGCATAATAATAAAATGAATATGTGAACCCACAATCCTAACTTAAAGGAAAATTTTCTAGTCTTCTTGAAGCTGTCAGTGTGCACCTTTCCTATCCCATAGTCTTTTCTTTTTTCTACCCCCAGATGTAACTATTCTGATTTTTACGTGCATTATTTTCTTTGCACTTTCCTGTTTAACATTTTTATTGAGGTATAATGTACATATAGTAAAGCAGAAAATCTTATGTGTACAACTGCCTGAATTTTTGCTCATGTATACACCTGAGAAACCATCATCTAGATCAAGATTCAGAATATTTCCAGCATCCCATAAGCCTCCATTTTCAGTTGATTATCTCCCAATGGTAGCCACTGTTGTGATCTCTAATATTGTAGATCAGTTTTGCCAGTTTTGGAATTTCATATAAATACATCATACAGGATGTACTCTTGTGTTTGCCTTCTTTTGCTAGTTGTCTGAGGTTAACCCACGTTAGTAGCAGTAGTTTGTTTTCATTGCTGGATTAGAATTCCATTGTGTAAATATATCACAATCTGTATATCGATTCTGCTGGCATACATTTGGGTTGTTTCCAGTTTTGGGCTATTAAGAATAAACTGCTATGAACATTTTTGTACATGTCTTTTAAGGGGATGGAATTTGCTACATCATAGTTTATACACACACACACACACACACACACACACACACACACACACACACACACGTATACACATACACACACACACACACTCTTAGTTTAAGATACTGCCAAACAGTTTTCCAAATTAGTTGTATTTTTCTTGAAATCAAGGCTGGTTGACTCAAGAGAGAGCGGCACTGTTATTTAAGTAGTTTGCCATCTGTTTCAGTATTGTCCTGATGTTAAGAGAAGTATGATTTTGGGTCTTAAATTTATTGCTGTTGGAAATGACACTTATACTTCCTTTTCATAAGTTGGTATCTTATAATACTTTTTCCTGAAAGGCACCATCTTGTATGAAATCTGAGCGAGGTGCTTTCTATAAGTCATTTACTCATTCAGATATTGATTGAACTCCTTCCTTGAGTGGCCAATGCTTTCATGATTGTACTGCATTGGTGGACCTTGTCATTTTAGTGTATTTTATACAAGATATGTAGCTGTTTACTTACCATTCCATTCTAGTTCACATCTGAGCAGTGGCTTTAGTGTTTTGCTGCCCTTAGTTTACTGCACGTGTCAGCATAGCAGGGTTGGACAGTCTTGCTTTAATGTTAGTAGGCTGGTGATATTTATGGAATCTTCATGCTAAATTTCAGTCCATTTTTAAATGTTCATTCAATGAAACTAAGCATAGATTTTGTTTTTTGGTGTACCAACAATGTTTTCTACATGAATTATTTGAAATAGTGTATTATTTGTTAAATGCAAACAGGAGTTTTTTTATATAATAAAGTTTTTGTTTAAATGAATTTCAATGAAAAATGAGCTTTAATGAATTCTTTAATGCTTGTTTAAAATTTCTTAATAAAAATAATTTTTTTCTCATGTGTGATAAAAAATAGGATTAAAAAAGTCTGATGGGGTCCATGAGATGATTTATTACCATGAAAGGAATGTGTGAGTTAAAAGAGATTGGGAATTGCTTGACTAGCATATTATATATTTTCTTTGGTAGAGCCAGCTATATTTTGGAATACACTGAGACAGTATAACATAGTCATTGAGAGCTATCTGGAGGGGATAGACTGCCTGTGTTCAACCCTAATTTGACCATTTACTAGCTGAGTGACCTTGAGTGAGTTAACTAACTTCTGAGTTTCAATTCTTTCAACTGAAAATCATGGGTGATTATAGCTTCCTCACAGATTGTTATGAGAATCAGGAATTAATTAGGCTTTACAGCAGTTTTTGTTTTAAAAATAAGAAAGAGAAAATGTTTTTAGAAAAAACCCTTTCTCTGATATTGGTGGCTATTACAGTAGTTTGAGGTTATTTGCAAACTTCCCTTAGGTCAAACCATAATACCTCACTGCTAAGAGTTTGTGCTTTAGGGGTGGTTTGTAGACTCTTAACTGATCTTACTTTCTGAGTTCTAAGTGAAATTCTTTAAGTGATTTTGATCTTAGTTTTCTAAGCAAGGCTACCTTTTTCTTTAGATATAATCTTAACAAGATTATTTGTTTCTTTTATAGACCTTTCAGGCTTTTCATCATAACAATTTAAGTTCTGTTGAGTGTACTTTTTCTTTTGTATTTTTTTTTTTTAATGGCCATGTGATAATTGAGCACTGTCCTGCTTATGATTTCAGGAAAGTATCCTTGATGAGCTTGACAAAGAAGAGAGTACCCATGATTCTCTGTCTCAAGAATCAGAGTCAGAAGACGATGGAATTCATATAGATTCACAAAAGGCTCTTGCTCTAAAAGAAAAGGTACTCCTTAGGTTACCTGTAGGGTTCCTTCAGGTAGGTAGGACAGATAGAAAAATCACATGGATCACAAGATTTCTTCAGTATAGTTTAAGGGGTGTTCACACTTTAAGTTGTTATTGGCTATATCCCACGTGGAGGCGGTATAGTGCATAGTGGTTAGAAATATACAAAGTTGGACAATTAATTTCATGAACTCATCCTAGAAAAAGTGCTACACACCTCATTGCTGAATATCACTACGGTCACCTTCAAAGTACTCCCCTTAGGAAGCTATGCACCGATGTCAACACCTAGTCCACCCTTCAAGCCTTGGCAAGGTTATGACACCTTACAGAGTTGTTTGTACAGTGCTGTCAACATAAGCTCATGGTGGCAAGTTCATGAGCTTAATTGTCAAATTTTGGGTATAATGACAGCTCTGATGGCCAGCCATTCCAGAAAGAGTTCCAAAATTGTTTTGAAGGGTGGACTAGGCACTGGTGTTGGTGCATAGCTTCCCAAGGGGAGTACTTTGAAGGTACCATAATGATACTCAGCAATGAGGTGTGTGTAGCACATTTTCTAGGATGAGTCCATCAAATTAATTGTCCGACCTTGTATGCTCTGAAACCAGGTTACCTGGGTTCAGAACCTGTGACAGTTCTTTAAATTGCTTGTATTTAGTTTTCTCAGCTGTAAAATAAGATTAATAATATTATTAAACCTCAGTGGGTTATTGTAAATATTAAATTAATGATTATATGTGAAGTGCTTAGACTGTACAGACACTTGTTCCAGGATTTTAGTAGTAGATTGAAGTAACTTAAAAATCAGCATGTGATTCTTGACATGAGCATTATTTTTCACTCCTTCATATTGCAGGCCATCTGAATGTTCAGTATCTCCCTGAGGAATGCTTCATAAAACTAGATGTAGTTTTAGAAGGTGGCACTCTTTTCAGATTGAACTTCATCTTCATGCCCTTTTTCATATTTCTGTGGGTTATTATTATCAGTAAGAAGTATATAATACTAAGTATTTTACTCACTTTTCTGCCAGGACTCTTGGGTTGTGCCCACACTGTGACTATATAGTGAATTTCAGCACTTGTAAAAAGATCATTTTACTCCATTTTCTTTTTTTCCTGTTCGCCTTGGTCACACAGCTGATGAGTTAGAATGAGTGAATAATACTGAAAAAATGGGCTCAAATTCTGTGCCAGTATATATCTGACTTGGACGCTTTTTCAGGGCAATAAGTACTTCAAACAAGGAAAATATGATGAAGCAATTGAGTGCTACACCAAAGGCATGGATGCTGATCCATATAACCCTGTGTTGCCAACAAACAGAGCATCAGCATACTTTAGAATGAAAAAGTAAGGAATTTCCACATGTGAATATTTTGTATGTATATGGAGATGTTTATTTAAAAAAACCTTTTATGATAAAATGTGTGGGAAAGATTAAAGAAGTATTACATTTCTTTTCAACTGTAAATTCTTATAGCTCTCCTCTTTTTATTTATTTTATTTAAGCCATTTAAAACATTTGGGTGCTCAAACCATGCCCTCTGTAGCTTATTTTACTAAGGTGTTCTTCAAAAATTGAATGATGTTCTTTATCTAATTTACAAAAGAAAAAAAAGTTAGCTGGGTAAAAAATTTTTAGAAGTTAATTCCATTTTTTTAAATTAAATTTATTGGGGTAATATTGGTTAGTAAAATTATAGAGGTTTCAAATGTACAGTTCTATAATACATCATCTGTATATTGCCTAGCACGCCCACCCCCCAGAGTCGGTCAGTCCTCCTGACATCACCATACATTTGATTTTCCTCCCTCCTTTACCCCACTGCTTCCCCCTTGCCCTCGGGTAACTCCCTCCATTATTTTGAAAAATCATTTATCTACTGTTTAACCTAGAGAACTTCCATTATGGAAAACTTAAATATGTTCCAACATTTGTTTATTTTTAAGTCATATTCACTCTTTAAATACATACCATTGTTTAAGAAAATAAACGTTCCTTACCATAAACAAGGAACTGGCCTATCATTAAGAATTTTTAAAAAGACAAATACCAACAAGGAAGGTACTTTTACTGTTTTATATATTATTTGGAAATACGAGGTGGTGTAAGGGGTGTAATACAGGATGTAAAATGATAATTCATTGGTTTCTGAGTTTTTACTGTTTTAAATAGCATATTTCTAGGTCTTTGAAATTCATACTGTTACTATCCTGACAAATTTATATTTTATAATATTTTATAATATATGTAAGTGATGAAGAATAATTTTAAATCTCAACATGAACCTACTACCCAACTTAAAAACCAGAACATGGTTATTTTTGAGGCTACCTTGATACCCTTTTCCTTCCCAGTTAACCGCTATCTTGACTAGTGTATTTATCATTTTTTTGATTTATAAAAAAAGTTAATTGTACAGGGCTGTCTGTATCCAGCCATCTAATATGAAAAATAGAGGCATTTGTGGCTGGATTTTTTTCTGGTCAGCACTCAGATACATATATGTATCCTTAAATAATATATTATATAACTTTGCTTATTTTTGAACTTCAAAAGTATATATCAAACTGAATATAGTCTTAAATTTCTCTGAATATTATATTTCTCAAATTTGTCATGTTTTGCATATTGCTGTAGAACTCTCATTTTCACTGTTAAATACAATTTCTTTTTAGAAATATACCATTGTGTATCCATTATCCTGTTGCTGGATTATTTTCTTCCTTCCTTTTCTCCCTCCTTCCCACTCCCATCATTTTTATTTAACAACAGTAATACTGGAAACATTTTTGTACATGTTTCATGATGCTGCGTGGTAGGCTGTGTACATGTTTTTTAAATGGTGATGACCATTTGTTATAAAAGTCAACTGTACAAGTTTACATTCCTATTACAGTGTACAAGAATGCCTGTTCTGTGTCTTTACCAACACTGGTGTAATTGGGCTTCTTAATTGCTTTCAATCTAGGGGGTATAAAATGGTAAATCATTGTGGTCTTAATTTGCATTTCCCCAATTTGTAATGAGGCTCAGCATCTTCTTACATATTTATTTACCACTTGTATTTTATGTGAAATGCTTATTTTGTCTTTTGGCCATTTTTCTGTTAGGCTGCTTTGCTATTGATTTTTAAGACTTCTTTATTCTGGATACTAATCTTTCAGTATTTGTTTATAATAATGATCTTCTCCCAATTCATAGGTTATCTTCTTTCCTTTATGGAGTCTTGATAAACAGAAATATTTAATTTTAATGTATTTCAATTTATTGATTTAAAAAAATGTTAGCACTTTAAAAAATATGATTTGTTAAAATAGTTTCCATACCTAAGCTTATAATAGTCTCCTATATTTTCTTCTAAAAGTTTTTGTTTTACTTTTCGCATTTAAATCTTTTTATATATGCTGAAGGTAGAATTCCAGTTTCACATCTTTTCAGATGACAATCTCAGTTGTTCCAGCCCTGCTCATTGAACATCCATGCTTTCTCCATGGATCTGCAGTGCCACCATTATCATATGCCAAGTTTGCCTGATTCTCTTTCTCATCTCTCTTTACATTGATTTGTTGCCTATTACTATATCCATTCTATACTGTTTAATTACTAAAGCATTATAATTATACGTCTTGATATTTGGCGTAGGACATGTTCTTTTACCTTATTCTTCAGAATGTCTTGGGTATTCCTGGACTTTTGCTTATCAATACAAATTTTAGAATCATGTCAAATTCCTTGAAAACTTCTGCTGGGATTTTGATTACAGTTGCTTCAGATTTATAGATCATGATGGAGAGAATTATATTGTTATGTTTTTGTGCCTTATGGATTAATATGAAATATCTCCACTTAAGTCTTTAATGTCTTCGAAGACAGTATTCCAATTTTCTGCATATGGTTCTTGTACATCTTTTAGATTTGTTTTTGTTTGTGATCTTTAAGTAAAGTAGCCACCCTGCTTAACTTCCATCCTTCCTAACAAGGTCTCTAGATTGTTTTGAGTTTTCTTTTTCTTTTTTTTCTTTCTTTCTTTCTTTTTTTTTTTAATGTGGGTAGTTCCCTGGCTGGGAATCAGACCCAGGCCGCAGTGTTTTGAGTTTTCTCGGTAGACCATCATATCATTGGAGAATGTCAGTTTTATCCCTTCCTTTCCAGTCTTTTTGGTATTTCTTATGGAACTGCTTTGGCCAATGTCTGTATAATAACAGTACCGAGAAAAAGCAGTGATACTGCGGACATTCTCATTCCTTGCTTTAAAGGGTGTGCTTCTTATATTTTGCCATAAAAAATTACTGCTTTTACTAAGCTTAACCAAGTAAAGGAGGTGGGAAACATATCTTCAGTTGGGAAATTAATCCTTTTGGGGGGGATTTTAGAAACAAATTTTGAAATTTTGTTTTAACAAATGATTTTTATTTTTTAAATTGCAGATTTGCAGTTGCTGAGTCTGATTGTAATTTAGCAATTGCCTTGAGTAGAAATTATACAAAGGCTTATGCAAGACGAGGTGCTGCTCGATTTGCTTTGCAAAAATTAGAGGATGCCAAAAAAGGTATTAATACTCTGTAATAGTTTAATTTAATACACACTATACAAAGAATATAAGATAATTAGTTAGAGAACTGTCTGTATTTGAATAATCTGATTTTTGCAATTTAAAAGGTATCGTGATATTTTGGGAAAGAGTGCATTATTTGCCAACAGTTAGACTTCGGTTCAAATTCTCATTGCACCATGTGTAGGCTGACCAGACGTACCATTTTAAATGGGACAGGAAACAGTGGTACTGTCCCGTTTCAAAGAGTACATGTGGTCAGTCTACTGACACCTTGAATTTAGCCCAGTGAGACTAGACTGACCATATGTTCCATTTGAAAGGGACAGTACCTTTGTTTTCTAATCCATGTGTGACCAGGGAAGATTATGTATATTCTCTGATTTGCAGTTTCTAATCTGTAAAATAGGGATTAAAACATTGGCTATTGTGAGGCTACAGGTAATGTGCGTAAATCTCTTTTAATACATGTTTATGATTTCTAAGCCTTTTATTTTTCCATAGACTAGGTTGGTGTAGTATAAATCACAAAACTCTGAAAAAAACTGATACCTAAAAGATTCTACTACTTTTTGGTTTTATGATGTATGACTTAAAGATAGCAAGTATCCTTCCTGGGGCTGGTGGAAGAAGGTGGTTCTGTCAGGATTTGTTTGTCCTGGAGGAGAATGGAGAGAGCCCAGAAGCCTAATGTTAGTATTTCTTAGTTCTCAATTTTGCTATAGGACAGCTGCCTATTTGTCATGTGTAGCAAATGATTATTGTTTTATACAGCCTTTTAAATGTATCTCTTAATATTCTTTATCTTTGGTTTTACTCAGATTATGAAAAGGTATTAGAACTGGAACCAAATAACTTTGAAGCAACAAATGAACTCAGGAAAATTAATCAGGTAAACTAGTAAATTAAGTGCATTGCCTATTAACCTTTATTTTATGAAGAAAAGGTTTTAGCAAAGACTGTACTAGATTTCTTAATACAGACATTTCTCTAATATTAATTCTTTTTACTGTAGCGTTTTACCAAATTTGCAAGTAAGAGATAGTATAATGGTATTTAAAGATCCTTTATTAATCATCACCTAAGAAAATGGTTTGAGATCTTTAGAACCACTGCTGCTTTACTTTTTCCAGGATGACAGAATTAATTCATTTTTATCCCATTGCTTTTTCTTTTTTGGCTTGTGATTTGATTTCAACACTAAACTTTTGTGTATTTCTTTGGTTTTGTAATTTTTAAATTGCTACATCTTTAGAGTTAGTGTCTTAGCAAAACTTTTTTACACTCGCAAAAAAATTTACACTAATTTTTTTAACAGAAAATAGTTATTTTTTAAATTAATTTTTATTAAATTTATTGGGGTGATATTGTTTATTAAAATTATATAGGTTTCAAGTGTACATTTCTATAATACATCATCTATATATTGCATTGTGTGTTCACACCCAGAGTCAGTTCTCCATCACCATATATTTGAATAATTATTACTTAAATGTAAACTTTGCTGTCAAATGATACTGAACATACCCCTTTCACTTTGCTGTTGAATCACTTATAATTATTTTGCCATCTATTGAAACTTTGAGAAAAAAGTGACAGTGAGTGGGGAAAAATATGCTCTTAAATATTGCCATTATTTATTGCACCTAAAATCTGTTGGTAACTATATCAGCTTGATTACAGTTGTGAACTATATTGTACATTTTTGTTTTTTTATAACTTTTTTTTTTTTTGGTATGTGGGTAGTTCCCTGGCCGGGAATCGAACCCAGGCCGCAGCGTTGACAGCGCCAGCGCCGAAGCCTTAAGCACTACACCACCAGGGAACTCCCATTTTTGTTTTTTATACTAAGTCAAATAATGAGTGAATATTAAGTTTGAGAAATTTGGTGATGTGGTTTTAATTACCTGTTTTATTTTTGAAAATAGTTCCTAAACAGTACCTGGCCTGTGTAGAAATTTAGTAAATTTATCACAGTCTTTTTTTTTTTGCTTTTTATTTTAATAAGTAGAAAGACTTTGAATTATAGTAAAAATATTTTAGCTATTAATTTGAAATATTGAAGAAATTTTAATGTATTTGAGTAATTTAGTCTTTTAAAGTCAAATATATATGCATTACCTGTTTTTCTTTAGCTGACTGTTATGTCTCTTAGGCTTTAACATCCAAAGAAAACTCATGTCCAAAGGAACCTGATACAGTGGTTAAGTCAATTGAAGGAGAGAAAAAACAAATTGAAGAGCAACAGAATAAGCAGCAGGCTATTTCAGAGAAAGATCTGGTAATCTAGGGGGATTCCAACATGTATATGTTTTGCTGAATTTATTCTTAGTTTTTTATATATCAACTCAAGTTTCTGTTTTTTTCCTAGTATATTAAAATTCTTTTTCAGAAGGGACTGAAAATTAAATATACTGAAACTTCTGGAGCCTGCTAAATCAAAATTTGAATAATTGATGACTTAATAAATAATTTTTTTAAAAACCCTTAATTTTAGGGAACAGGTTACTTTTGAGCATTTTAACATATATTTGCATATAGATAGAAATTTAAATTACAATTCATTCTTATTTATAATATTTTCATTCCTACTGGATTATTTCTGATCAAAATTCCTATAGAAATCCTGAATGGAGATTTAATTTAATATATTTACAGATTATGGACCCACAGAGGATTTGTAATACTTACAAAATGATTATTGATTGTGATGTAGCTGACTCTGATTATACATAAATGTTACAATGAGATCTAGTATGCACATTTAATAGAGTTTAATTTGTCCCATGTGTAGACATATTAATGTTACTGAAGAGTGAGCTGTGCAATTCTGGTATTCTGTTCTTTGACAAAAATTAATTGTTATAAAATTCTTTCTACAGCTTGTAATGTAACTAAAGAGTATTTAGATCTGTATTTTTTAAATGTTTTTAAATTTATGCTTTGTATAATACTTAATTGTAGAAAATGGTTAATGCTGAAAAATAATATGGCAATATACAGTTTTTATACAGCAAAGAGAATAATGTCATAAAAGACAACCCAGACTAACAGATTCTATAGCATGTATCATGGACTAGATTTTTAACAATTAAAATATACTGTAATTACTGACATAATAAATTGATGCATATATCCTGGCAGTGTTTCTTAAGATTTGAATTCAACTAATTTTTTGCATTCTTTTTTATTTTTCATATTTCATTCCAAAATGATAGGGGAATGCATTTTTTAAAGAGGGGAAATATGAAAGAGCAATTGAATGCTATACTCGAGGGATAGCAGCAGATGGCACTAATGCCCTTCTTCCAGCTAACAGAGCAATGGCCTATCTGAAGATTGAGAAGTAAGTGTTGGTTACATTTAATGCTTTTCAGGATGAAAATGAAATTTACCATAAATTGGCATATTGCAAAATAATTAAAATTTATTTATTCTTGAGAATTAAAGTTAAATGAGAGAGACTTGGGACTGTGTGTCATGGTACATGTTCAGTAAATTTAGCTTTTGTTAATACTTTGATAGTCTGGAATTACATAGTTTAACACTTTTTAAATTGCTTTAAGTATGTTATTCTGAATTAGTGATTTGAAAATTATTTTTAACCTCAGGATCCTTTGGGTAAAGTTTTATCTGGGAGTGTTTTATATGTACATATACATAGATAACAAAAGGGAATTGCTGTCATTGAAACTGTTAATTATATATACATCTAAAACTTGATCCTGTGATACTCACCAGCTGTTTCTGGATATATTCATGGACTCCAAGTTGGACAATCAGGATAATACCTGTTGGCAGAAACTGTATCTTATATTTCTTTGTATCTGTCACGATGATACTTTACACACTAATGACAATTTTAAAAACCCTATAAATATTATAAATAGGGATTCTAAAGTTTTTTGGTGCCATGGGCCTCTTTGGTTGCATAGTGAACAATTTTCAAAAATTTTAAATGTATAATTACACATTTAAAATCGAAATGGGATAGTATGTGTTAGTGAGGTGAAAAAACAGGTGGAGTGTCCCAATGCAGTTTCAAAGGCACAGGAGTGAGAAATTTCATGGTAACTTCTTGGAAGGGCAAGTGGTCCATATTGTGGCTGTTATTGCGGGACAGAGATAAGGCTGGAGAGTCAGACAGGCTCCTGACTTTGCTCTGCAAAGGAGCTTGACTTTATCCTGAAAAGTGTGGGGGCCATGCTAGTATCTTGAATGGGTAATGATATAATCAGTCAGGTAGAAGATACATTGGTAGGGTCGTGGATGCACGCGCACACACACACACGTGTATTCTTAGTGAAAAGTGAAATAATTCAGTCAGATGTTTTAAGTTCATTAGAAAATCTAGTTTCACGTTAGGTGTTGTTTTGAAAGTAGGATAGCATTCATTTAGGTCTTGGGGAGAATGTAATCATAGGAGATTCTTTTTAAAAAATAATTTAATTATGAAACTTCAGACTTTCATGAGAGTAGTATAATAAGCTCTATGTACCTCATCATCTCGTTTTAACAAGACATACCATTTTTGTCATATTTGTTTCAGCTTTTTTCTCCTGTGAATTATTGTAAAGCAAGTCATAGAGGTTTTGCTTGTTTTTTATTTTTCTTTTTTGAAACACCAATTTTAGATGAATTTTCTTTCTTTTTTTTTTTTTTTTGGTTGGTTCCCTGGCTGGGAATCGAACCCCCCAGGCTGTGGCGGTGAAAGCACCGAAACATAGCCACTGCACCACCAGGGAATCCCTTGCTTGTTTTTTAGCTCTTAGCTTTTTGTTATCAGACTAAATTGATTGCTGGTTGCCTGGCTAAGTAGAATTTATGAAACATGTGAGATGATATACTCTCATATGTAATGTTTTGTGGGGGTTGTTTTTTCTTAGGTGATATATTCTACAGGCAAATATTAATGAAGTTTTATTAGTAAATTAATGCCAGTTATACAATATAAGTATTAATATAATTAATTAATGTATATTGAAGGTTGGAGGGGAGGTAGACTGCCAGCAGTATTTTACCTCTACTCATATTTTACCATCATTAATTTCATCCTTCTAGCACACTCTTTTCTGACTTACATTTAATCTGGTACTTTTTTTTTTTTATCAGATGATTCTAAGATTTGGTTAGAATATAAAATTTAAACATAGTCTTTTTCCTCAAACACAGATTTGGGAGTTGGTAATTGAAATTATATGCATGCTTTTTACATTAGAAACTCAGTTTATATGAAGTTTTTCTATAGGCTGCATTTTTCCAGTTGGAAAATTTTATCATGTTTAATAGATATGAAGAGGCTGAAAAAGACTGCACACAAGCTATTTTATTAGATGGCTCATATTCTAAAGCTTTTGCCAGAAGAGGAACTGCAAGAACATTTTTGGGAAAGTTAAATGAAGCCAAACAAGGTATGACTATTTTTATAACAACTGGTGCTCACTTATCCTGATAAGACTCCCAAATTGTAGAAGCAGCGATTGGCATAGCCTTCCCTTGTTTCAAGGATACAGAACTTAGAGAAGGACATTTTCTACCACAGTTTAGATCATGAATAGGTTTGCAGATTTCAGGGAATACAGCTTCCATAGTAGACCTGATTTTTTCTTTTAACAGCATGTAGTACATTCTGGCTAATTGCCAATCAATATTAATGAAAAATTTGAATTATAGGTGAAGAAAGATTATAGGTGAGAAGGAAAAAAAGCAAAAAGGCATGTATGAAAAGGAAGGGAATCAGCAGCTAGGGAATAGGGGATAATGTGAAAACTGTAGTGATGTCCCCCTTTTTTCTTGATATTGTTATTTGTTCTTTCTCTTAATTTTACATGATCTTTGGTATTTATTAGTCCTTTTGAAGAAACAACTTGTTTCTGTTGTGTGTGTTTTCTGTTGCATTTATTTCTGCTCTTAATTTTCTTCCTTCAACTCTCTTTAGGTTTAATTTGCTGTTTTTCTAACTTCTTGACGTCAATACTTGAGATAATTAATTTTCTCCCTTTTTTCTTTCCTGATATGTGCATTTAAATCTTTCAATTTTTCTCTAAGCCTCATTTCAGCTATAGCCTAGGCATTTTTTAAAAATTATGTTAACATACACATAACATAAAATTTACTGTTTTAACCATTTTTAAGTGTACAGTTCAGTGGTATTGAGTACATTCATTGTTTTGCTACCATCACCACTATCCATCTCCAGAACTTACTTATCATTCCATTCTGACAACTCTACTTATTAAACAATAACTCTCCATTCCCCTCTTTCTCCAAGTAACCACCATTCTGCTTTCAGTCTCTGAATATGACTATTTTAAGTACTTCATATAAATAGAATGATACGTATTTCCTTCTTTTGGGTCTGGCTTATTTCACTTCGCATTATTCTTGAAGGTTCATGCATGTTGGAGCATATATCAGAATTTGATTCTTTTTGAAGGCTGAATAATATTCCATTATATGGGATGCTCTTATATTGTTTTACATTTAGTGAGTTACCCTGTCATTTGTTAACAGTGGAGCTTTGGTAAGTTAGATGACCTCTAGACCTTAGTCATATCATCTGTAAAGTGGGGTTGTAGTGAGCATTACATGAGAATGAATATAAAGCAACTAGAATAGCACTCAGTAAATTAGCCCTTGCTATTGCTCACCTGTTTCCTAGCATTCTGAGTAAAACTTCTTGAGGTAAATGTGAGCTTACTAAACTGTACTATGTCTTGAACTCCATAAATTATTTTCACTAATTTATTGTAGTTCTTAAAAATTCACTTTAGATTTTGAAACTGTTTTACTTTTGGAACCTGGAAATAAGCAAGCTGTGACTGAACTTTCCAAAATTAAAAAGGTAATGTTTTCTTTTCACCAGTATATGCTCTTATTTGTAGAAACACATTTATTTGTTGTATAATTAACTTGAGAATATTTTTATAGTCATGATTACAAATTTATTTCAAGGAACTAATTGAGAAAGGGCAGTGGGATGATGTCTTTCTCGATTCTACTCAAAGGCAAAATGTGATAAAACCCATTGATAATCCACCTCATCTTGGATCAACTGTAAGTATTTTTCTTTCATATTTTCTCTTGTTATTTAAATATCAGTGTTATATGACTAAGAGTTGAAAACAAACTTTTGAATTAATAATAATCTCTTAAAAGACATGTTGAAATCTCTTCCTAGGGCTATTTTTAGAATACTTTAAAAAAATACTTTTTGGAATTATTGACATAATAAAATTGGGGAAAATTAAGCTGTTGGAATTCTGGGGTATCTTTTTAAGTGACTTTTAATTTAACACTCTAAATTTAAGTATTTCCACATATTTTATGATATTAAAGGAATTTGAAGCAGTTTTGTGTTTTTTAATAATTAAGAATTTTTTATTTCTATTACTGTTCTTAATTTGAGATTAGGAAATTATTACAACAGTCTTACATCTTCTGTGAGGTTAGATCTAAAATCAGCACTTAGGCTTAAATCTTGTATAGACAAGATTATATTTAAAAATATACACTGCATATTGTTTTTGGTATACTATACTTCTTTTTCAATAAGTCCAAAAAGCCAGTTTTTTTCCTGGAACAGAAAGAGTATCTGGTATGAATTCAGCAGTTTGTTTGTATTTTTTTGTTTTAATGTTTTAATTCAAATTATTTTTTCATCGTTAAATTTATTGGGATGACATTGGTCAGTAAAAATTACAGATTCCAGGTGTACAATTGTACAGTGTTTTGTCTATGTGTTGCATTATGTGCTCATCACCCAGAGTCAGTTCTCTTTCCATCACCATATGTTCGACTCCCGCTCCTTCTCTCCCACCCACCTCCCTCTCTCTGATTGATCCCCCCTCCGCCCTTACCCTCAGGTAACCACTAAGCTATTGACTGTGTCCATGAGTTTTTGTTTCTTTGTTGCTTTCAATTTTATGTTCCACGTATGAGTGGAATCAATTAGTTCTTGGTTTTTTCTGTCTGGCTTATTTCTCTTAGTATGATGATCTCAAGATCAATCCATGTTGTCATAAATGGCCCCATTCCATCTTTTCTTATGGTTGAGTAACATTCCATTGTGTATATGTACCACAGCCTCTTTATCCAGTTGTCTATCAGAGAATACTTTGGCTGTTTCCATGACTTGGCCACCATAAATAATGCAGTGATGAACATTGGGGTGCATATATCTTTTGAGGTTTTCAAATATTTTGGGTAGATACCCAGAAAGGAGATTGCCGGGTCACAGGGTAACTTTATTCTTAGTTTTTTGAGGAACCTCCATATTGTCTTCCATAGTGGTTGTACCAGTTTTCAGCAGTTTATTTTGCACTAAACCTTTAAAAATTGAGTTCATTTAAGGCAAATATATATATGATGTATCTCTGTGGTAGTTTCTGTCATTTACACAGTCATATATACAAGGACTGTCCGGAAAGTATCCAGTCATGTAATATGAAAACTAAGGCATTTATGGCTGTTTTTTTTTTTTTTTTTTTTTTTTCTGGACAGGCCTTGTGTGTATCACTCATGAAACTACCAACCAAGTCAATATATTGAAAGGTGTCAGCCTCCCAAAATCTCCCTTTGCCCCTCACTGATCAAAGTCTTCTCCCTGCCCCCTAGATGTAACTGTTATGCACGGATGATATTTTGAGAAATTTTATAAGAAAGTCAAAAGCAGATGTTTTTATTTTCTTTTTACGAAGGAAGAAAATGAAGCAAAGAATTTTTAAGTGTTCTTGCTAAGTTCATATTTCAGGTTAGTGGCCAATAGAGGAATCCTTAGTTTAATACTTTTCCAGTGTCCTTACTATGACTTTATTTTCAAATTTTCTGAGACAGTACCTGTTTCATGTGCCAGGTGTAAATCTAGTTGCTTTCATAAGTGTCTTACCAAGTTGTTTGTACAGTGCTGCCAATGTAAGCGCACAGTGGCAAGTTTGTGAACTTAACTGTCAGATTTCGGGGACGATGACAGCTCTTGATGGCCATTCCAGAAAAAGAGTTTCGAAGTTGCTTTGAAGGGTAGACTAGGCGCTGGCATCGGTGCACAGTTTCCCAAGGGGGAGTACTTCGAAGGTGACCACAGTGATACTCAGCAGTGAGGTGTGTAGCACTTTTTCTAGGATGAGTTAAGCTAGGGCCTGGGATTCACTGATAGACTGATCTCTTTGTCTCTGCTAAAATGTTTATTTTCTCTTATTTTATTTGCATTTTTCTGTTTTCTTGTATCAAAACTTCATCTTTCTATTTTGTCCTTTACCTTCTCTTTTTCCCTTTCTGTTTATGATTTTTCTCTTTCTTGAAATGGTCATAATAAAGAGCTAAATAAAATGTTTTGCTTCTGTTTTAATTTAAAAAAGGTGAATTGAACCGTTCATATTTTTTCTTAAGTCATTGTATAGTGCTATCTTTTGACTTTTCCCCCTGTTACCAGCATATGGTCATCCCCTCTTCCTTCCCAGCCATCATTAGTAGCTGTCAGCAGCTCTCAGTATCCATTGGTTTACAGTTAACAGAGATAATCTATTAGGACATTTGTCAGTTGGATCATGTTTACACACATCTGTTGTCAGTGATGGGATTTGGTTTTAAATGGGACTGGATTGATACATCTAAATAATTATCGCCTGTTAAAATTCATAGTCTTTGTTTTTTATCACTGACATATACATGTCCATTCTTGGTCAATATCTTGATAGAAAACTATTGCTGACTATAGTTTTCAGCAAAGCAAAATCGTTAGTTTAATATTATTATCCTTTAAAATAGAACTGCTAATGGGATTATCTTAACTTTGCTAATAGCTTTATTATCTATGTGCATTCATACATGAATACTGTATCATTCAGTTGTTACCATTAGATCTTATCTGTTAATGTCTGATTTAAAAATTCAACTGTATAGTTGGAAATACTTAAAGTAGATTGAAGAAAGTTTTTTTTTATTAAAAATAATAGTACTATATGTAAACTTAAGAAATTGAAAATGTTTGACACTTGTAATGATTGAAATAAATAGTGCTATTTATTTTATTTAAAAATCATTACTATGGTCAAGTACTTAATCAACTTTGTGAATATTATTTGGCAAATCTAATCCTGGGTTGGATTTATCCTGCTGCTACTTACACAGAGCATGTACTTAGGTTTTAATGTTGGTCTGTTTCATAGAAAATGCTGGTTATTGCCTGGCTTTGTTCTTCTTGCCATCAGTTAGCTCACCGTATTGCTGTTACTTTTTTTCTGTGGTCATATTTTTTTCTTGGCTTTATTGCCTAAGACCAGACTTCTTGGCATGGCACTCAAGTCCCTTCATGAGCTGTCTTTAAGCCCCCTTGCAGGCTTTGTCCTCGTTGTTCCTCTTGTACCAGCCCCATTGGACTTCTCCCCTTTCCACTGACTATGCTGTTTGCTGGACTTCACAGAAAAAGTACACAAAATGGCAGTGTAATCTTCCACATTGCCGTTTCTGTGTCCTTTTTTGTGAAGTCTCCACTGATACCAGTGTTTATCTACTTTACTCTGTGTTCTCTTAGGATTTTGTGCTTTTGCCTTTTATGGTGTGTGTCCCATTGCCTTGTAATTATTTGTATCTACATCTTCTTTCTCCCATTTAGACCTCTGTAGGATAGGTGCTATGCACCTTTTTATTTGTATTCTCAGACAGAGTGTGACTCCTGAGTCTGTCTGGCCATCAAATTGAATTTCCTTATAACTGGGATATTGGCTGTAAGAACACTGCAACCTTTTAATTTGTGACCTAAAGTAGAAAACCTGTATGTATTGATTTAAGGAATTGATTTTAATTATTTTAGAAACCACTCAAGAAGGTTTTTATTGAGGAGACTGGTAAATTGATACAGACTGTTGATGTGCCAGACAGCGCTACTACTGCTGCTGCTCCAGAGAGTAATCCTATTCATCTGTCAAATGCAGTAATAAGCACAGGCCCTCCAAGTAAGAAGAATTCAAGCCAAGATGACCTTTTGCCCACAAATGATACTCCAAAAGCAAAAGTACTGAAAATAGAAGAAATCAGTGATACTTCAGCCCTGCAGTGAGTAGTAATTCTGTATGATAATCTCTAGAATGTTAATAATTCAACTAGAAAATTGTTATTACTGATGAGACTTCTGGTTTGTACTCACCACCGTAATTTTTTCAGCTTCACCTTCTGGATTTTCTTTTTTATTTGTTCTTGCTCTAAGAGAAGTTCTACTTAGGGAATGATCACTGTTCCTTTACCACAGTGGGGAATTTACAGATGATAAAGTATCTTGAACAGATTGATTGTGTTCATTTTCTTTTTCAGAACTTCAGTATATTGTTTCACTTAATTCAGGAAAACATTTTTAATTTTTTAAAAGGAAGCCTCTAACAAGTGTAAAATTGAGGCATTTTCATTTTTTCAGCCATTCATATTTCAGATTATTTGTGAGCTTTTAAAATTTCTTTGGAATTTTAAAAAAGTCACATGTTTCCTTCATGATGAGAATATAAAAAGTTCAGACCAGTTTTATTTTGGGGTATTGCAACTATTCATATATCCTTGCATTGCACTCAATAAACCTATTTAAAGTTTTTGTTTTTTTTTTAACTTTGAATTTTATAGTAGTTCTATGTAAAGTGATAGTGTGGATTGTGGGAAAACACTAACTGGGTAGATTTGATTTTTTTTTTAAGGAGGAGGCATTTTTTTCTTTTCAGAATATCTTCCTAAACTGATAATTCAGATTTCTGAAAGGCTGAGTTGTAAGTACATGTGATGTAGTAATGCAGTATATAGAAATGGTATGCTCAAAAGGTGGGCAAGCTGATAGCCCAACAGATGAGAATAGTCATTATGTAGCATGTGAAAATTTGCAGACTAATTTGTCTTGTGAAATGTTATCAGCTGAAAGACTTTACTACTTTCAGAATGTAAGTATGTAATACAATATTGATCTAGTCAGAAATTTTAAAATTGCTATTGATATTTCCTTAGATGTGTGGTTCTTTTCGATTGTTTGACTGATGCCTCTGAAATATTTCAGACCTCAAGTTAATTTGAAACAAGATGTATGTCAGTCTTTCAGTGAGAAGATTTCTATAGAGGTAGACAGAATACCTGCTCAGTTGATCACAACTGTTCTTCCTCCAGTTCCTGCAAACTCATTCCAGCTTGAATCTGATTTCAGACAACTGAAAAATTCTTCAGATATGTTATATCAGTATTTGAAGGTAAGAAAGAGAAAGCTAATAGTCCTGTTGTAAGTAAAAGGTTAAAGAACTTCTTTGTCACTATATAATAATAGTGTTGTATTTGCTTTTTATATAATATGATTATAAAAAATGCTCTTATCCCTTGCCTGATACATATATCACCCTGACCAGACTGTTTTAAATATTTGCAATCAGGGAACCTGTGGCAGTAGGTCCTGTTTTGAATTCTCTTGTCTAAAAATAACTTAATCTAATTTTATGAGAGCTGTCCAGAAAAAATCTAGCCATAAATGTCTCTGTTTTTCGTATTACATGGCTAGATACTTTCTGCTCGGCCCTCATATGTATCATAACTTAAACTCAATTCTTCATCCTTCAAGATGAGGAAAAAGCTAAAATTCATTGAAGGCTTTGTCTGTGTCAAATAATGCTTGCATATTTAGGCAGTAACTCTCCTGAAAATGAGCTTTTATGTGCTCTAAAAAAAAATTCAAGTTATATGAAACTCATCAAATAATGGATTAGAATAGTTTTTTTCCAGTGTAATTATAGTAATCATCCCTTATAAAAACCTCATATAGTATACAATTACTTTTAAGTACATTATCTCTTGTAATTTTTTATTTTTTCAACTATTTTTATTGCTTCTTGAGAATTCTCAAGTTTCCTGTCTGGCTTAGCGTGATGTACATCTCTCTGTTTTGAGGTTTTTCCTCTGAATTAAATGAGTTCTTCTAACTTTCTTCTGTCATTAATTACATTTTGGTATGACCCCTCAATTATTCGTTAAATATTAACGCATAGTAGTTATTCTTTCCTGTAGTCACCAAAGTAATTATATAATTTATGGCATGTGAATGTTGCCATAATTTAATTTTCTAACTATATTTTTTTCAAAGCAAATTGAACCATCCTTATATCCTAAGTTGTTTCAGAAGAATCTAGATCCAGATGTATTCAACCAAATCATTAAAATTCTGCATGACTTTTACATTGAGTAAGTTGATACCTTCATAATTGTGAATGCTATGCTATTTCTAAGTGGTTTGGGAAATTCATTTGTTTTGATATATTTACTACCTTCTGTATGGCCAAATAGCTCTCTAGCAAATTTTACTGTTGCAAAAGTTGTAAAGAGATGCTAAGTGCAAGCAGTAATAAGGGAAATGATTAAATAGGAGGAAGAAAGGACTTAAAATTTTTTTTTAGAGCAAAGTAGGTTATGGAAATGACTGGTATTCTAGCAGATGAATAATGTTTGTGCTAAACCTCACATTTCTGAATCTGCTAATTTCTTTAATTGACTTGATAAATTTCTTCATTTGGGCATGTGAAGTATAGATAATATCCAGGGGAAAAAGACCTTATTTATACATACTGTGTTAATAAAGAATTACATATGTTGTGTTAGTAAATGAGCTCCTTTTAATGGATCATTTATTTTATATTTGGTTTATTTCAGAAAAGAAAAGCCATCACTCATCTTTGAAATCTTACAAAGGCTTTCTGAACTGAAAAGGTTTGATATGGCAGTGATGTTTATGTCAGAACCTGAGAAAAAACGTAAGTTCTGTGAAGAAAGCTTTTCTATATCTCAATTCTGTATTGTTCTTTTAATATTTAAACAAATGATACAGCAAACATTTATTGAATGTTTACTATGTCCAAGTACATACAATTATATTTAAATTAAATTAATTGAATTATAGTTATGTAAAATTAAAATTTTAAATCCTACCAATAACAGAATGTCAGTATGATTATTATTCCATTTTTACAGAGCAGGAAGCTGAGGCATAAGGAGGTTAAAAACGTGACCACGGTCACATAGCTAGGAAGACAGACCCAGGGTTTATTTAAACTTAGGCAGTCCTGCTCTGTAGTCTGGCTGCTTCTGTTAATACTTGAAAATGCAGTCATAGTGTGATGGGCGAGCTCCTGCCGTTGTGGAACACGTAAGGGGTCCCTGCTGCAGGAGGCATGGAGTGCATGCACGGGAGGGTTAATCCATTCTGTGAGAGCTAATTTCCTTCAGTTTGTGTGATTTAAGCTGAATCTTCAAAGAAGTGTCAGAGTAATTAGATGAAGGAGATAGGGAAGAGTTTTAGACAGAGGCTTTGAGGCAGAAAGGGGCAAATTGAGTTTAGAAAATTGAAAGAAGTGCAGTGTGGCTGGATTGTAGAGTTAGTGGGTAAAGAGTGGCAGGTGATGAGCCTGAAGAATTAGATCTCTTGCTTATCTTTGGCAGAAAGTGTCTGTTTTGGGAAACCCTACTTTACGTAAAATCCAGCTCTGCAGAAACTTCAGTTACTCAGAGTTTGGGGCTATACTCTAGTTTTAGGAAAAAGAAAGATCATTAGAATACCAGACTACCAGTTTTTTGTTTTGTTTTGTTTTTTGGTTTTTTTTTTGCTTTTTGGTATGTGGGCAGCTCCCCGGCTGGGAACCGAACCCAGGCAGCAGCGCCGACAGCACCAGTGCCGAAGCCCCAAGCCGCTACACCATCAGGGAACTCCCTACCAGTTTTTTAGTTTTAAAAATAGTAAAAACTCAGTGTATCATTTTCAGACTTCTTAGACTAAATATACTTAGGGTTCCTTTTCTTATTTCTTCTTTATGTCTCTAGCAGTGACTTTGAATGAGTCTCGATCACTAAGAAAAATACTCTTTACATTCTTAGGAAAGTGGATGTGTAATTTAGAGAGATTTTTAAATAGAATTTAAGCCAAAAGAAATTTCTGCTTTATCTTTTAGTTAATCAAAAACAGTGCCTGAAATTCCCTGAAAGGTATTACTCTTATTACTGTTCTGACCTCATCTTCTACCACTTTTTTCAGTCACTCTGCCCCACCACACCACTTTCTAATTTTTTAATATACCTAACTGCCAGACTTATTTTTAGGCTTGGGGCTTTGCATTTGGCTGCTTCCTCAGCCTGGAGTACCTTCTCACATATCTTCTTCACCTCGCCTGCTTCCTCACTTCATCCAGGTTTTCACCTCCTCCCCAGACCTAGTTAAAATAACTGCCTGTCTTCCCTCTGTCATCACCCTCTGTCTTCTTACCCTGCTTTATTTTTCTTCATAATGAGTACCTGGCTGACAGTGTTCATGTATATGTTCATTTCTCTCCGTAATAGGATGGACGCTCCATGAGAGCAAGAACTTTTATGTACCCTGTTCTCTAGGCCTTAGGGTGTAGACCAGTACTTAGTACATCATCACCTCTTAGTATTATAGAAGTGTGCTGAATGAATGAATTTCTTGCCACTACAATGTGATAAGTTCAAGTACACTTGAAGAATGTGAGTTGGCTCTTCAGACAGGCCTACGGACAGTACCATCTTGGTTGGACCACTACTGCCCACTGAATTAAACATGGGAAGCTCTTAGAATGATTCCTGGAATGTAACTAAACATTTAATAAATATTAGCTGCTGTTATCCTTTATTACTGCTATTATTGTTAACAGCTGTTAGCTAGAGCTAGTTTTAATGTTGAAAAATATATAAACTGTAACAGTATTTTCCAAAGTGTCGAGTGTGGACAATTCAGTGATATGAAATGTAAAGATTTTACTTGGTTCATAGGATTTTTAAACTTTTAATAATTACATATTTTATTGCATATTATAAAATGTATAACTATCCCATTAAACACGATTTTGTAGATGCTATTGCTAATTTTTAATTTAGAGTGGTGGTATAAAATTTTTTTCTAAAATGAAATGATTTAAGTTTGAAAAACAGTCTTAATAAAAGTACACTTGTTAAATAGAGTAAATATTTTAGAAGCTCAGAAGGAATTATTTGTAATCTGCAAGATGAATGTCATTGAGAATGTCGGGGAATTTATTAGTAGAAAGCAAATTATTCTGGTAAGAAACATCATTGGATTGCTTGTAGGAATTTTTATTCTGGGGTTGGCTGTTTAAATATCTGAACTTGAATTTATAAATAATCCTAATAATTATTGCTTTCCAGTATAAAAAGTTAACAGATCAAATTCCTTTATTTTTGTTTTACTTAGTTTTTAAAAATGGAGGTTAAAATGAAAATTTTTTTTCTTTTCCAGTTGCACAAGCATTATTCAGTCACATAGACAAATCAGGATGGAAGGGTAATGCTGTTGAAGAACTCAAGAAAAGATATGGTGGTTGATTTCCATTTTTACTGCAATTGTTTTCTTTGACACTCATGTAAATTTTTTTCTACTGAAATAAAGTTTTCTTTTGCTTTTAAGAAAATGAAATCATACAGGAAAGTACTGTCTTTGGATATAAGTTAATTAACTAAAGTGAATTGTGATTTAGCTAGTGAGAAATGTATTCAAGTGAACTATTTATGTCTTTTTCTGAAAATAAAAATACAAATAATGAGTAATACTTGTAGAGTTGGGTATTTTATAAGTCATTTAAAATGTTAGATATAGATACATTCTTATAGATACATTCTACAGTGCCCCAGAAAGTGTAAAGTTATTTTTATGTTTTCATGTGTTTTGTAACCATGTGACCAGGTTGCTTCATTAGCATATGACTTAAGTTGTATTTGTATAAAGGGGAGTTACCTACTTAGGTAACTAGGTTGTTTCTTTATAAAACTTTATAATATCATTGTGCCAGTTCACTAACAAAATTATTTAGTTGCAGGATATGTAGTTTGAGTATTTATATATAAAAGGAGAGATTTTTTTACTGGATTTTTTAATATAGGTTAATTGAAGAGTCACAGCATCCTAGATTTTACTGTTTCAGCTTTTTTCTCGTGATAGCCACATTTTACATTAACATAAGGCATATAATCTAAAGCAAGTAAAATTTTTAAAAACTAGGAATGTCTAAAGTAGTAATTAGTATACAAGGGCTGTCCAGAAAGTATCCAGCCATGTATTAATCATATGAAAAAATAGAGACATTTATGGCTGGATTTTTTCTGGACAGCCCTCATACAGCTTGTCTGTATGTGTCGTGTGTGAGTGTGGTGTCTATAAGTTTTTGAAGCACTAGGGCTAGTATTCTATTTATCCTAGTTCATAGTACCTGGCATAGTCCTTTGCATCTGGTTAGGTATGCAGTTGTATTTATACAATTTAATTGAATTTGATAGTAAGAATCAATTTTAGTAAATGTTTAAAGTAGCAACCTAGCAGATTTTGGGCATCCTGTGAATGTTAAAACCAACTTAATTTTAGAGGTTAGTATATTATTATTGCTTATAATTGCTTGAGGAATAATCATAATCTATAAAGATAATTCCCCCAGTTTGCAGTATAAATTACTGAAATGATTATAATTTGTATAGCCTCAGTGTTTTTAATACACTTAGGATAGAATTTATTAATGCTGTGTATTGCTAAATGTATCATTATATAAGAACAGGCAATGAAATTTAGTCTTTTATTTATGGCTTACACATAAGCTTTCTGTATTGAATTTTGAATGAGTTGAATTTTTCATTCATTTTTCATTTCATTATTAATGAATAAGCTGATTTTGATATATAGAAAAGCAATTCCAAAGGCACAAAATTTTCACATATTTTTTTATGTGATCCTTAAAAGAAACTTTCATGGTGGTCATGCAGGTAGTGTTACTGCCATTTTTAACACAATAGCGGAGACTCAGAGTAAATGTTTCCATGATGACAGAGCTGAAAAATAGCAGAGCAGGCTCCGAAAATGCTGTCTGCTAACTCTTAATCTGCAGATAGTTGAACTACCCCAGTTGTAGTATTTATGTTGTGTAACTTGGGTAGAGACTGGGCTGAAGTATAAATCCGAAGATTTACTTTATAGAGTTGGCATTAAAATGACAAAAAGTGTTAGCCTGTTTTCCATTATTATTAGTTAAGAAGCTCATTATTTATCTTCTGCATTCCTACAGTATTCTTCTAAGTGGTCTCCCTGTTGGCAGTCATTCCATCAGCAATCCATCCCTCCTCATTGCTGCCAGAATGATCTTAAAGCTCCCATCACATGTCACTCCTTTGCTTAAAACAAACCTTGAGTGGCTCCCTGTCACTTTTCTTTGTCACTGCATAGGGAGCACTTCACGACCTGGTTCCTACCTCATTGCCCATGTGCACATAGCCAAGTCCCCACAAGCACCCTGCTGTCTGCAAATCCCTGATGATGTCCTGTTCTCATACCTTCATCCCAGGCCCTTCTGTGCCTGGACCACGCTTCCCTTCGTGTTCACCTGGATGATTATTTCTAATCCTTCGTGTCTGAGCCCAGATGTCCCCTCCTTGGGGAATGCCTTCCTCGGTCCCATCAGGTGAGCTTTGTGTCCTGCAACTTGGGCTTCTGTTATGGCATTTGTCACCCTTCATTATAGTTGATTCCTGTCTGATTCCCCCAGTAGGTTCAGAGGTCTTTGCAGGCAGAGGCTGCGGCTTTAAATTTTATGTTTGTAATACTTAGCGCAGTGCCTGGTATGTAATATATATTGCTGAATTTAAAATTAAATCACAAATCAGAAAGACCTTGTTAAACCATGTGTTTCAATATTAAGTTCAAGAGAAGACTGTTACTGTCCTACAACAAGCAAGTTGTCCTGAAGGTCAATGTGCATGGATGGCATGAGGAGCGTAGATTCAATGGGAACTAGCATTAGTCTGCATATCAGTGGGATTACAAATGTGATGTATTTTCAGGAGATGACTTCCAAAGCTTGCTACTTGACATAATATGAAGTTAATATTTTCTGAATAAATGGAATAGGAATTTTCTCTTTTCCCATGTGAAACTCTTACTGGTTGACACAATTCAAACAGGCTTAGTGATAACATTAGCTTCCATTTACATGCACTTTATTGTGTGCTAGGCACTATACCAGGGGCTTTGCCTGTATCATCTCACTTAATCCTGGAAACAGGCTCTGAGAGGTAGGTGGGAGTTAAAGCGAGTTAGTCTGACTTAGGTACTCAGGTCTTACAAGCACGGGCTGAGCAAGGTTAACAAAAGCAGGCAGTTGGCGTTTCTTTGGTATTACCGCCACCTACTGGATCTTCAGAAAATAGCACATGGCTGAAAGCACACGGATAGGAATCAAAGTGAAAGCGAACTTTAATTTAGCAGGGCTGTTCAGTACCTGTGGAAGTCTTCCAGCACATTTAGCAAATATGGAGGCATAGTCTTTGATTGTGTCTTCCAGTAGTGAAATCTGGGCGGATGGTGAAAGGAGGGAGTGTGGCCCACACAGTTATGGCTGGTCCTGCATGAGATTTTTAGTTCATTCAATCACAGACAGACCCTGCAGGCTTCCTCTGGGCCCATCACTGGTTGTTGGATTGAGTAGTTGGCACGTGGGAAAGTACATTAGTGTTTATTTAGGGCCTGTCCTGAGCCTGATTCACCCTGTCCTGCCATCCCTGCGCCTTGATCACACAGGGAGGCTCTGAGGTCCTTGAGGGAGCACTCTTCAAAATCATTGCCCAGCCACGGCCACATGGTGAGTTCCACATTATTACACCAAGCAGGGCCCCCTTTTCTAGTGTGTCACAGGTCTTTCTAGGGTCTTGAAGGGTGTATGTGAGGGGAATTCTTCCTCCCTTCAGTACTTCAGTGCATGGGACCTGGATCTAAAATATCAGACTGGACTTAGGAGATGGAAGAGATGTCACAAAAATGCAGTCAGGAGTGTGCAGAAATGTCTTTCCTGAGACAGAGCAGGTGCCTGTGTACATGTGTGTGTGCATGCATTCATGTGTTTGTGTGTGTGTGTGGAGGGGAATGGCCAAGAGTATATGATACTCAGGTCTGTTTTAACTATTGGCATACAGAGATACATGTTCTTTTTCCTACGTTCCTCCCAGTTTCCATCATCAATAAATTGTTTTGATGTTTACTTTATGGAGTCCATTTAAATAATAAAATACAGAGGATGCCAAAGAAAGAATATGCATTTTAAGAAAGGAAAAAACTATTAAAATTATAATACTCACTATATACTGATAACAAAAGATGAATACAAGTCACGTTTGACTCCTGCAATTACAAGAGGTGCTCAAAGTGGTTACCATCAGTATTTATGTAATACATAGGTAACATCTCTTAAAATATATATATACTTTTTTTTTAGCACCCTAGTATGGTGATTTTGGTATTCTCACTGGGATAATTGAATGTGCATGTTCTGTAACAGCAAAAACAGTAACTGTGAAGTCAGGACAGATCCTGAATTAAGGTAAAGTACTGTGCATTTGCAATGACAAGAGGCCAAGTTGAGACCAAGAAGTTGTCATAGTTCTGTAGTCATTTGATATCTCAGAGATTATACCACATTCAGTCCTCTCTTTTCTACTCTTTGTACCAAGCTTTTTGTGAGTGCTAAACATCCTTGAATTCTTTGTGATTAGTAATTGGTCATTGGGCAGGTGGTAGCTTATTAGGATGGTGAGAGGCCCAAGGAAAAGATTCACCTATTACCCAGCAACAAACAGAGACACCTGAGGTGCCAGCCTGCTTGTCCAGCTACTGACCTGATTTTAGCCCTAAAAGCCTTCAAGACCTGGGGCGGTATTGTCCGGAGGGTCTGGCCGTGGTGGAAACTCTGCTTGGTTACAGACTTGTCTATGCCCTTGGCTCCTGCTCTGGATTAGCTAGCCACCCAGAAGTGCCAGAGGGGCCCCTTGCCAAATACATCTCCCCTGTGGCCTCCTGCAGTGTCTGAAAAACCTAGACCTCATGGAAACACACACTTTTACTTTGGCCCAGGCAAATTATTACTACATAATACAATTGTAATTTGAAGGAAGTAACATATGAGCTAATTGGTCCATGAGTAGAGGTGATTTTATTTGGTAAAGCCCACACCATGGGGAGGGAGATTCTGAAGGAATCCAAAGGCAGGCCCTTGGGAGATCAAAGCTGAGGTGGAGTTGAGGATACTCCAGAAGTGTAAAGGGGGTGATCTCACTGGGGAAATGGAGAAGAGGAAGGTAAGTGGAGCCCGTCCACCTCCCACAGGCTCAGACTTTTGCCTAAGTGGGGGCTGCAGGCTCACACCTTGACATAAGTACTGTGGGTCTCTAGGGTGAGCGTTGTCCTCTGCATGCTAGGGCTTTAGAGAGCCTTGCCATTTGGTTTGCAGAAGGGCTGAATGCAGTGGGGGTGCCTCCCAGTCGCCTCCTGAGCCTCCCCTTCCACTAAGGGCAATCTAGTCGTTAGGAGGTAAGGACCAGAGCTGTAAGTGATGAGTGCCCGGCACTGAACCAACTTGGGAGAGAATCCAGACAGAGTAGCAGATTCAGATTGACACAACAGATGCCAGAATATCTGCAAGGGCTCCAGCTCTAGGGGATCCTTCAGCCCTTTAATGCCCCCCAAACAGCCTGAGCCTCCTTGTGTCGCTGGAAGTCTTTTGTTGGGTCCCAGCAGCACCCAGCCCAGGGAGTGTTTCCCACCTGCACAAACCATTGTGACCCTTGCCACCTCTCCTGTGGACGGCTGCTGCAGGCTGCCCTGTGTGGTCATCTCTTAGCCTCTTCTCCCTGCTTTTCTTCCTCCCCAGGCCTGCTTAACCCCAAGTGTGGGCACAGGCCCCACTGTTAGCTGCCCAAACACAGGTGATACCAGAAGGCAGTCTTACACAGTGTTACTGAATCCTTGAGGATGTCATCAGAACATTATGGGACAGAGGAGATGACAGGCATCTGTGTTCCTGGAGTCCGCTCCTGCTTTGCATGGGGACTCTTAAGTCCAGAATTCTCTACCAGCTGGCCTGAGCCAGAGGAAGCAAAATCCAGTTACTGTCCTCCCACAGCCTTGGCAGAGGTTCGCTGCTCTGTGAACACGTGCTTTACTAGGAGCTCCTTGGCCTCTCAGTCCGCAGCCTCTGCACTTGCACTTGGATCCCTCCTGCTTTCAGGACCTCCCTAAGAGAGAGGAAGGCACTTTAGACATGCTTGACCAAAGCATGAGTTGTGTTTCCATAACAATGAGAAAAACTTCCCAAAGAGAAAAAAAAAAAACTCCAGGAAACACACAAGAAAATGCTCGTGACTCTCCAAACAATGACCTCGTGTGTGTGTGTGTGTGTGTGTGTGTGTGTGTGTGTGTGTTGTGTCTGTTACAGTCAGTACCTGGCATTTGACTTTGCCCTTTGCCCTCACCCTCTTACCTTCTTTTCCATCCAAGAAGGCCTTATTTGGGTATTCAGAGTAAGTCAGTCAAAATGTTCAAGCTGGGTGTCTGTAGAGTAAACTCCAGCTTTGCAGTCTGAAATGTGACAAAGGCTGTACTATGGGTTTGTCATTTCATTTTTCATCGCACTTGATTTGCCATTGCATTTGATATAGCAAAGCAGAACAAAGTTTCCACTAACCAATCACACAAAAACATTAGCCAGCAGAGAATTTTGAATCCAGGCCAGGTAGAAATTCAGAAAAATCACACGAGGGAATGAAGCTCTTTAGATGAACTTGAAAGATCTTGTTAACAAGCCAGCTTAACTGTCTGTAAATGACCTGAATTCAGGACCAAGATTTTCATTACTATAGCGAGCAATGCTGATTTTAATTACATTACCTTTAATGCTTGTTAGAAGGGAAGCAGAGTCCCATTTGTGTAATTTTCTTAGACCTGCTTTTTTACTGGGAGCTGTGTTGTCCTTTTTAAAGGGCTGCATTACTAGCTTTGCCCCAGGAGATGGCAGTGTGCCTTTCATTTTGGGACTTGGACTTGAAATCCTAGACCTCCTCCCATAAGCTATCCTGTGTGATAGGGTGATGCATTGTGAAATCCATGATGTAATGTGTTTATTGATCTACTACATTAAAACAGTAATAAAAAATTGAATCTGAATTGTAGGAGTGGGGTCATCTTGTAATTTCATAAAATTATTTATTTTTATCAAACAGAGAACAACACTTAATGATGTACTGGAGTCAGGGTAAAATACAAATATGTGAACTCACAAGGCTAATAAAAATGAAACAGAAGATGATTATATTTTAAACAAATTAGGAGCTAAGAGAAAGGAGAGGTTACTGTGGTCTGACATCGGCCAAAGGACTTCACAGACAGGCGGTAATTAAAGTAATGGGTAGGGTCTTCTGGGTAAGTGTGGGGGGTTAAACACATTCAGTTCTCTTTCCTTCTCTCCTCAGATTCTACTAATAGTTGGAAAAGATTAAAAATGAATAAATCATAAGCAGCGGAAGGCAAGGCAACAGGGCAATAGGAAACAAGAGATCAACACGTTTTGGAAAGATGAAGATAGAGGGTGTTGGAGGAAGGATTGGCATGAAGGCGCATAAGGAAGGTGTTATGGGTTGAATTGCTCCCCCACCAAAGTCCTATGTTGAAGTCCTAACCCCCATACCTCAGAATGTAACTATATTTGGAGATAAGATCGTTAAAGAGGTAATTAAGTTAAAACAAGGTCATTAGGGTGGACCCTAATCCAATATGACTGTCGTCCTTAAAAGAGAGAGGTTCGGATGCACAGAGGGAAGACCACGTGAAGACAGGGAAGAAGTGGCCATGAGTCAGCCAAGAGAGTCCATCGGAAGAAACCAACCCTGATGATCCTTGATCTCAGACTTCTAGCCTCCAGAACGGGGAGAAAATGTTTCTCTTGTTTAAGCCACGTAGGTCATCTACATGGCTGAGGCAGCCCTAGCAAACTGATACAGAAGGCTCTCTGCATTCCAGAACCCTTGAGAGGCTCTGGACTCGGGGAAACCAGGTACAATAAAGGGTAGGTGTCTATCATTAACTTGGGGAAGCTCTCAGTCATTGCTGCAAATGTCTCTTCTCTCTTCTGCTGGTATTCCTGTTACATGCACGTCACACCTTTTGTAACTGTCCCCCAGGTCTTGAATATTCTAGTCTGTTTTTTCCATTTCCTATTTCTCTTTGAATTTTAGTTTTGGAAATTTTGTGTTCTCTACTTAGATCTGTGATCCATTTTGAGTTAATTGTTTGTGAAAATTGCCCTGGCTAATTGCACTGGGCAGGTCTTCAAGTACTATGCTGAGTAAGAGTAAACGTCTTTGCCCTGTCTCCAATATCAGGATGATAATGCTGATTGTAGTTTTTGTTTGATTGGTTGGTTTATTGGCAAATATCAAGTTGAGGAAAATCTCCTTTATTTCTGTTTTTCTGAGAGTTTTTTTAAATGAAGAATGGATGTTAAATTTTTTCAAATGCTTTTTCTGCACTATTGGTAAGATCCTGTGATATTATTTTTTCATTAGCATTTTAATATGGTGGTTACATGGCTTTGTATTCAAACATTAAACTAGGCCTGCATCCCTGGAATAAACCCCATTGGGTCATGATACAGCATATTTTTATATAACGTTTAATTTTATTTGCTAGTATTTTGTTAAGGATTTTTAACTTTATATTCATGAGGGATATTGTTTTGTAGTTTTCTTTTTTGTTACTTTGGTTTTGGTGCCAGGTTAATATTGATTCACAAAATGAATTGTGAAATGTTATCTCTTATTTTCTGGAAGAGATTGTGGACAATTAGTGCTAATCCTTCAAACATTAGATCAAATTCTCCAGTGAAGCAATCTGGGCCTATAAATTTTTTTGGGATGGCGGAGGTGGGTGATAAATTACAAATGAAAAATTTAAAGTATTATCAAATTCTTTCATATAGAATAATAATGGTAGTTTGTGTTTTTGAAGTATTGACCCATTTCTTCTAAGTTGTCAGATGTGTGATTAGATTAGTCATGTTTTCTTATCCTTGAAAAAATGATTTCAATTATTTTAATTTTTTTGATATTTGTTTATAGCCCAGAATATGGCATATGATTTGTGGACAACTAAAAAAAAACTATGGATTCTGCTGTTATAGGTGGAGAATTTTATAAATGCCAATCTGTTGGGTGATGGTGCTGTGTCTTCTGTATCTTTGTCTAGTTCTATAAATTGTTGAGAGAGGAATGTTGAAGTCTTCCAACCAAAATTGTGGATTTGTTTATTTCTATCAGTTTTTGCTTCACATTCCTTGCAGCTCTGCTATTTGGTACATACACATTTAGGATTACTACACCTTCTTGGTGGATCGGTCCCTTTGTCATTATGTAATATCCCTTCTTGTTTCTAGTAAATTGTCTTTGTCCTGAAGTCTACTTTGCTTAATATTAGTATAACCACTCCTGCTTTCCTTCGATTTATGTTTGCCTGATTTGCCCTATTCCATCATTTTACCTTCAACCTCCTTGTATCATTATATTCAAAGTGAGTTCTTTACACCTGAGACCTATGTAATTTTTGCTCATCAATGTCACCCCAATCAATTAAAAAAAATAATAAAACAAAAACTAAAACAAAAAAATCCCTCCCAAAAACCGAAGTGAGTTCTTGTAGACAGCATATGGTTAGGTCATGTTTCGTAATCTAACCTGTTGGTCTCTCTTTGAAGTTGTATGTGAGTATTTCGACTGCTTTTGAAGTCTGCCATTTTGTTCCTTTCTGTTGGTTCTTATTGTTTTTCATTTCTGTTTTCTTTTTCTTGCCTTTCTCTGTGTTACTGGAACATATTTTAAAATTCCATTTTGATTCCTTTATCATTTTAAAAAAGCATATCTTTTAATATGGCTTTTTAATTGATTGTTCTTAGTTTTACATTATATGTACATAACTCACCACAGTTTACTGTGCTGTCATTTGACCAGTTTGAGTGAAGTATAGAAACCTTACCTCTATGTCCCTTTACCATCCCCTATTTATAATATGTATCTTAAATATTTTTCTCTACATACATTTAGAACATATAAGACAATGTTATAAAGTCCTGACTCTCCATTAGGTCTCCTTTGATGCCACCACACCTGGGAGGGGGGATGGGCATCTCATTATTACTGGGTAAGGATGGAAGTCCACTTGCCCCATGTGGTCTCCACTGACATCACTAGGGGTTGGCCAGTTACTGGCCTGTAGGGATAAAATTCCTGGCTCCCAACTTGGCTTGTCTCACACCAGACCCCTCATTGGAGCCTTGTGATTATGGGAGGCTTCCTACTTGGCTTTTGCGGTGTGAATGAGAGGGGAGCCACAGGTTTTTCTGTGATGTTTGTCTAGAGTAGAACAGCTATTATCTAAACATTTTTGTCTTGCTCCTCTCCTTGTCCTTTGTCTAGAGCAGGCATATCCAACCTGCGGCCCAGCACAGCTTTGAATGTGGCACAACACTAATTCTTAAAATGTCATGAGATTTTTTTTGTGACCATTTTTTTAGCTCATCAGCTATCATTGGTGTTAGTGTATTCTATGCGTGGCTCGAGACAGTTTTTCCAATGTGGCCTGGGGAAGCCAAAAGGTTAAGACACCACTGGTCTAGAGAGGGCAAACTTTTGGGGGGCTTGTTTTTGGTATGTGCTCATTGGTGTTTCCAGGTTGCTGGCCTCTTCAGCAACATGTTTGGGACATTTGAGGCAAAAGGACAGCCCAGGGTATTCACCACTGTATTCTTTGGGTCCCAAAGTCCCTAGTCAATCTGCCTTTGTCTCTCTTCTTTTCAGTCCTCTTATATTTCATTGGTAAGTAACGTTCAGGGTTTTTCATTGTACTTAGCAGAAAAGGCAGGGGAAATTACACCTACCACTAATTGTTTTAAAATACTTTATGTACTTCCAAGCTTAATCTCACCCAGAAGCTCAGTTTCTGCATTCCTCGTTTTCCGTCAGTAACTTCTCCTGGCTCTATCTCTGAAATGTGTTCGGGTCTCTCCTCTCCATCTTCACTTCCATCAACCAAGGTCAAGTTAGCGTGTCGTTCCCAGGCTGCTACAGTTAGAACTAACTGGTCTTCCTGACTCCATTCTTGCCCCTACAACCCATTCTCTACACAATTGTTAGAATAAACTTTTAAAAACAAATCACCTTATGTCACCACCCTGATTTTCAATGCACTTTGAATAGAATGTAAATTCCTTATCATTGTTTTATTGAGTCTCAGTCTTAAGTACCCAAATTATCTATGTCTTGCCTACATCTCCAACTACCTCTCTCCACTCCTCCTTCTCATCAAAATGCTCCCATCATACTTACCTCATTTTCCCCAAGCACTTCTGTCTTGTACCTGCCTTGGGGACCTTGCACTTGGTGTTGCAGAGCCCACAGTGCCCTTCTGCCAGATGTTCCCAGGGCTCCTTTCGCTTACATGAATTCCAGCTTAAACATGACCTGCTCTGAGCAGTCTTCCCTACCACCCCCGCTTTCCTAAGTAACTTTCCGTATCAACACCCTGTTTAATTTTCTTCAAAGTGTTTATCACTAATATTTCTGGTATATTTATTTATGTACTAGCCATCAGCTGTCTCTTTCCTCTGAGATGTAAACTCCCTCCATGAGATCAGGGTCATTGCCTGTCCTGTTTACTGAAATGCACTGAGGACATAGTACCTAAATAATTCCTACTGAATGGATGAATTTAATCACCTCGTAGTGATTTGGGGCAAGGCTCTAAGACAGTATTTCACACCTGACATGCCATTGAATCTGAGCACTGACGTTTGTTGCAGATATCTGTGTGTCCCTTTATAAAGCAGGGAAGCGAGGAGATACAGTACTTCCCCAATGTTGACGAAGTCACTTCCACTAACGTGCCCTGAGAGTGCAAACAGGAATGAATTAGGCTCCTGCCCTCCGATTGCTCAGTCTGGTGTGGGGGACAGAGACAAAGCACTCATCGTACTGCTATGTGACGTGTGAATAAACGGTGGTGAGCCTCATTCCAAAGGCAGGCACAAAACACGAAGGCATGCAGAATGGTGTGACTGATTTTGCAGGATGGTTGGATGAAGGTTTTGAAAAGCTTTACAGAGAAGATGACATTGGAGCTAGGCCTCCGAAGATGAGGAAGATTTTGCGAGGGGCCGACGGAGCAGTAAGAGCTTTCCAGGCAGAGGGAAGAGAAGGCGGGATCAGAGTCTTGAAAGAGCTGTTGCAAAGCAGGCTGGGCTTGCACACGCCCATCCAAGTCAGCATGGAGGTGGTGCGGTCAGCATGGAGGTGGTGCGGTCAGCATGGAGGTGGTGCGGTCAGCATGGAGGTGGTGCGGTCAGCATGGAGGTCCGTGTGGCCGGAGAACTGGGGACTTGCATTCTTTTCTGAGTGAATGAGTTTTCGATCTATGAATAGCTCCTGGAGTCGGTGGAGTTTGCTTTGTCTAAGATTTTGCTTGATGTGATTTTTCCCTCCATTAGCCTCTCCTATTTGAATGAGTTATGGTTGCACCAGGCAGAAGTGGGGATAAGGGCTTGGGAAACCCAGAGCTCGCCCCGGTTTGCTTGTTCCCGGGGCTTGGCACAGGGTGCTGTGCTCAGGGAAGGCTCTCTTCGCCCCTGCCAGTGTGCCCACACAGCAGGAAGCCCCGCCACCGGGAATTTTGGCTACAGAAGTCAACCTTGCTGGTTGGAGCCTAAGTATCGCCGGGAAGAGAAACACATAAGACTGTTCGTGGCTGTTACCGTCTCCATGAGAATGAGCTCGTGGGCCCTTCCCCGCTGCGCTGGCCAGTGTCCTTAGGGTGGAGGACACGGGCCTTTGGGTGTTGTGGGGGAGTGACACACGGGACGAGGCTGAGTACTGAATGTTGCCGGGTGCGGGGCCAGGCGCTCTGCCGCTTTCTGCGTTTTAGTATCATCAACACGGCTCCCTGCGATCTGCAGCGTGGCTCGCCGGGCACGTACGGGGTGAGCAGCCCGATGGAGGTCACATGCCAACAGCAGTACATGCGGAATCCAAACCCAGGTCTGCTTCCAAACCACAGCAGCCTCTTGCAGCAGCATGGGTCACTGGGGCTGGTGATGGTGCGCATGGTGGGACAAAATGGTGAGGGTGTAGATCGTGGGGGTCAAAGTTCACTCAGTTCACAGTCACACTTTGGGTTGGCCCTGAGAACGGTACCTTCTCTCCGGTTCTGGACTTGTCGCTTTAACCTGTTATCTGTCTTGAGCACTTGGCGGGATAGAAGCATGTGGATATGCTGATAAAATTCCTGATAAGAAGGAATATGCCAGGTTCACTTCCTGCAGGCTTACTTCCTGTGGCGAACCTGGGCTTGGAGATAATGAGCAAACCCTTTTCACCAGATGGCGCGTCACAGAGGGGGAAGGCAAGGCGACGTGCTCACGCGGGCAGTGGCGGTATGGGCTGGCTTAGCCTGTTGCCCCCTCCTAGGGAAATCTGGTGTGAGTCTTTCCCAGTTCCCTTCCTGCTCACACTCAGCTCCTTTGAAAGCAGCAAACATGACTCTTAAGAATCTGTTGGGAGTTCCCTGGTGGTGTAGTGGCTAAGGCTTCGGTGCTGTCAACGCTGCAGCCTGGGTTCGATTCCCAGCCAGGGAGCTACCCACATTAAAAAAAAAACAACAAAAAACTATCACCCAGAAATGGGAAGTACAGTCCCCAGGGAAATGGCCGCCTCTGTATGTTACATGCGTTTTTGTCCTCCAGAGGTGAAGAGGATCGTGCAAAGAGCCAGAGAAGGAAGCTCCTGTGCAGGTGAGTGGGGGCGCCCCCCCCCCCCCAGCCGTGGCGTGTGCGGCCCCTACTCCTTGTACTGTAGGCATGCAAGACTGTGGGAAAGGCCTTGGATGTGCAGTTTTCTCTTCTGCAGTGTCTCTAGGGTTTCTAGCCACCAATCCAAGCTCTCAGACTGCACCTTGGGACAATGTCAAGGTCTTGGTCCATGGTAGGATGCACCATTCTGCACCTTCTTCCTTAGAGCTGGAAGCCGGGTATTGTCCACTCTTTTACTCCTTTAGGCACAAAGCGTTTTATTCAGTGACTATTACATGTACTAAGTGCTGTGGATTCAGGGCTAAGGAGACCATGTTGGCTCGTTATTACGGTGAAAATAAGCAGTTCACCTGCCACATCGGGTAGATGCTCCTTGTGCATTTTGCTCCAGTCACCGGAGCCTCCTTTCTATTTCTTGAACATGCCTAGGCCTTTCTCTGTGACTCTGTTCTCACCCCCGCTTCAGGTCTCAGCTCGAAGGTTACCTCCTAAGAGAGGGCGTCCCCAGTCCCTCAGGCTGAAGCTTCCGTCTCCCTCCTGTCCACATGCCTGTCCTAGTCATCCTCTAGCCAGCATCTCTGCTTCTTTTATTGCAATCTTGGCATTTATCACTACCTGATTTATCTTTTTATTTATTAGTTACTTGCTTCATGTTTTCTAACCTCTCGAATGTTAGCTTCTTACAAACAGGGAACTTGCCCGTTGACTGTACTCTTGGCACTTTGAATAGGTTAGAATAGTTTGTAAGTAGTTGCTCAATAAATTTGGTTGAATGAATGAATGAATGACACCATTCCTGCCTTTGTGCTTACAGTCTGGAGAGGTGATGTTGCATGAGAACATAGATTCAGAGTCAGACAGCCAGGGCTCTGAATTCCAGCTCTGGAACTAATGATCCAAAGTCCTTGAACTTCAGGTCCTTCCTCCTTAAAAAGGAGATAATAAAACACCTTCTTCACAGACTTGATGTGAAGATTAAATGAGGAAATTCGTCTAAGTGTTTGGCATTGGGTTTGCAACACAGTCCGTGGTGACAAACCGTTGTGTTTTATCATTACCGGGAGTGCACTTAACGAGAATACAATGACATGTAATGGAGGCAATAAAATGGAACAAATGGGATGGGAGTGGGGGTGGAGGGCAGGCCACCCCAAATGAAGTGACATCTAGGGTGAGACCTGTTTCAGGAAGATTTCACTGAGATGTCATATCCAGCCAGTTATGCCCATGACCCAAATCAATAAACCACTTTGAAGGAGAGACAGTAATGCTGAGGGTCCTCCCCGGCATCGCCGGCAGGATCATACCCAAGTTCTCCTTGTCCCTGCGTGGCTCCTGCCCTTGCCTGCCACCTGAGAATCGGGCTTTTTGTTACGATGGCGGCGGCAGCCCTGCAGCAGTGAGCAGTCTGTGGGTAGGCATGCTGATGAGGGACTTGAATAGTCTGATGTGGTTGAGATCACTTTGTCATTCAGAGTCTGGGTCACATATTGGAAGAAACAGACCAGCCCTTTATGTGCTGTCTGTTCTGATTTCACGCTTCCTTCTGCATGCTCTATCTAAATGAGATCTCTGTTTCGCTGGGCAGCCCTTTGGCTATTAGCTCCTATTTTTGGAATAGTGGTCCAGACTTGGCTCTCCAAAAGAGGAGGCCCCAGGGCTCTGGTGTCTGGGCTCCCTGCTGACTGCGCCCTGTGCTCAGCTGAGGGTTAGTGTTCTTCCTTTTCCTGCCACTGGGAGATTGTTCAGCCAGTGACACCAGTGGTTATCTCAAAGCCAAGCCTGCGTCCACCAATAATCCCAGGATGTCCCCTACAGGCTTTGAAGCCAGAGTCCCCAGAACAGCATTGAGGTTCTACCTTTCCTGCCTGTCTGGCTCTTTTTTGGATGAGTAGATAGACCCCCTCCCTGCTCCCCCCGCCCCCCCGCCCAAGAATGACATGTGATAGCGAGTGAGAGATGGGCAGCGGGGAGAAGTGAGCCTGGGGACTCAGATTTACTTGCTGGGTGGAGGGTGTTGCCAAAGGCCAGCTGCTAACAGGCCTGGTGCTGTTGCTATTTTCAGTAACACTCGTGGGTAGAGCTGGGAGTTGGGCTTGGGGGCGGGTAACCGATGATGCTCCTGCTGGTCTCTCTGACAGGGTTGGGGGAACCAGCCAGATGGGGAAGTGTGGTGGGACCAAGGGGCCGTGACTTGGTTTTCCCTTGGAGCGCTTATCCTAGGACGGCCACTGCCACCATGGAGCCTAGCTCACAGGGCAGGGGATCGAGCTTAAAAATTCGGGCCCACGAGAAGTTACAAACCCCTTTTCGGGGTTCCCCTCAGCAGAGCTCAGATGAACTGGCATTTTCAAGAGGTCTTCTCCAAATTTCAGGAGTGAACAGACTATCAATGAAGAAGATAATGGAGGTATAAAAAGTTCAGTTCACACACTCCAGGTCCCTCCTGTGTCCCCCTGGGTAGCCTGCATCATTATGCTGTGTCCTGTGTCCCCGGCTCTCGGCTCCTAGACTGCCTGCATTGTACAGGGCACCTTCTCCCTGACGCCAGAATCTGGCTTCTCAGATGTCAGCACTTGGTTTCCCTGATACCTTCGGTTCTTCCAAGTCAAGTCCAAGGAAAACATGCAAATTCTGCCTCTCACGTGGGGATTGGCACTCAGTTTTAGATTCTGTCTAAAGATGGTTTTTCTCGCAGCACCCGAGCAGGTGGTGCATTTCAGGTGAGATTCAATCTGTGCTTGAAGAAAGCAGTTTTGATCCTAACACGTCTAAGGGTGGAGTGGTAATTAAGAACATTCTTTCAAGAACTGCCCACGAACAGCTTAGTGGAGGGATTCCACTGATGAATGGGCTCTGATGAGGCCAATTCGAAGAGAGAAGACCTGTAAGGACAGTTTGGAAATCGCGCTCTCTTCCTCGGTGACTTTCTCAGGGTTTCTCTGGTTTGCTGTCATTCGTGCCGTTCGCACATTTGATGCGTTTCTTGTCACTCATTCCGCCCGCGGGCTTGCCAGCTTTTCAGCTGGTGGGTCCCCGCCGTGTGGCCCGTGAAGGCTAGGCCTGCGCTGCGCCGGAGCACTTGTCTCCGGGCGCGATGGGGCTGGTGGGAGGCGCTTCTTCAACGGAGAGATGAGGGGGTGCTGGGCTGGATGCCTGCCACGTGTTCACTCCTAAAGGTGCATTTTGGTTCTTTTATATCTCGGTGAGCCCCTTATTTTTCTACCAGCCACACTGCATCTGATAAAGCACTTGCTTTCCCACTTTTCCTTGATCCAGGACTCAGTCAGCCGTTGACTTTTATGACATAACCGGTGTCGCTGCATCGAGGTGCTACAATCCCGGTACAAAGCAAAGAAACTGGATGTCTGCGTGAACAGCTGGGCTGTGCTAGCGAATGTGATTCCCTGCCCCCGCACCCCTGCCCCGTGTTTTAAAGTCACTGCGTGTCCTCCTCCATAGAGGTCTAAAGGGACACCAAGTAAGGCGGTGGGAGGAGCGGTTGGGGGCTGTGACCTAAGGTGGGTTGGGATGGGTGGGCGTACTGGTGAGGGGACATGACGTCAGGGGTTACATGTGACCAGTGTGGCAGCAGGGAGGAAAGGCAGCGTTGCAGGGGGTAGGGCGGGGGGCTGGGGTGGCCGCATGGAGGAGTCATGGTTGGATGGAGTTGAAAATAGGGCAGGGTCTTGGACATTCTCAGGCCCCAAATCCAGGAGCCAGGACTGTGTTCTGGACACAAAGGGGAGCCGTCGGAGGGATTTGAGCTCAGAAGTCGTCTGAGCAGAGCGTGCCTTTAGGAAACTGGCCTGGCTGCAGTGTGGACGAGGATCGTATTAAATCCAGGTGCTGCGTTGTAGGCAGCAGTGTATTGAATGAAGAAGCCATAACATACAAACGCGTGATTTGTACGTGATGCTGTGGGGGGAGAGTGTTTCCCGATGCTCAGGGGTGTTGTTACCCTTCCTGAATTTTCCTGTCTCTTCCTGCACTCCTTACCACAGGGCAGGGGCCGTGGGAGAGAGAGGTCACCGTGGGAATCTCCTTGACTTCTGGTTTCCAAAGTCTCAACCCCAAGGGACAAGAAAGATTCTAAAGGGTGGATCAAAGTTCCTGGCCAGAAACAGAAGAGAGGTGTGATTTCTCAAAGACTAGAAAAAGAAAAAACAATCCCCAGTGTGTCCCCAGGGTGGGGAGAGAGTGAGAGGTGATGGGAGCAGAGCGAGCCTGCACCTTGCTTCCCAGTCTGGCCCCACGGTCAGAGCCCCCAGAGGCGGCCATCTGCCCGGGAACTCTGCAACAACCCAGAGGCCTGGGACTCCAAGGGCTTCAGGCACAGCACCCGGTGTGATGAGGGCGCAGTCACCGGAGTGGACCCTGCCCTCACCGCACCGGGCGCTGGGTGAGAATCCAGACGTGTGGCTGAGTCGGGCACGCCTCTCCCCTGGGCTTCTCCGTTGCGCTCACACTACTGCCACACACAGTACTTCTGACCAGGTGGTGTGGGGTTCCCCCACGCCGAGCAATCCTCCGTGACACCGGCTGGGGGTCCTCTAACTTAACTCAGTTCTGACACCATCTGCCTGGAGGGAGCCTCCGATCCCACAGGTTGAGGGCCGAGTCCCATGAGACGGCCCCCACTGCAGATGCCAGTTGCACGTAGTAGGTCCTCGGGTTAGTCACAGTTCAGTCCGCGGGGCTACAAATCAGGTATTCCCGTGACCTTCTCCTTGGATCGCTTATTTGCTAGAGCAGCTCCCAGAATGCAGGGCAACACGTTTATGGTTAATTTATAATAAAGGATGTGATAAAGGATACAGATGACCGTCTGAGGGCTCCCGGAAAGTATCCAGCACTGTGACATGAAAAGTAGTGGCATTTGTGGCTGGATTTTTTTCCTGATAGCCCTCCTACATGGGGCAGGGGCCTGGAGGGTTCCCAGGGCAGGAGCTTCTGTCCCTGTGGAGTTGGGGTGTATCACCCTTGGGGTGTGGGTGCGTTTGCCCATGTGGAAGCCTCCTGAACCTTTCACTGTTGGGATTTTTTCTCACACAAGCAGGGGCAATTATCAAGTCCATTTCCAGCCCCTCACCCCTCTCTCGAGAACGTGTGAATGGGGCTCAAAAATCCCAGGTTTCTTTTTGCTTTTTGGTATGTGAGTAGCTCCCTGACCGGGAATCGAACCCAGGCCGCAGCGCTGACAGCGCCAGTGCTGAAGCCTTAAGCCACTACACCACCAGGGAACTCCCAAAATCCCAAGTTTCTAATCATGGCTTGGTCTTTCTGGTGGCTGATCCCCATCCAAGAACCCACTTAGAGTCACCTCATTAGAACAAAAGACACTGCTGTCATCCAGGAAACTCCAAGGGATTTGGGAGCTCTGTTTCAGGAACGAGGGTCAAAGACCAAAAATGAGAACAAAAGATGGTCCTAGTGCCCTTATCACTCAGGACATTACACGGGTTCTAGGAGCCCTGTGCCAGGGACCGGGACAGATATATATATATATATATCCTATTATCTCACAGTGGCACCTACCAGGAAGAGGGTTGGTGAGCAGTGCGTCCACCGTCCCAGCAGCAGGAGGATTGCGATTATGAATAGAAATTAAGTTGACTCACAAAAAATAAAGCTGTAATTTTTGACACCAGGGTGTACGGATTGAGGTTCATATCTGCTACAAGGTAAATTTAGGGATAGTGAAAAATGTTACTGAGCACGGCGATTTTCCTGGGTTTTGTCTTCTCCAAGGAAAGATTTCAATCAAGAGACAGTTTGTGCAAGCAGAGGATGGGGAGAAGTTTATGGGTAAAGAAAGTGCACTCCCAGACCGCTGACCGGGGAGCGGGAAGCAGCGCCTCCCTACGCTGCCTGAAGGCTTTTATTCCCTTTGGGTAGAACTGTCTCCGCTTCTCCCTCCCCATTGGGTAGAACTGTCTCTGCCTCTCCCTCCCCATTGGGTAGAACTGTCTCCGCCTCTCCCTCCCCATTGGGTAGAACTGTCTCCGCCTCTCCCTCCCCATTGGGTAGAACTGTCTCCGCCTCTCCCTCCCCATTGGGTAGAACTGTCTCCGCCTCTCCCTCCCCATTGGGTAGAACTGTCTCCGCCTGTCCCTCTCCATTGGGTAGAACTGCCTCCGCCTCTGGGTCTCCAGTAAATCACATTTCCCGGGATGGCACCCCATCCCCGCTCTCATCCCCAAGGTTGAGCTCATTAACATGGCCCTGAGAAGCAGTTCTGGTACGTGGGATGTTCTCCCTCCCTCTCTGGCATTTGTTTCCTTGGAACAACTTACCTTCTTTTTTTTTATCATCTTTTTTATTTTTCACTGACATTTGACATACACAATATTCTATTGGTTTCAGGTGTACAGCCCAGGGATGAGACATTTATGTAAGTTACAGAAATCAGCTGAGAGTTGTATAGGTGAGCCCTTATAAGTTACTATTTGCCTTTCTCTTGCTTCTTTCAATACCTCTTTGCTTTTAACTTCTGCTGTTTTAATTATGATGTGTCTTGGGGTAGGCTGGTTTGGGTTTATCTTGTTTGGGACCCTCTGTGCTTCTTGGAATTGTATGCCTATTTTTTTGTACCAGGTTAGGAAATTTTTCAGTCATTATTTCTTCAAATAAATTCTTGATCCCTCGCTGTTTCTCTCCCCCTTCTGGTAGACCAGAGAATGTTGTGCTTGATGTTGTCCCGGAGGAGTCTTAGCTTAGCTTCATTTTTTTGGATTCCTTTTTCTTGTTGCTCTCATTGGGTGTCTTCTACTATCTTATCTTCCAAATCACTGATTTGGCCTCTGCTTCATCTAGTCTGGAGATCCCTTCCATTTCTATTCTTCATTTCCTTTATTGTAATCATCGTCTCGATTTGGTCCTTTCTTATTGTCTCTGTGTCCTTTTTTATGTTTGCTATCTCTTTGTTAAAATGTTCATGGTATTGATCACCTATCTTTGATAGGTTGTTTGGCTCCACCTTGGCTTCTGGGGTTTTCTGTTGTCCTCTATTTTCAGCTTTATTGCTTTGTTTCCTCATTCTGCAGCCTCTCTGTTTATAGATATTCTCCTTAACCTGACACTCACTGTTGTAGTTTCTTCTGAAGCTCGCTGCTGATGGTGTGAGGGGGTGGGGGCGGATGACTCCTGTCTTTGTCCCCCTCCCCCATCTCTGAGAGCAGCTGTGCTTAGTGCCTGCAGCCCCCTCGCTCCTCCTTCCCAGCCAGAGGGAGCTCGAGCTGCGGCTCCTCACGGCCCCCATCGCTCCCCTTGTCTCGGAACCGAAATGAAGTTCAGCTGCTGCGTCTCACACACCTGGTCTGCCCCTCCTGGGGGCCAGATGGCCCCTGCCTCCGGGCCTCCTTTCCTCTCCCCACGGGCGGGCGGAGTGAGATCTTGGGTGCTCATCCTCGCCTCCATCCGCCTCCCTCCCCCTGCAGTAGCGGTCCAAGTGGGGCCAGCACTCAGGCCTCTTCCCTGCTCTTGACCCTTCCCAGCTCCGTGTGTCCCTCTGCCACCTGCTGTACTTGGATGTGATGAGTGGGTCTCTTAGCTGTATGCGTGCTTTGGGTAGGGCATCCTTAGTCGAGTTATAGATGTTTTATTTGTTGTAATCTCCAAAGTTTTTCAGGGGTCCCTCTCAAGCCACTGTTTTGTTGCCTCCTAACAACGTATCTTCTTGATCCAGGGCGTGTGAGCCTGCCATCCTGTGAGCAAGCAGGGTGTTCCTGCCCTAGGGGAGAGCCTCTGGTGCCTCTGCAGCTAGGTCCCGCCTCCTGCTCATTTCTATCTTTCTACCTACCCTGTCCAAAAGGTATTAATCTACATGGCTATTCGAGTATCTGATAGAAGAAGTTTTCTGTAACTATCCCTTTGCAAATCTGGGGGTGGGGGTGGGGGGAGTGTAGGCTCCTCCCCCAGGGTGGGAAAGACCTAGAGAGGCCCTGTCTTCCAGTCCCACACTGCCTCCCACCAGTATGGCCACTGTGGGCTGAGGTTGCCCTGTATACATATAACAACACCCAGTATTCAACTATTGGTGACACACTTACACGAAAAGATTATTTGCTACTTATTGGAAATCCAAATTTCACTGGGTATCCCGTGCTTTCCCCCACTAAGTCTGGCAACCCTACTTTGGGCAAGTTATTTAAACTCTGGGAGCTTCAGTTTCCTCATGCACCATAGACGAGGCTGTGCTTAGGGTCCAGTGGGGTCACTGCCAGGGCAGGGGCCGGTTTCCTCATCGCCCTGAGGGCTCCTGGCTGGCTCTGAAAATTAAATCGACAAAGACAGATTAATAAGAGAAAAGCACACAGATTTATTTAGTGTAAGTTTTATGTGATGTGGGAGCTTTTGTAAGGAAGTGAAGACCCAGAGAAACAGGCCTGAGTGCTTTCATGCTGGGTTTGATGACACGTGAACAGTCGTGGAGGGACGTGGTGGGTTAAGGAGGGTAAGATAAGTGTATCAACTGGGGACACTTAGCAAGTCCTGTTTGTCAGGATTCACCCATGTGCCCTTTGTCTTCGAGATAAGGGTGCTCCTTTTCTCTGGGTATGGGGAGGGCACCTCTCACATGGAGAGATTTATGATTTATTTCAGGGGAGAAGTGTTGGGGGGAAGGTTAAAATGACCTTTTTGCTTCTTTGGTTTTCTCAGCTTCCTTCAGCTTTAAGTGTTCAATATGCCAACGTGCCATGTTTTGGGGTAGACCATCTTGAACCCCATCATTACAATGGTTAAAATGATTTACAATCTGTAGTCCGATGCACTCTTAGAATGGTTCTATAATAGTTAAATCTATGTGGTATAAGACAAATTCAGGTTTAATTCTTCTGCTTGTGTTCTTAGATATCCATAAAATGGGGTAACAAAGTAAGCCTCAGCATACTTGTGAGGCTTAAATGAGTTAATGACTGCAAAGTGCTTAGCCCAGAGCATGGTACAATATAAGTGCTCAAGAAATGCTACTAAGTTACTCTTGCATTTGTGCAAAGATGATGTAATATTATCAAAGTGCATCGAGGGGACTTGGAAATGTGTCGCTGAACCACGGATGATTTATTGAGTGTTATCTCTGTACTCAGTGTTGGTGGGCAGGATGTTCCCCTTCCAGTTAGTTATCAGAAGGGGACAGAAATTGCCAAGTTTATCTCGGGAAGAACTTTGCAGATTTTCCTCAGTATGTTGAGAGAGAGAGAGGTAACACCTTTGTGAGCATTTCAAGACATGCTAAAAAATTGTCCGGAGTCTCAGTCCATTCTACAAATTCAGAAAAAATTAACAGCTGATGCCTACATTTCACCCCAGGAAAAAAACCTCTCTCATAAACAAACAGGGGTTCACTCCGGCCTTAGATGCATGCGAGCCCGAGGCCCAAACCCTTCCTGTTTCTTGAATAAAACAGACCCAATCTGGGTCACAGTATTAGCGAATGGTGAGCTGTCCTCACCCAGTTTCTCTAGATCCCTGGGCACAGAGGAAGGCAAAAAAGAATTAATCAAGCAGAGCCCCATCAGGGGAGTTTCAGGACCAGGCTTTGATACCCTTTAATATAAGAAAGCATTGAGATGTAACCACACAGAAAGGTAGAAATAGAAGCTAAATATTAGTGACAGCAGCATCCATTTCAAACCATTTTTTAAGCTTGTTCCAAAAATATGAATATTTGTTTAGCTGCATCTCATGTACCATCAGTGTTGACTTTTCAGGGACTTCAGAAATTAATGGAAAAGTGACCTCCTCAGTGATGAAGCCGTCAGACCCTGCAGCCATCAGAGAACCGGAAGCCCAGCCTGTCTGCGCAGCCCCCTGCCCGTGGGCTGGGCGCCCCTCGCCTCGGGCTGCGGGCTCTCTAAGCTGCCTCCCCTCTGTTCTCGCCTCTTCTCTCTGGTGTTTGCTTTACCAAGTCCTTCTATTCTAAAGCTCCACGTTGCAGCTTTATGTCATTTTTAACATTTGGTAGGTCTAATTGCTCAAGAAATTATCCTTTTTCCTGACTATTGTGCTGGGGTGTGAAGTGGAGTCCAGAAGTGAAGATGTCTCTGTTTACAGCGCTTTGAAAGGTGATAAACAGATTTACATGCATGGGGCTGGGTAACCTGAACCACATACAAGGTGCCCTTGGGGAGTATCCTGATTTTTTTTTTTTTTTTGCTTTTCCCCTCGTCAATTCATGACCTTTTAAAGATTTTGAATATTGCAGGCCTGTTATGTTGAAGAACATCCCCTGATTTGGGTTTGTCTAATGTTTCCTCATGATTAGATTTAAGGCTGTGCAGTTTTTGCAGGAATCTCACAGACATCACGTGTGTTCTCATTATTAATTTATTTTATCAGATGGTAATAATTTTGAGTTGTTGCATTACGGGTGATGTTGACTTTGATCACTTAAGGTGGTCCACTCTTTTCCCCTTTGTGATTAATAAGTATTTGTGGGAAGGAACTTTGAAACTATGTAAATATCCTGTTTGCCAATCAACTTTTGATTAATTAATATCATGACTTCCTATTTTATTCATGGATTATAATTCGTTATCATCATTGTTTATCTGGAGGCCCACACTGTGCCAGGTGAGGTTAGTGGGAGCCTCTGCACGCTGACTTCTGTGCCCATTTGAGGTGATTTCATGATTCCTGGAGTACTTCCTGGCTTTCTGGCACAAGATGCTCCAATGCGGGACTTTCCTGCCCCAGCCCTGAAACTAGCCATTTCTCCATGGATCCCTGGTGTTTAGAAACTTAGATTTCAGGCTAACTGTACTCACTACTATTGGGGTGTTGCCTCTCTCAGGCAGTCTCAGTAGACATATAAATATATGTGTGTGTGTATAACTTCACATCTACCAGGCGTGCCAAAAACATGTATACACATTTTAAACGCTGTTATCTATGTATTACTTTTTGAAGTTAAATTGAATCATGGTAGCAATGTGTAGCATGATGTTCACTAAAAAAGTGAATTCTAGCATCACCACGTGACAGCAGGACAGTAAAAGAAAATGGCAGAAGCACAGTTGCCGTTTGAGGAGTGCAAGAACATCTTGAAGTGGTATTTGAAATTCGAGAACTTTGTTTGAGTTTCTCCCCACATTCTCCTGACTTAAAGAATGGGGTGTACCATAGAAAACCAGCTACACTGGCGGTACTTCGAGAAGAAATTGAAATGTCATGCACAGTGATACAAGCGGACACTTTGGTCAGTGTTGCTCAAGCAGTAGTTTGCTGTAATCACAAGTGTTGGATGCTGATGGTCACCACTTTGAGCACCTCTTGTCATTGCAGGAATCAAATGTGACTTGTATTCATCTTCTGTTATCAGCATATATCGAGGATGACAATTTTAATACAGTTTTTTCCTTTCCTAAAATGTGTGTACCTTTTTTTGGTACCCTCTGTATATGTACTTTTATGTGTATTATAGATTTCAAAAAGTGAGATCACTTTGATATCTCCAATTCCTTTCTAACATCAGGATTTATTTTTCTCCTTCTCTATTGTTTATAGCCCCCTTCTCTGACACTGAGAACCCTCACTCCTATTTTCCTTAATATAGTCATTTATTTGGCCAGTCTACCAGTGTGCAGCCCATCTCCCATCGCGGCCTCTGCCCTTTCCACACACAGATGCTCTCCCCACACCCCCTGCATTCTGATGGAGCACCTTGCGTCAGTCCGCCCCTTGCCGGGTGACCTCTCTCCTCACCCTTCTTGGGCCCTGGCTCCCTACCTGGCACCATCATGGCAATCCCTGCCCTCTGCCATAGCCACCTGCTTTACTCTGACCTTCGTAAGAGCTTTAGAACTGAACAGTTCAGAAGGGCAAGGGAGGAGGAGGAAGATGAAAACATGGAAGCACATAAACATTGTTAACAATTACAAGATGGAGAAGACAGAGATGAAATAAAAACTCATGTATGCTTTTATATAATTTGGGGTGTTTTTGACAAATAAATATTTTAGTATTCGAAAAAAGTTTCTAAAATTGAAAACAAACAAATTTAATTATATATCAAATTGGTAACAAACACACCAGGAAAGCAGTTATTTCAAATGTTTTAGAAGACACTATTCTAACACGCTTAATGGGATATGTTCTCAAGACAAAAGAAATCTCAAATTTAATTCAAGAGTTTAATGCAAGTTATGATGTTGATATATTTATTATAAAACTAATATATATTGCAAGATACATACAGCACATAAGAGAGACATTAATGTTGGTAACAACTAAGTTATTAGTGTAAAAGAAAAACAATGTAAGTATAAAAATAAAAAAAGTGTTAAAACCTTTGTATTGTTAAAATTTGAACTGGAAATTTTAATATGAACATGTGATTTAAAAACATATACATGTACTTTTCCCCCAGCTGTGTCCAGTGGAAGGGCCTAGAAGCGTTCATTGACAATCCAGTAGCAAAGAATTCCCCTGGCACCCAGATTTGGTCTCTAAGTACCAGTCCCACTGAAAGAAATCAGGGCTTTTTAGAAAAATGACTGATTCTGGGTGTGAATGAGCGAGTGTACTCGGGGAGCTTGGGACATCTTGCTGTGCTAGAAAAAAAAGCCAGTTCGAAGGGACTCTTATTGGCCAAAGATGGGTCCATTTGAGTTTCAAAAAGATGGACTGCAATGGAATGAGATACACTGAAACATAAAAAATCTGTAAATCTACAAAATAATTCTCAGAAAAGCGAAAACCAAAGACAACACAACGTAAACCAAACACCATGTTACTTACTCTCTGCTCTGAAAAGTGATCATTCAAAATAAATATTTCCTTGCTTTTCCAGGAGCAGTTGATGAGATAAACCTCCCTCTCCCTCTCTCTTGCTCTTTTCCTCCCTCTATAAAGGTCGTCAGCTAGTAAATGCAGAACAAATGATAGAAATAGAAAAATTGCCATTTTGCAACCTTAACGAAGGAACCGATTGAAGCAAGCATCATCAATAGATGATAAACCCATTAAGTGATGGGGAATTGGATACTCTAGCGTGCCGAATGAAGTGTATCACTCCACAGGTTATCTGATGGTTTAAAAAGAAAAAATGGACGTTTACAACGGCGGATGAGCTGTCTCCGGCGAGCTGGCAATGGTCAGCTCGCTGTGATGTGCCTCACAATGCACAGCCTCAATGGTGAGACCTTGACTAAAAGGTGTCACCTGGATGTAATCCAGCCTTTAGATCCAAACTCTGGTTTACAGGGAACGCAGGGGTGAGTGGAATAAGTTAATTGAGACTACACAGAATTCAGAATTCAGAAAGGCCATTCTGAAAGACAGCTGGATTGCTTTCTTCACCTGGTTAATGTCATGCCCAAGAAAGGGGTTGGGAGGACAGTGTCCTAAGTTATAAATGACTTAAGAGACACTAACAAGCAGATGTAATGTCCATTGGATCCTGTGGGGACTAAACTGGAAATAGCACACATTTTTGGAGCAATTGGCAAAATTTGAATACAGATTAGTGTTAGATGATAATAAAGAATTATCATCAATTTGTTAGCTATAAAATGATATTGATTTTAAGAAGGAAAATTCTTATTTTTATGGTGCTCATATATAGGGTGCAGCACAAATAATGCCCCCTTTTTATGAGCTGGTAATCTATACCAAATCTTTTATTATAAAATCATAAGCATGTACGGTTATACTTTTGTAATAAAGTTATAACGCAAGTCCAGGCATTTCTTCTGCCAGGTCCTGTCATTTATTTACAATACTTCAACAAAAAGTTTGATGAGGCAAACATGATAAAAAATGTTAACTATTAATCTAGGTAATGTGTGTATGGGTGGTCATTATACTCTATTTTTCTACGTGTTTGAAAAAATACAACATGTTAAAAATAGTTATGATTCCTAGGCGTCGGCCCAGACCTAGTGAATGCGCCCAAACCCGAGTTGCTCTCTGCGTTTTATCGTCTCCCTCTCAGGGAGGGAGTAAACAGGATGTCTTTTCCATCTGTAATCTTCTTCAACAAGTATTTATTGAGTCTCTACCATGGGCCAACCACTTTTTTAGGAGCTGAAAAGTCAGCAGCAAGCAGAGCAGATTGGGGGTGGGGCGGGAACCCAAACACTAAAACCAGGGATTGTCCTCTGCGGCACGGGCTCCCCCTGCGAGGTGGGCGCTCCGGGAGCCCCCCTGCATCCGTGCACCAGCGGCGTTGGCAGAGGCTGCGCCCGGCTTCGGGGAGTAGTTTCTGGAGACTCTTTCCGTGCGTGTGCCCATTTCATGGCGGGTGATTTACACAAACAGCGTGCAGGCGACAAGGCACCTGCCTGCACCGTGCTGAGTGTTCAGCAGTCTCTGACCCAAACCAGCATGACACCTGTACCCCACCCTCCCTGCTCACACCATCTCACTCTGAGGGACGTTTTTGTTTCCCCAGATGAAAAAAGTCCCCGAAGGGAAACACGTTGCCGATGCGGAAGAGGCGAAACAAAAATGGGGGCAGCCCTAAATGGCATCAGTATGGATGCTTTGGGCAGTGGAGAAAGCACACGGACAGGTGCACTGCATCAAACCGAGAGTGCTCTGAGGGTGACTGAAGTGCAAACACGTAAGAGCAAATACACAATTTTTTATAAATAAATTCCATTTTTTGGGTTCCCCCTTGTACATGGAATTGGCACCCTGCCTCTCTCAAACAGAGAGACTTTAAAAAATTGCTAAATATAACACAAGCACAGAAAACTGCCTAAAACACGGACAGCTGAACCAATTGTTAGACAGCAACACCCCCGTGCCCCCAGCTGGCAGGAGTGTCCCGTGCCCCCCCTGTCCCTCCCCCCAAGCGTGTGTTTCAGAGTACGACGGCGAGGGGCAGGGACAGACGTTCGGAACTCCGCCCTCGGGACTCTTTGGGGCATCACCCACTCAAAGTGAGACTTTACGCCTTTTCTTTGGTTCACAAGGGTTTTAGTCTCCAAGTTTTACAGAACAGTACAACTGAGGCTGGCATTATGAGGCACGTGATGCCGGAGCAGCTCTGGGGCGGCCTCACTCCCGATTCACAGCTGATCCGAGAGCCAAGGTCATACATAGGCAGCGGTTCTCAGCCTGCGGGTCGTGACCCCTTTGGGGGTGGAACGACCCTTTCACAGGGGTCACCTAAGACCATCGGAAAACACGTATCAGATATTTACATGACGATTCATAACAGTAGCAACATGACAGTTATGAAGTAGCAACGACAATAATTTTATGGGGGTCACCACACCAGGAGGAACTGTATTAGAGGGTCGCGCATGAGGAAGGTTGGGGATCTTCCGATGCAAATGTGCAATTGTATCATGGTGGGATGAAGAAATTAAAATGTTATCTAACATCACCTCAGTGTCGACTTCACATGAGTAAAGCTGGTCCCAGAGACTGTCTCCGGAGTCGTTTTGCTGCAGTGATGTCCGAGGTGACCGGAGGCATTGCTTGTCCCCCGGGCTGACTGAACCAAATGAGAAATCAGCTTCCGTCTCTCTAGTTTTAAAAAACACTCATCGAACTTTAATCTTCTCCCATTCCATATGATATTTTTTTTCTCCAAGAGCTGAGATATTGCCAAAATAGGTGATGCTCCCTGCCTGACTGGTCTCAGGGTGCCCAAATCTTGGAACGACACGAAGACTGAAGACCAATGATCCGTGCGTTCCATTTGGAAGTCTCAGAGCTCTCATCCCAGGTAATTTTTAATGCACAACGACATGCCATCTTCGTTAAATAAAATAATAAGCACCGAGTGCGGCTTGGGGCACACCCTAGGGGTGCAGGGAGAGTTTGGGAGGCTGCTGAGGTGGGTGGGAGGGGTTCCAGACTGCTTAGGGACTGGGGTCCCCTCCTGCAGCTCCGTCTCCTGCCCTGGTGGCCTTGGGCGCACCGGGATTTGGCCGAGCCTCAGTCTCCTGATGGGGACGTGGGGGAAGTCTCCCACAGGGGTGGGGCGAGGGTTAAGGGTGACACCGACCGCTGTCCTAGTGCTTACTGAGGGCTGTGTGTCTCCTTCCACCTCTCACCTCCTGCGCTCTTCTCAATGCCTGGTCCCTCCCCATGTCGCTCACGAGCAAACAGAAAATGTGGGAGACGTAATTTTTTTTTTTTAAAAAAAGAAGCCACTTTTGCCATTTCCACACCCATCTCCCTCCCCCAAAACGGGAGGTGTCTCAGTCACATCCTTGGTCCTCACTTAATAGTTTTAGTCTCTTTCAAGTTACTTAAGCTCTCAAAACCCTCATTTCCTCGTGTGTACACGGGGATGAAAATCGTACCTTCCCATGGGGCGGTAGTGAGGATTAAATGGGATAATGCATCTTGGTTTTTATTAGACTGTGCAATATTAGGGAGTCTTCAGTCTGAGGCCCCCGCCGTGCTGAGAGAACACCCATCTCTTGCCTTCGGGTATGAAGGAGGCTGAGATGTCTCAGAGGCAGCAGTTGGGGACCGAAGGTGACAAATGTGGCTGCAGGCATGTGATGGACACTCCTTCTATGGCCCAGGCTCCCCACAGTGCTCATTTGAATGCAGGACAGGTGCCGAGGCTCCAGGGAATCCCCCTGTCTGAGGACCTCCCAGGTCCCAAACAGCTTCTTTACCCACTGGCCTAAAGCTTTGTCACTAGCTGTCATCTCCAGAAGCCCACTGTTGGAATGCTACGCGGGAGGCTATCTGTTCCACAGACTCAGTTCCCTTCCTCGGAGAGAGCAGGGTGGCCATGGTGGCCAAATCCTCCCTCCAGGCCCTGCCTCGGGGCCCCTGCAGCCTTAGCCGCCTTCTTTGTCCACTGTCCCAAGTCCCCTCCCTTCCTGCTCGGTTGTAGCCACAGAGCACGGACTGTCGAGTCTGACAACTTTTCATCTCCCTGAGAAAAGTATGTAAACGTTTCTCTTTGTGAAATACATTTCACAGATTAGTTTCTTCCTTGGCCCGTCAAATGTGTTGAAAAGCATAAAGTTTTTTTATCTTCCTTCTGTCCCAGGGAATTAGGATTCCCAGAAGACAGCAGACTTCTTTCCTAAGTGATCTCTGCTTTGTCAAAAGTCAGCCAGCCTATAAATAAAGCAAACCAACCAACAAACCAACCCAAAACACCTTCTATCAACTCGCTGTGTGATGTATTGCAATTCTCATAGAAAATGACACAGAAATTTTTCCTCTTCCTTCCAAATATGATAAAGTCACTTTGAAGCTGCCCTCTCTTTCTTTAAGTGAAATTAGAACAAGCGTCATAAAGTTTATTTGTATATTTCTAAATTGGTAACTAAAGTATTTATGTATATATCCACTAATACATTTAATTGGATTCTTTGTCCTTTCCTTGAGGATTCTTGTTATTCATTCATCGATTCAATTACTCTCTCATTAAATTATTCAATAAATATTTTTGAATGCCTCCTATATGTTAGACATTGTGCAAAGCCTACTATGGGGATACTATGAAATACACATGGCTACCAGCTAAAATACTACATTTTCAGCTATTTGAGTAACTGGGTGTGGCCATGTGTCGGGGGTTGGGTTGTCTAGAAGTAGACTCTGAGATGAACTTTGGTGTGCAGAGGGTTTATTAGGGCTTGGCTCCCCATCCTGGCTGAGGCCCAGTGGTACCTGCACTGTCCTGAGATTCAGGAGATTGTTTTAATATTAGTTCTGCCCCTAACAGCTGTGTGATCTTATACAAGTTGCTTCACATCTCTGGATTCAGTTTTCCAATGGCAAAATCTAGCGAAGGGGTTACATCTGTCATTTCATCTGAATGGCATCGTAATAATGATGTTACTGCTCACACTTGTATGAAGACCTCATTACATGGAAATGGAAAGACCTGTCTTCATGACATCCCTATGCAGTAGGCTGGCAGAGAGACATTAGTCCAATTTTACAAGTAAGAAACTACTTAGAGAGCGAAGCAACTTACTTAAGAGCACACGGTGGTCCGTTTTGCCTCAGCAACATCATCAGAGCAGAAGTACAGAATAGTTCACCCTGGTCGTCAGTGGCTTTGGAAAGACAGTCTTTGGGTGGCAGGAAGGAGAGGAATAGTCACTGAGCGTCTACTCTGACCGAGGCAGCCATGGTAGGTCCTATTCCCTGTGTTCTTTCCGTGTGTGTGACCACATTTCTGTGTTGGGTATCTCCCCCATTTCACAGGGGAGAGAACCGAGCTTGAGCACGGTTACGTGTTGGGCCCTAGTAAGAGGTTCTCACTCCGAAGCCCAGAACCACGAGGGATCAGAGACGCAAACTATGCCTCGACTATTCCAGTGGGCGCATCACAACAGGGCTTCTCTCAGACTGGGGTGGTCTTGGCTGGGGTGGCTGTATGGTCTCCGCCCGGTGGTCCCAGTACCCACGAACTGTTCATGACCTGCACGCACGGTCCATACGGAGATTCCCGGAACTCCCGTGTTAATATTACTGTTGACCATTTGATGTATCTGCGCTCCAGGCCATAGTTCTTTACATGGTAGTCAGATCATTTTAAAAAGGGCATTTAAGCAGGCATATTTATTAATTTGGCTCCCTCTGACTAATAAACACAATCTGTTAGACTGGCTCCAGCTAAAATTTATTTATTATCCAAACATGACTGACATATAACCAATTTCCTGGTTTCTAGGGTTCACATGCAATCTCATGGTGTGGCTGTATTATCCACTCTATATTTAAATGTTCAGTTAGGTTCAAAATAAATCATTTTGTCCCTCTTCCTAACTCTTACTTGGTCACAAAGTTTGGCTTACTGGCTCGCTAGATATCTCCCATAGCAAACCCTTGTGTAAGTCCATATTTTTTCCCAAAAGAGGCCGGGAAGTTATAAGTATGCTCACAGCAAGAGGCTGTAGGAAAACAAGGTCTGCAGCTCTTGGTAACTTCGGGCAAACCACACACAGCGTCAGAAAACTGAGGAAAAGTTCAGTCTCATAGGGCAGATGTTTATTGGAAAATCAGCACTGGGCATAGAAGTATAATAGATTTTATTTTTCGATTTCCCACTGAATTCTTTTCTCCAATTGTTTTGAACTGTCTGATTCACCAAGGAAATCTCATACATAAGCAGTTGCTGCCGAATCAGGGTTCTGGATGGGGACTTCCATCAAGTTTATTTCCTCCTTCAGGAATTTTGAGCTTAGGAAGAACTTCAGAGGGAATTTGCTTCCATCCTCTCAATGGAGGTCCGAAAGGTGAAGTGACTTGCCCACGGGCACACAGCTGGTTGGGGCACAGGTGGGAGTGGGCCCGGCCTATTCCTGCTTCAAATAAAGGGAGCGCTTTTGTGTTTTTTCTGTCAATATATACAGCCCTCCTCTTTCCTTTTGTAGTACTCCTATGCGTGGAATGGAGTACTTGAACCAGATGCCTATTGATATAAAACTAGTTTGATTCTATTGCCAATTTAAAAAAAAATACAAATCAGGACCCTGAAGGGTTATATTAGTGGATCACAACACCATCTGGCCTGCCGCTCCTTGCCCCCTTGCAGTTACAGGAGTCCCTTCTGCCCATCTCCGATGGTCATTCAGTGTTTGGCCTGGCATCTCCAGTGGGGCACTGAAGTCACTATCAGTATATGCCGGGCACAGTGTAACGCATCCTCCAAAATCCCACGGAATGTAGTTTGTGCTCCTGTGGTGACTCAGCGTTTTGCAGAGCTGCAGGCTCGTTACTAAGATGAGCACCCGCTATTCTGTGGAAGCCAGCGGGTGCTGGGTATTAGGAGCTTGGGCCGAGAGAATGTCAGAATCAGTCATTAGCACATGTTCTAGAAAACGCTGTTGCTATTTAGTTCTTCCTTTTTAATATGAGAGTAAAGGAACTTAGGATCTGAAATGAATAAACTTAAAAATGTCTACATATGAGCCCTTACGCCATTCATAATGCAATAGCCACTCGGAGTGCTTCCTGCGTGCCAGGTGCTGTGTTAGACCCGAGGTGCTCACAGCGTGGAGGAGGGGCCGAGGCCTGAAAAGACAGTGTGTCCTCTGGGAGGTATTAGATGCTTTGCCAACATTCAAAAGGGCGGGGGGAGAAAAGATGAAGACAGACAGAGAGGAGAAGGGATGGGAGGAGGAGGAAGAAACGAATTCCCTTCTGCACCGTGTGTTTAAAATGATGAAAGAAGACGATTTAGGTGATACAGAGAAACTTTAACACTTCACGAAGAGGGCCGTCTTGATCCCGAGTGTGCCGAGACCTGCAGAAAGGGGCAGAAGGCGGGGCACGTTGGTAGGGTAAAGAACGAGGAACAGAAAGAGAAAGACAGAAGGTGAGTAAGGAACTTGGACATAAGCATAGAGCCCAGGGTTGGCATTGGGGACTGGCTGGCTGGACAGACGGTGCTTCTGGTCAAGCAGAGCTTTTACAGGGACACAAAAGTTATCTGCGTTTCGGTTGGCTGACATGGCACCCCGGGGTAGGAGGCGCTGTTTCTGGGCCTAGAAATTTATTTCAGCACCTTAGATCCAGAGCAATGGTGGTCACGTTTTCGTGGGTATCAGAAAGGCCAGGGAGGCTGTGTTCAAACCCTCATCACTTCTTGCCTAAACTATTAAGAACAAAGGAAGGAAGGAAGGGAGGGAGGGAGGAAGGAAGGAAAGGAAGGAAGGAAGGAAGGAAGGAAGGAAGGAAGGAAGAGGAAGGAAAGAAGGAAGGAAGGGAGGGAGGGAAGGAAGGAAGGAGAGAAGGAAGGAAGGAAGGAAGAGGAAGGAAAGAAGGGTGTGCAAACAACCAGCTCGTCCTCTTTTTGTTTCCTGTTTCTCTTCCCTGCTCCCCACCGCTTTCACGCTCCGGTCTCCTACTCTAACTCTCCAGGGCTTCACAGCTGGGCCCTAAGGCCATCCACCCCACCCCTGGGAACTAGAGAACCCCGACCTCCCAGCCTCTCTCCAGGGGAAGAGGGCCCACATCTGCAGCAGTTCGGGCCCCTAGCTTTGTTCCAAGTCTGCTTCGTGCGTTAGACTTCCCACGGACTATTTCATTTCATCTAACGAGCCCCACTGCTTTAGCAGAGCAAAGCCAACCAAGCCTGGAAGTCTTCCACTCATCTACTGATGGGCACTTAGGCTGATTTCCGCGTGTTTTTTTATGGTTTAGCTAGGTGGTCAGTGGTATAAAGCAGGGCCCTTTTCTGCACCTCCTTTTGTTTCAGTTAAATATTAATGATTTGAACCTAATTTTAGTTAATGCGGATGCCTGTCCATTGGCCATAGAAAATGGTAGAATGAGTTTCTTCCTATATACTAATATTAATGTCACAACTTGTGTGGTGCATCCTGTGATCAGACCACTAACAGAAAGACTAATCTTAGATAAACCATTTTACAATTCAAATAATTATTACGTGGGTATTCTCCCATTGTGGTGATTCCAAGTTTAATAATTTCATTCAACCAGCTAGTTTTTACAGCAGTGGTATTCCTATTGTTTTAATTACATACCTCATTAGTAGAAAAAAATGTGTCAGCATGCTTTCCCAAGCAGTATAGATTTACTTATAAATTATACGTAATTTATTATATATTAATAAAAAAATTGATACATGTCGTATTATACCAACATGTTATGTATTAATGTATTACAAAGCCTATATAAAATAGTAATTTAAAAGGATGACAAAGATGAAATATGTGACCTTTTTCGTATTTTATTCATTAATAAAATAGTATCACTCAGCTATGACAATGAATGTTCTGGCTGCTTCTTGTTAAAAATGTCTTGTTAATCCTGAGGGCTTCACGCTCCCATTAGCCAACATCAAAAGCTCACAAACTCAAGGCAAGGCTCATAAGAATTGGGAGAGGAAGTCAACCCATACTTTGAGTCATCTTTTTATTAATTTTAAATAACAAAATTATTATTTAATAATAATAAATGTATTTATTGCAACAAATAAATTTATTTATTATAATAAACAAATACACTTATTTATTCTAATAAATAAATAAATAAATTTATTTATGATTAATAAATAAATGGGGTTGCCCGTTGCCAGATTCCTATTTTACCTCATAATGTGGCTGACAGAGAGCTGTGTGTCCTGAGAATCAAAGACGCACAGGCTCTGCCCTTTTCTTTTTGTGTGCTTGTGTGTATTAGTGATATTTTCTTTAACCCTCTCCATTTTATGAGTTAGTTTAACTGAAACTAGATGCTGCAGTCCGCATACCCACTCAATTAGACACATCCAAACTGTAACATGTGGCCATTTAGTGAAAGTGAACAAAAAGTGTGTCAACTCCCTACTTAGGGAAATTACACTCGCCCCTCAGCCCCATGCCCAGAGGACCACAGCGGGCCACTCGGGCAGATAACATCCCACAAGGTGACCAAGCAGGTGAGGTGCCTGTGTCAACTGGAATATTTAAATAGCATTACAGCCTGACTCCTTTCACATTGTTACATATATAGATATAACTTCGAAGCTTTTCCTCCTGCGTACCAGTTTTACATGGCCTCTACGGTGCACAGACTCTAGTCAGGGAGATATTTGCAGCTAACTCATCAGGGTGCAAGGAGCACTCTGGGCCCTCAGCTGCCAGGTGCAGAGCACTCAACCACGTGCTGCTGGCCTGTGGTTGAGTGCTCTGCACCTGGCAGCTGAGGGCCCAGAGTGCTCCTTGCACCCTTCCAGCAATACCCAGAATTCAGTGGGGTGAGGTGAGACTGTGGACAGGAAGTACATCTCATTGCCACGTGGTGAAGGGCCTCTCAGCCACTAGTATATAGAGGGTGGGCGTGTGCTGGTGACCACAGGTCAATTTGTGTGTCATACTTGGGGATATACATCTCTTTTAGCTTACTTCTGGGAACTACAGAACCAAATATGTGAATATGGTCACGATATTGTCCTTATGGCTTACATATTTAGGGTAGTCTTTTACTACACCTACCTCTGGGTCTTATTTGTTTATAATGATGAACTGAGACTTTAAGAAAACAGATCAGGCTGGCAGTCTGTGGGCAGAGCTAGGCTGCTGGAACTCTATGGTTCTAACTTCCTGTTTATAAAACTCTGTGGTTCTGACTTTCTGCTTCTTTGCTACACATATATGAGGGGTGTTTGGGAAAAAAATCCAGCCATAAATGTCTCTATTTTTCATATTACATGGCCGGACACTTTTCGGACATCCCTCATATAACTTCCACCTTGACATATGGCCAGAATGTGCATGTAGCCCATTGGGTACACATGTTCTGAAGCTGTCAGCACCCTTTTTCTCTTCTTTTCCCAAATAAATCCTTTTGGTGACAGACTACCTAGTCAATGTTATTGTCCAGTTGACATTTTCTACCATCGTTTATATTTTCCTAGTCTGATTCTTTGTTCTTATTTATAATATGCTGGTATTTTTGTGTAGCAAGCTACCTCAAAGGACATAAATATATAAAATATCTCACATGACATTCCCTGCCCCTACTGTCATTGCTGGCTTCATCTCTAGTGAGGTTGTAAGTTGGTGTATCTTACGAAGGACAGCACTAAGAATACGTCAGTGGATATTTTATTGCATTATATCTGCTTTATGGCACATCATTATTTATAAATTCTACACAGAGACCATTTATAAATTCTACTCAAGAGCACCCTGCGAAAAGGTCAGGCCAAGAGAATGTGGAAGGTGTGTCAGAGGGCCAAGGCTAAGCCTAGCTCTCATTTTCCTTTCCCTCCTCTCTTCCTCTGTACCTCCCCACACCACCATGAGAACAATCCTGGGCTAGCCTGCTAGAGAAGGAGATAAACTGCATGAAGCAGAACCAGTTTGTCATCTCTAAAGCCATCCTAGAGCCACCAGCCTCGAACTCATCTGCCAACTGAACCCAAATGGATGAGTAAAGCCCAGTTGAGCTCAGCTGAGTCAGATCAGCAGAACCACCTAGCCATAGATTTGTGAGAAAACATAAGTGCTTGCTGTTTTAAGCCACCAACTTTTGGGGTGGTTTGCTACATGGTGACAGCAAACTGATATAAAGACTGAGATTCAGGTTCCATGACAGTTTGTTGGTTGCAGAGCTAGGAGTAGAATCAGGATGCTGCTTATTCATGGTCTAGGGGTCTGTCTACCATACCATACTGTTACCGGAGAGTGGGGCCCTTCTTGGTGTGGTGTCCAGGTTTTTGGTATCTCGAGCAAAGAATTGAACGAGACACACACCAAAGTGTAGAGTGAAACTAAGTGAAACAAAGAGGCAATGTATTAAAAGGAAAATAAGGTGAAACAAAGAGAAAGTTTATTGAAAGGGAAAGTATACGCCCAAGAGGTGGGAGCAGCTGGAGCAGGAGAGTTCAAGGGCCCCGATGAATGAGGCTTTGGTAGTTTTATTCTCTTCGGCCTGTGGGAGAGCCTTGCCTCATCCAGGTGGAGAACTTTGCTTAGCACCTGTGCGATAGGGCAATGATGTCACCTTTTCTTACTGCACAGGCGCATCATACAAGTTGGTCATGCCGTACGTTTGAGGTAGTGAGGCATGTTAGGACGTGTTGGTGGGGGGAGTCTGGATGGAGATTTAATTTGTCCTTGCAGCTGGCCAAGCTCAAATAAGCTTGTGTCCCAAGGGCAGGGCTGCTGTTTTAAGAAGCAGCAGCAGGAGCCCTATCAACTTTTTGATTTTGCAACTTACCAAGTTCAGCTAAACTTGGTTCTTGTTAGTCCGCCTCAAGCTTGTTTTTGTTAACCCTTTCCCAGTCTCTAACTGCCTATCTCAATGCTACCTGTCTTCCCTGCATGAGCTGACCTCTTTCCTGTCTTCTGGAGCATTCTATCCCCTCAGGGAGTCAACATCGGCCACATGGATGCCTGGATGACATTCTTATGTAAAGAAGATCCATTTAAATTTTGTAAAATGAATCTGTTTTTGAAGACATAGCAAATAATCGTTGGTTGTTCCGTAACTACCAGGCATCTCCATCTGCCTGCTTTTTACATAAAATGTTCATAAACCAAATCAAATTAGCTCTATTTGATTTTCCATCTTAATATGCAGCAATAACATGAAACACTACACATTGTCACCAAGAGGTCATGAGGTACGTCAGAGTGATGTCCTGAGGTTGTTTCGACTCTGGAGTTCTCCAGGGAATGTTTGGAGGTGGTTCTCCCTCCTACCCCATTTTGGCTCAAGCCTTCACTTCTGACTTGTGCAAAAGTCACCCTACAGTTTATACCAGGTTGATTTCTGAGATCATGCTCATTCGCATGCTTTATAACATCTCATAACAACATAGTAAGAAAGGTCACTTAACTCTGAGATAATTAACCTGTTTTTTTTCCCCCATGAATGAAGTTTGGTGTAAAAAGCAGCAAAAATAGTGCCAGAAATAAATTACTGGCTTATATACATGTTTATTAAATGCATCATACTTGGAGCACCAGATGTGAGAAAGACAAAGGCTGAATGCCAGCAGCAGGGTTGCTAAGTAAGTGATGTGGCTTGTTGCTGGTAATTAGAGGCTGCACTGGGTGGGGGTTGCCGTGAAATTACATGTTTCTGCTGTTTTTTTCCTTAATGAACAGTGATCAACTCTAGGAATTGTTTGGATGAGTTTTTCTTTTGGTGTTCACAGAAAAGATAATTATTTCTAAAAGAACTTTTGTAAGTCCAAATCTTGTTTTTTCTGAATTCACAATTTTTCATGTCTTCAATTTCAGTTAGTTACTAGCAATAAATAAATGAAATCAATGAATACATGTGTCAAATGTAACTTATGATTGTCCCTAACCCTCCTCTTTTCTCATAATTTGAAAAAAAAAAAATACTATTGATTTGAGTTATGCCCAAGACTCAAAATAAGGAGAAAGAAGAATCTAGAAAGATGCTGCTGTTTTGTTAGCATTTCCAAGTCATATTTCTGGGACAGAAATGGGCAAATCTTGCAATACAACTGCTGATTTGATTAGGAAGACTAGTAATTACACACCGTAGCAACATTTTCACACCGAATCTCCTCTTCATAGATCTGGCCTTCTGCCCATTTCTTGCTTAGAAAAATATTTTCTGGCTTGGCTGAGAAGAATAAGTCATTAGATGCTCCAGGAAACAGTTCTGTGTGGGGTGCCCATTTGAGCAAGCAGCTGTCCTTCGAAAATTGCTTTTATTGTGTGAGGCTCCCCATTTTGTAGTCAAGAGGTGGTAAAAAAATCAATTAAGCCAGAGGATCTCTAAGTAATTAGCTTGAGAACTGTTGCCCCAGCTGTGATTATTTGGCAACTGTTGTTCCCGTGTCATTGGTGCCCACACATTAGCCTTTGTCTTGTGTCAGCAGTGTAGCCCTACCTTGCTCCTTTCGGTTACTTGTCCTCGCCACGGTTGCTGGTCCAGCCCAGGCTGCACCTCCCTAAGTCGTACCCAGGCTTTCACTCTCAAGAGATGCCAGGAGAATGCCCTGCTGGGCTCAGAGGTTGTGGCTTTCAGGTCCCCCTCACCAGCAGGTGGGAAGCTGGAAGTAAGTACCACAAATTGCTGCTGTTGCTATGGCAGCCGGAGCTGCTCCTTAGAAAAGCTGTTCAAGAGGAAAAGCTCCTCTAGTCTTTTGATCTAACTTCATGTATCTTCCCCTCCCTCACCCTTTATTAGGCACCTCAAGCAATCACCTCTTCTAATATCCCCATCTTCCCTCTCCTGAGGAAATCATTCACCCTGAGGCTTAAACAACTGAAGAGCCTCCATCCATTCATAAGACACAAATTCTTAAGCCAAAAGAAGAAAATCTCATAATAGCTAATGTAATAATTTTATGCATCATTTGGCTGGATGGGGAAAGTATCTTGAGGTATAGGGTAGAGAATTCACTCATTCATTCATTAAGCATTTATTAAATACTCACCAATAAGTACCAGGAAAAATGCTAAACACAGAACTCAGAGACAAATTAAGATACAGCTTCTACCTCAGTTTGGAGGAGAGGAAGAAGTGAAAATAAATTCACACACTAAGGTATTGCTGGTGTCTGACAAAAGTCTACCTGGGGCTTGTGGGCCACAACGGAGGGGTAAGTTGCTGTACTGGGAAGGGTTCAGTTAGGGGGTAGGAAAGGCTCATAAAGGATGTGTGCTGTGAGAGATGGATAGGTGTGCCCTGAGCACACACACTACTCCCGAGGCCTCTTATATGTTCTTCCGAGTTCATTACTGTGGATTAATTTATTAGCCAGTGAGTTGAGACATTGGAGGCCCCCAGAGCTTTTGGGAAATACAGTGTAAATGTGATTTAGAGGAAGATGGTGGTGCCTCACTTGTGAGTGCTTTGAAGATGGAGTTGTGAGTGCTGGGTGGGGGCCAACACAGAGATCTTCTTGGGAGGAAAGGCCTGGCTAGAATATTCAACTGGGCAGGTGAGAGTGGGGATACCTGGAGGCCAGTGTGGGAGGAGTAGTTGGTGTAAGGTAATAGAGCCCCTGGGCATGTGGGAGGCTGAAACTGGGTGGAAATACTGATGGGAAAATATCTATCTGGTTATTATTAAGGGCAAGTAGTATAGAGTCATGGTTAATAGCTGGGTTTTGGGGTTCAATTGATCTGAGTTTGTCTTGGCTCTGCCACCACTAACTAGAGATTTTGGACAAGTAGCAGTACTTCTGGGCCTATTGCCTCAGTGGTAAAATGGGAAATATGTATCTGTCATTGGTTGAATTGTGTCTTCCCCCGAAATTCATGTGTTGAAGTCCTAGCCCCCTAGTATATGTATTTGGAGGCAGGGTGTCCAGAATGTGACTACCTTTGGAGATAGTGTCTTTAAAGAGATGATTAAGTTAATACGAGGATATAAGGATGGGGCCTGCTCCAATATGACTGGTATCCTTGTAAGAAGTTTGGATACAGGCACACATGGAGGGAAGATGATGTGAAGACACAGGGAGAAGATGGCCATTTACAAGCCACGGAGGGAGGCCTGGAACCGCTCCTCTCCCCACAGCCCTCAGAAAGAAGCAACCCTGTGGACACTTTGATCTCAGACTTCTGTAACTCCTCTAGGACTGTGAGGAAATTTAATCTCTGTTGTTTAAGCCACCCAGTCTGTGGTACTTTGTCATGTCAGCCCTAGGAAACGGAGGGCTTATAAGAACTTTAATATCATAACTTGTGGCCCAAACTTTGGATTTCTGTAGCTTGAACTCTGAGGCTGTTTGCAGAGCATCCCTTTGTGCTTTTGGGCTCCAGAACTGCCTGTGGAGATGACAGCCCACTCACCATCGCCGCCCCGCCATGCTGATCGCACTGTCTGATAAATTGTACTCCTTGCATTATTGTTAAATAATACTCCCTGCACTGTGATTGTGTGACCAAAGACAGCCTTTTTGTTATACAGGCCTGAGCTGAGACTAGGACTTGATAAATGCTTAATCCTGTGTTATGCATTGTTTTCACCTCACAACTGCACTTGCTCAGTCAGCGAGGCAGCCAACCATCGAAAGTCCAGTTGCCCCCACCAATCAGAAAACAAGTGATGCAAGTTTAGGGTCTTGTTTCCCCTGGAAACCCATCTCCTTGATCATCAGCTCCTTGCAGTTTTGATTTATCAATCCTTCCCGGCCCCTCCATTGTGGAAAATGTTCTCGGTTCAGACTGAGAACTGCGTTTCCTGGTTTACAAATTATCACCTGAACCAACTCTAAGTTTCTTTAAAACGGTGTCTCCAGATGTTTGTTTACAAAACTAATCCGTAGAGTTATTGTGAAGATGAAATGATTTACATAATACACTAAAGCAGGCACGTCCAACCTGTGGGTCAGGACGGCTTTGAATGCAGCCCAAAACAAATTCTTGAAACATGATGAGATTTTTCTGAGACTTTTTTTTTTATTTTTAGTTCATCAGCTATCATTAGTGTTGATGTATTTTCTGTGTGGCCCAAGACAATTCGTCCAGTGTGGCCCAGGGAAGCCAAAAGGTTAGACACTGCTGCTCTAAAGCATGTGATAATATTCAATATATGGTAGCTATTATTATCAGAACAATAAGATCGATTCTACTTTAAATAAAAACAAATCCCAATTCACTTGCATATTTGGATTGTTAAATTTATCAGGATTAATGAATCTCTGGTTAACTGAGTGCCAGAGGATCCTTTGTTTTCATTCTGATGTCGGCTGAACTTTTAAATATGCCTCACCCATCCTTACACTGATGGAAACTGAACTTTTATTTTTTAATTGACAGGCTCGAGTGCCTCTCTTTAATTGCAAGAGGTTGAAATTGAATGTGTACTGCTTTTAGAAAGAAGTTTTGTTTAGTTTTTAATAAGTCAGTTGTCAATGTTTTCTAATGATTTGCCTTTTTTTTTTTTTCCCCACAAGGGAGTGCTGAGGAATTCAGTTAACGTTAAGGTTCTAGGAAATTGGGCAAATCCAATGTGTCAACTTTTCCATGAGCATGTTCTTTAAAACATAGTTTTACAAAACTGCTCTACATCACAAGGACTCAAACTTGTTTCTTGAACTTTAATTATAATAAAATAACATATGCAAATTACTATCATTGTCTCCATTTATTTTGGACCAGCTGCTTCTAAACAATTAACAAACAGATCGTGTAAATGTAATTAGTTAGGAGAAATACTAGGCTCCAAATAGAAAACAGGAGAAACTGAATTGTATTTACAGTCTTCCAATCATGCTTCTCAACTGCATTTTTTGGGAGCTGGTACCGAACAGCAAATTGTACTTTATCATTGCCCTCATTTGACATTTCTATTTCTCCACTAAGAGTAAAATTTATTTAGCTTCTTTTTCTCAGGGAGAAGGTTATAAACCACAGAAGAAATGATCTCTACCGGTTCTCTTGGCCTAGAAAATGCTATGCCTGGAATGTCAAGTAAAGAAGGGTAAGGAAGGAAGACAACAGGATGCAACCCAGAGTCTCAGGAAGAGGGACTAAAGGACCTTTAACAGGCACAGTGGGTTCAAATGTCACTGCTGCTGTTAGGAGGTGGAGCCTACAACCCCTTCCTTTGAATTTGGAATGTACTGGGATATATTTACAACTAGGTTTGGCCAATAGATTGCAGGAGAACAAACACTGTGTGATTTCCAAGCAAGGCCTCAGTAGGACTTGTAACTCGGGCTCTCACTGTCTCCGAGCATCACTGCTCTACGACTGCCATGTAAAGGAGCTTGGTCTAGTTACCTTGAAGATGTCCAGAAAAGGCAAATCCATAGACCCCAAAAGTAGATGAGTAGTTGCCTGGAGTGAGGGGTGGGGGCTGGGGTGTAGGTGGGAGGGAGGGAAAATGTGGAGTGATGACAGTGTGCTAGAGTCAGACTGTGGTGATAGTTGCACAACTCTGTGAATACACTAAAAATCACCCAACAGTGTACTTTCAATGGATGAATTTTTTAGTATATGAATAATATCTCATTAAAACTGTTCTGGAAGCATATAGGAGCTCAGACCTCTCTACAGCGTGACTTTTGTCATCAATACCTCTGCCCTTTCCCCACAATCATTTTTAGTGCTCAGGAATGGCATGAGTAAGCTGTCACTTTATGAAAGAGATAGTCAGTGACAAATCCTAAGGGCCCCTCTATAGGTAATATCAGAATTGCTTTTCACATAGTGGGTTTATCTAGACAGGGTTTAAGGTTGCAGGCTTCACTGATGCAGCAAGCTTCAATGGTGGACACTCATGCCAGTCACTGATGAGCTGGGACTCAAAGGTAAAGTGGACACAGTCTTTTCCCAGGGAGCTCCTGGCCATGAGGGCATTCAGACCTGCAAATAGTCCTTGCGCAGAGTATTAGGTTACTATTCCCTTAGTGATGGGTAGGAAATCCATGGCGAACAACTTTATTGGGAGGAATCAGGTTCGATTTACCGAGAAAGTAACCTTTGAGCTAAGGCTCGAGGAATCAGCGGGAGAAGGAGCGGGGACCGTGCTGGGTGGGTGTGCTGAGGAAGGGCATGGTAGCCAGAGACAACAGTCCTAGACAATAGATGTGTGGAGGCTTCGAACATGGTGCCATATTTGGGAGATGGGTTGGAACGAGGTGGGAGCGAAGGGGGTTTCCTGAAGGAAGAGTGGATGGAGAGGTGGCATTGGCTGGTTATAAAAGATTTTCTTTCTGAGGAAGCTGTCCTTAATCTTGAATGTCATGGGATTGAGTTTTGCTTTGTGGAAATATTCAAGTGGCAGTGAGAGAGAGGAACTGGATATAGAAGAGAAGGAAAAAGGGAAAGAGGCAAGGCACATGGTTGTTGCAATAGTAGTCCAAATGAGAGATGTAGCAAACTAAATACTTACAAAATGATTGGATGACTTAGAAGTATGTACGCACTAGGTTGGTGCAAAAGTAATTGCAGGTTTGGAGCGTGAATTTTAAATCATTATAACTAGGCTCTAACACATCTTTATTCATCAAAATAGGAACCAATACAATCAACACATTTTTGCTAATGAGAAATAAGTTCATTTATTCCTGTGGCATAAAAATCCATACTTCAGGATTCGACAAACTCTTGGAAAGCATTTTCTGCATCCTGCTGGCTGTGAGAACGTTTTCCCTGGAAAAGTTGTTGAGATGCTTGATGAAGTGGTAGTCGGCGAGGGGTCAGGTGAATGTGGGGGATGAGGCCAAACTCTGTAGCCCAGTTCGTTCACGTTATGAAGCGTTGTTGTGTGATGTACAGTCGGGTGTCGTTGTGGAGAAGAACTGGGCCCTTTCTGTTGCTCCATGCCGGCTGCAGGCGTTTCGGTTTTCGGTGCATCTCATCGATTTGCTGAGCACACTTCTCAGATGTAATGGTTTTGCCGGGATTCGGGAAGCTGTCGTGGATCAGGCCCGCAGCAGACCCCCCAACAGCGACCATGACCCTTTTTTAGTGCAGGTTTGGCTTTGGGAAGTGCTTTGGAGCTTCATCTCAGTCCACCCACTGAGCTGGTTGTCGTCGGTGGTCGTATAAAATTCCCTTTTCATTGCACATCACAACCCGATCGAGAAATGGTTTGTTGTTTTCATTGTGTGGAATAAGAGAAGATGACACTTCAAAATGACAATTTTTTTTATTTCTGGTCAGTGCGTGAGGCACCCACGTACTGAGCTTTTTCACCTTTCCAATTTGCTTCAAATGCCTAACAACCATGGAATGATCACGAGTTCTTCCGTGATTTCTCACGTGGTTATAAGAGGATCAACTTTGATGATTGCTCTCACCTGGTCGTTGTCAACTTCTGATGGCCCGCCACTTCGCTCCTCATCTTCAAAGCTCTTGTCTTCTTTGCAAAACTTCTTGAACCTCCACCGCACTGTACGCTCGTTAGCAGATCCTGAGCTAAATGCGTTATTGATGTTGCGAGTCCTCCACACCCCACCCACCCCCACTCCCATTTAACAACCCATTTTGAACTCAAATAAGAAAATCACTCAAATTTGCTTTTTGCCTAAATATTTCCACAATCTAAAATAAATATAAAATAAACAGCAAGTAATAAGTCATTAGCAAAAAAAAAACCATAAAGCGAGAAATGCTCATTAAAATGACATATAACATAACCTCATTTATTTAAGAATGTAAATTAAAACCATAATAATTTATTTAAGCATGGTTGAAAAAGCGTGGGCTTGGGTCAGAGGGTCCTGGGTTTGCCATATACCTGCTGTGAGGAGCAACTGGTACATGTGAAAGAGCACAACAAATCATCAAGAAATAGTCACTGACGTGCTCGCTTGTCTCCTCTCTTCCTCCCTTCTTCTTCCCATGAAGATTCCATGTGCTGGCATTGAGACCTGGTTGAGGTACCTGCTTCACAGTTACTTTTTAAAGCCAGCTGTGTCTGGCTGAATTTAAAAGGATATTCAGCTGGCTAGGGGACCATTTGCTGACTTGTGCTCATCTCTGGTTGAGGTTGCCTAGGTCTAGAGTTTTAAGTAGGGCAGTTCTTAAGTGAGGGTGGAGGTTCAGTAACAGCTCAGAAAATAAACATATCCTCATTTCCAGCTCTGAACCTAAGGGGCTGGTTTTCTTCTGTTTATTTTTAAATGTAGCAGGCTTTCAACTATGGAGACAGTAGGATAGGTTCCACAAGTGGTTCAGGCTTCCTGGGCCCCTGACTTCATAAAAAGGGCACATTCTTGCAGAGGCAGACTCACAAAAGGCCCAGGAATAGCCTCTTCAGTTCTGGGCAATTCTATCTCAGTTGCTTCTTTGGAAACTGCTGCCTGAACCATGTAAGCAGCTGACAGTAGAGTAGAAGGGGAAGACTTTCTGTAAAACATCTGTACAGCGTCCACTTCAAACAGTGATGGGAAGTGGTGGGGAAATTAATGGTTGTTTGGACAGACTGAGTCTTTAAGCTGAGGCATTAAAAGGTACTTTTCACACTGTTAAATACAACTTCCCTTCCTTACTCACAGTTGGGATGTAACAATGGTTGATTACTATGCAGAAGCTTCTTTATCTTGACTATTTCTCAGTAGCTCACATGGGAGATATTAATCAGAGAAATCTTTTGAATCTTGAATAGAATTATTTTGGTCTTCTTAATAGGTTTGACATTAAATTGATGAAAGTGTGTACTAAAATGTTGACAGCCTCATCACATATTAGGGATATTTATTATCTCTGGGAATTTCGGAGACTAAGTATATGAACAATTTGGGATTACCGCTTTGCCTAGATGCCTCTTATGTGAAGGGGTAGATTCTTGGTTCACTGAATGATAAATAGGAGGAACCAGACTAGTGTGGATTGAGCTTTGGATTTAGAGTTGGATCACTTGGTTCAAGCCCTGCCTTGGAAATGAACTTGGGATGTGTGAAGAGTGAACTTCATAACAGTCACTGTGTGATTTAGGATAAATAATTTTGGGTGTCAGGCATTGAGTCATATGTTTTAGCTATGCTTTATTATTTAATTCTCACATGGACTCTATGGGGTGTTATTAATTACATCTCAGGTTTGGTTACTTTCACAGTCAGATCCACCTGGTATGTTCCTGTGCTTCATGTCTTCACATGGGGACAGTTTGTGTTTTGTAAATTATAAAAAGGCTGTGAGAATCCAATGGTACATCGGAAAGAGTTGCAATGAAAGACTGTATAAATCTAAGAAATTATTAATACTCTTCTCTTGGTCAACAAACATAGATTACACAGTTCTAGCTTCTTCCCTGAGATTCATTGAGTCAAACACGGTGGGAATTTCTGCAACTAATGAGACAAAATAGTTTGGTTTTTTGTTTTTTTTTTGCATTTTGGTATGTGGGTAGCTCCCCGACTGGGAATCGAACCCAGGCTGCAGCGCTGACAGAGCCAGCGCCGAAGCCTTAAGCCACTACACCATCAGGGAACTCCCACAAAATAGTTTTATGGTTATAAAATAACACTTTAGGAAATAAAGTCTCATGTAAAAGGCAACAGTTTGTTTTAATCTAAACAGAACTTTGGTTTTCAAATGTCTGGACAGTTGATGATTATGGCAGACATTGTGGGTTGAGTGAATCCACTCCATTTTCTACCATGTTCCTCCTGTCTGCTTTATTTTTGAGGCTAGACAAGCTAAAACACAGTCTTTCAGCTTCCCTGACAGCCAAGGGTGGCCATGCAACACAGTTCCAGCAAAAAGATACGGGAGTGTTGTATAATAAAGAATTTGTCTGGTCTCTGTCATCAGTTCCTGGTAGGGACTTTGTTTTTTGTTATTCATGGTAGACCCCTGAAACCACACCTAAGTTTATGCTAATGAATGACTCAAGGTGGGTCCCTAAATAGTTTCAGGATGGGAGCTGATCATGTTAGAAAGACTAACCTTGTGAATAGAGGGTTGAGGATTTGAGCCACATGATATCAGCCTGCCCTCTGGGGAGAGGAGTGGAGTTGGAGATTGAGTTCAGTCCTGTGTCATGTGGCCTGGCCAATGAGCCTATCAATCATGTCCATATAATGAAATTCCAATCCAAACTCTGGCTATCCAAAGCTTAGATGAGTTCCCTGGTTGGCGATACATATTGAAATGCTAGCAGGATGCATCCTGAGGATACAGAAGCTTTGTATTTAGGACACTTCCAGAACTTGCCCAGTGGGTCTCTACTTTGTATTGGTTCTAATTTGTATTCTTTTGCTGTAATAAGACTGTAGTTGTAGACATAGTACTTTCCCGAGTTCTTTGAGTCATTGTAGCCAATCATTAAACCTGAGAGGATAGTAGAAACCCCTGAATTTGTATTCAGTTCATCAGAAGCACAGGTGGCCTGCGAACCCCCAAGCTTGCAGCTAATATCTGAAGTGAAAGTAGTCTTGTGAAAGATGATGCCCTGAACCTGTGAAATCTGATCCTATCTCCAGTCATGAGAATTGCATTGAAGGCAGGACTGTCTTTTTCCAAACAAAGGGTGAAAGCTCATTAGGAGAAGGGTCTCTGCTCTTGACTCGCTTTTTTTTTGTTCTTCCTGCCTATAATGTGGCTACTATGCTTGGTAGTGCATCGCCACTGTGTGACCATCAAAACTAAAGCCACATACACAAGAAGGCAGGGCAGAAAGTTAGAAGCAGCTTTGGTTCATAATGACACCATAGAACAGCTATCCCAACCCTGGACTCAAGAATCCTGGACTCCTTGTAACACAAGAAAAACAAATTCCTATGTGTTAAGCTTCTCTTGGTTGGGTTTTCTGTTATTTGTGGCTAAATATATTTCTGATACCTCACCCCCTACATGTTGTATATTGTGATTGTTCAGAAAGGAGAAGAGGTGAGACAAACTTCCATGTAACACAAATTGAATATAAACAAATGTGTTCTTTTCTCTCTTACTTCCTTTTCTGAAATGACTTCTTGACATGTGTTTGGTATGAGAAAAGAAATTATGTTCAGAAAATAAAACTTTTTTCTTTGCTATAATGTTGATGGGTTCTCCAATTCTAAAATATTTTCCTGTCTCTCATAATTTGGTGAAAATTAGAGATGACATCTTTCTTAGGATCAGCAGCTTATTGCTCCATTTATGACAGAAATCATTTAAAAATGAAAGTGAAGTATATTTTATCAGACATAATTACATTTGCCAAATAATATATGAACAAATAAAATTGTATCTTTTTATGGTCCTAAAATAACAAAATTACCTATAGCTTTCTTTCAAGATTGTTAAATTTAAAATAACCATTTAAATTATCCTTAGAATTTTTGTGCAGCAAAAGAAACCATCAACAAATCAAAGAGACAGCCAACCAAATGGGGGAAAAAATTTGCAAACAATGCATCTGATCAGGGGCTAATATCTGAAATACATATGACTCAACAACAAAACAAACAAACAATCCAATTAGAAAGTAAGAAGAGGACCTGAACAGACACTTCACCCATGAAGACATACAAATGGCCAACATGAAAATGTGTGAAACAATCAGGTTATTGAGATAATGACTGGATATTTAGTGATTTTTAAAATGTAGTTACTATTATTTTTTTAGGTGTGGTGATAATTTTGGGGTTATATTTTGGAGTCTTGCTCTTTCAGAGATACATACCGAAGTATTTATGGACAATCTATCTTGGATTTGTCCATGAGTTCATACCATGTCCATAAGTTAATGGCTAAATCTGGGAGATGAGGTTCATTACACTAGTCTTTCAACTTTTCTGTAAGTCTGACATGTCCCATAATAACAATGTGAAAACAAGCAGATGAGTGTGATTAGAGAAATAATGGAGTTAACAGGAACAATATATTGATAGTTCTACACATAAGGAGCTTAGAAATCCCTACTCCATCCTAACACGTTAAAAAGCTGAACAGACACAAATAATAAACCTCTAGCATCCGTAGGAGAGGTAAGGACACAGGACAAACTGCTGTTCTTGAGACTGGAGAGACAGACAGGTGAATCCGAGCAGAGACTCAGACACTGCCAGGGGGCCCATGCTGGGTGGGAATACCAGAACTGCAGCTGATGAATTGCTGGAGGTTCAGTGTGGGCAACTGTAAGAGTTAAACATTTCAGGGGGCCCAGCCATAGGGCCCCCCCCCCATTTTTTTGAGATTCACTTCTAAGAGTTTGATCATGTTTCCACAATATATATTTGAGAAACATCCCTTTGTGCTCCCAGCAGGGAGGAGAAGAGAATCATTTTGAAGTACACCAGAGCGCTCTGTCCTTAATAAGGCCTGTGCTCGGGAGAAGCTGGTTAAGCAGAACCTGTCCTGCTGCAGCACTATGACAGCCTAGCCGACCTGGGAAGGGAAATGCCCAGCCCCAGCATTCTCTCCAACCTGGGGGAGAAAAACCTGAGAAACACCTGTGAAGTTCACAGTCCAGAGGTAAGGTCTCGCTAAAAGGCTGAGACACACTCATAGGCCTATAGAATTCTCCTCCCCCATACCTCCCCAACCACAGCACGTCCTGGTACATCATGTCTCACTATGGAGAAAGAGCTACAAAGCATACCGAAAGGCAAACACGATTTGAAGAGATAGAGCCGATATCAGAACTAGACATGGCAGGGATGCTGGAATGCTCAGACTGGGAATTTAAAACAACTGTGATTAATATGCCAAGGACTTTAATGGGTAGACAGCACGCAAGAACAGATGTGTAAGGTAAGCAGAGAGAGAGACATCCTAAGAAACAACCAAAAAGAAATAATGCATATGAACAACACTGTAACAGAAATGAGGCTGCCTTTGATGGACTTCTTCATGCTTTGATGCTCTTGAAAATGAAAAAGGCCTGTCTGGAGGGTCCAGGGGAGGAGCTTACACAGCACAACACATGGCTTCATTGCCCCCACATCACATTTCTAGAGGTCTCTCCTTTTCCCAAGGTTCTCATGAAGCTGCTGCCCCCAAATTCTCTCCCCTCCTTCTCGTGTCATCTCCAAGCAGTGCCATCCTTCCCTCCCCTCCCCTTTTGTTTTCCAAAATAGTGCACCCCCCAAGGCCCAGCCCCCTTAAAAGAGAGGAGAGAGAAAATGGCCAATAATGTATTTATAATTTAATATTATCATTCTATTATAATTCAAACCATATCGAGTGCCACATAAAATATTAGCATTTACCCCTCCCCCTCCTCCCTCAATCCCACTCACCGCATTTAAAAAATCGCCCTTAAAAGATGGCCTTGGAGCCTTCTAAACTGTCCTCTATCATGAATTTCTAGATCAGTTTATAGGGTTAACAGAAGCAGAAAAAAATTAATCTTTCAAAAGCTATCAGCTGTATGTGCACCCTGTTCTAGGAAGGCACTAATCTTTTGTTTAGGAAAACAAAGCCCTTTTATGAGCTTTTAGAAAAAGCAGAGACAAGGTCCAGAGCCCAGTCCACAGGGAGAGGTGGAGACTTAAGAGGCACTAAGCTGCTTTGCATAGTAAAATGCAAGGATGTTTTTACTGGGCGGAGGGTGGTATAACCTTGGACTCTGTAAAAATCCCTGGAGATATTTGGAGGTCCCTGGGTTTGGGAGGCCGTCTTCACCCTGGAGGATGAAGGCTTTTGTTTGAATGTTACAGGAAACTGGGATCCCAGAAGGCTGGAGACCTGGGGCCAGTTGAAGCAGCTACTCTACTTGGATTGTGCTACCCATGCTCCTCTGCACCCTAGTGCTTGGTGTTCCATCTGAGACGGCCTTCCTGTCGGTGCTCAGAGTGAGTTATCACTACTTTCCCGTGACAGTGAGTGAAGTACCCAGCCAGAATACCAGGGCATACAGCTCATGAGTAGAGGGACATAAATGAATATCACAAATTAACTTTGCTTCATATGTAAATTTCCTGCAGGAGCCGGAAGTGCATTTCAGTGATCTTCCTATGGCCCAATATAACACACATCAGCAGACAAGAGCTTGTCTTCTTTTCTAGACACCGATTCCCTTCTTTGAACAAAGGGACAGTGAGGAGTCTGATTTGGAACAGAATGTCTCACAGGGTTGTTAAATTAAATGTGAAGGCGGAGGGAGTGAGGTTTTTAAAGTGTGTGCTCATTTTTTTCCACCAACAGGAGGCCTCTGCATAATCATCACCCACCTTGTTAAGGGCTGCCCTGTTGGATTATCGAATGCCCTAAACCCCTTGGGAAATGGAAGGCCTGCAGGTTAGCTGTGGTCTGTTTGTTGCTGGGTCCCGCCCAACATGCTTGGCTCCCTTCGGGACTCTCTCCTTGCCTCAGTTTCCCCTGTTTTGGACACATTGGTCTGTCTCCCAAGCACTGGCCTCAGCACATCGGGGCTCCCCAGAAATACTCAGCTCTTGTCCCAGTTCCTGAGACTGCAATTTGTTATGCAATTTGGAGTTGAAGACCTGGCTTTGAGCTTTGATTTCTGCTGTTTAGACTGCTTCATCTCTCACTTTTCCAACTGAGTAAATGACTTAGTAATAGGTCTGTATGACCCTTAGTGTGACGGTGCATGTGGGTGTGCTTCATAGGCTGTCAAGAGCTATAGAAGTGCAAGGCAGCTGGAGTTAACCAAAGTGTTCAGGTTTACAGTTCTTGTCGCTGTGATGACCCAAGACCACCCCTGGGCCCCCGATAGCTGTGTAAGAAACGTTTTTTTAACGATTCAGAAAACCTCGAGGTCCACAGAATGTTGGATCTGGCAGGATCCTTGGAGATGATCAAGATTCCAGTTCTACCATGCCACTTTGCAGATGGGAAAAGCAAGGACAGTCACCATCCTGGGGCAAAAGTCAAACAGCAAAGCCAGGCCTGGATCTTAGGTCAGTTGACCCCAATCCTGGGCCCTTCCCTCCATCTGTGCCCAAGCTTCACCCGGGGGCTGGCTGAGCCTCAGCTCCAGCTGACTCTCCTGGCAGGATTATCTCTCAGGGCAACTCAAGTGCTGTCCTGACCAGCCAGCACTGCCAACATGAGTTACTTTTTAGGTATCTCTAATAGCAGAAGGTGTTTGTTGGCATGAGGGCGCAGAGTATGAGTGTAAGGCCCTGTTCCTCCCTATTAACATTGGAGACTATGGTTAGGACGGAGACAAAGGACAGGTCTAGGCAAGACTGTGATAAAATAGAGATTGGTCTTTGGGGCCGCACCCTAAGTGTTCTGCTTTCTCTCTAACTGTGGCGTCTTCTCTTTCTTAACCCCCAACTCTCAGTGTTGCTTGGGCACCTGGAGGCACATTTTGACATCTCCTATGGATTCAAACCTTTCCTGGTTCCTTTTTTTTTGTCCAAACATTCAGTCCCCATTACCCATTTCTACAGGACTCTGCTTGGGAAGATAGTGTTCTGAATTCTTACGGAGAAATTAAAAGAAAATTATGATTTAATATCTTTATTGTTCCACACAAAAACTTTGCATCTCTCTCTGTGAATTGTATTTGTTGTACAACAGCGAATGGAGGAAAGAATCCACCCAGCGTTCCACCCTGCAGCATGCCAGCTGTTTTCATTTCCTGAGTTTCAGGCTGGTCTTCGTCCATATGGTCCATGCTTTACAGAGAAGCAACTCAGCGTAGCTACAGTCAGTCCCCTATTTGATCTGTAACATTACATGAGTTTGCCATGTTGTTCCATAGATTTCGGAATCATATTTAATGATCCTATAGTTATTTCATACCAGTGCTGTATCACAATGTATTTAACCATTCTTGCTTTCTTGGATGTGTGGGTTATTTCTGATTTTTCTCCATTATCAGCAATATTGCTTTGAAAATTAGATGCCTTCAATTCTTTTCTCCTTGTGAATGTTTTACACAGAATAAATTCCAAAGAGTTTAATTAATGAGTCAAAGGCTAAGAACAATTTTAGAGATGAGCAATTTGGGGGACCGACACTTACTGAGGGTCTGCGGTACTTTATGTTCTGAATTGTTGCAAATGAAAGCCATAGATCCTGAACTCCATGTCTAGTGGTACACATAGACACCTGTTATAATAATTACCCCCATTAGTTAAGTGTCCATCCAGTGCCAGGCACCATGCCACCAGATGTTTACATATATTCTTTGCATTTCCACTGCAGGTAGCACTGTTACATTCCTGTTTTGAAGATGAGAAAACGGAGGCTCCGAGAAGTTAAGTAACTTGTCACACAGCTAGTGAGAGGCCAAACTGGGACCCAAACTGAAGTCCACCTGACCTTAAAGTTCCTGAGCTTCCCATTGGGCTACCCAGTCCCTCTTCATACATAAGCACTTGCTAACCTGTTTCCTAAAAGATTGGGCGATGTCGTAGTTTGCCAAAGGGGTGAATCTTTGTAGTTTTGTCTACTCTGACAGCATAAGGTATAATTATTTTCCCACCCAATTTTGTAGTGTTTTTAAATATAAAAGTATGAACACTTATTGTGCTTTTAAAGAGTGGCTTTCAAGGTCTTAGCTGAAAGGACTGACTAATACAGCGCTTCAGAGCGTGTGGAAAGGCTCACCCCCAAATACACCTCGGAAAGCTGCGGCCGATTCCTCGGGTTTTGCTTTGGTAACAAGGCAGAACTCGCTCCCGTGGTTTCTGTAACTGTCCCAGATAACGCTGTCATCCCTAACGTAAGAGGATTTGTGGCATGTACTTACCTTTATCAGATTTCAAAGACTGTAGAGCTCTTTGGTTTTAGTGGGATTTCCAGGGCATCATAATGCATTTTGTTTAGAGTCCCTTTTATTACACAAGGGATTCATATTCATGGTAGAGAAATAATTTAATCAAATAAGCCAAAAGTAGATTAAAAGTAGCCATAATTCCATCTCTAAGATATATTATCATTATATCTATTCTGTAGTATTTTTTTAAATAAAAATGATGTCATTATACTTAATTTTCTATAGATTTTCTGTGAACTGGTTTCAGCATTCAATATATAGCACACATATCTCTTTAAATCATTAAAGATACTTCCATAATGTTTTCCAAATGGCTACACAATATTTCATTGTGGCATAATGTACTCAATAAATTCTCTATTTTTGGATATTTCAATGAATTTCTTCTTTTTGCTACAGTGCTGCAATGAACATTCTTATAGTTAAGTCTCATCCACATTTTTAATTGTTTTCTCAGGATAAATATCTATAAATGTAATTACTGAGTTAGAAAGCATGTGGTTTTTAGAAGGTTTTTTTTATCAATATTGATAAATTGGCACAAAAATGATATCAATTTACACTCCCCAACTCTTGGAAAACACTATATACAGTACTTAATTTTTCCATCTGAATAGGCCCATACATCATCTCATTTTAGTTATAATACGTATTTCTCTGGTTAAAATGATGTTGAATATTTTTTTCTATGCATTTAATGGCAAAAGGCACTTACTTTAATTATAAATTTGACCATAGGGGTATTTCCAACTTACCACATTGGGTTAGACTAGTTTCAATGCACCATGAACTTTGGCTGCTTCCGTTCTAACAGGTGGTCATCTCCCGTTGGAGAGTTATTTATGAACATGGCTGCCATGATGATCACCTTAAAGAGAAAAAGATTCCAGGAGGAAATTTTTCTGAAAGTAAGTTTTTAATGTGTCATGTGGCTGGAATCAAATTGCTGTGGAATGAAAAAATGGTGGGAGCCAAAGGCTCTTGTGTCTAACCTAGAGGCCCTTCAGTGGCTGTGAGGCTCTGAGTGCAGTGCAGGGATCAGCTATCACACAAGTGAGGGGTGGTGCTGCTGATTTATTCTCAGGTCATTTCTATTCCTTGGTGCCTGAATCACGCAACCTGTTGCCAAGTGTTATTTTCTACTCCTCAGGAGAGTCACGCATTTTAATTAGGCAGGGAGGGTGTAGGATGTTCTGTTGCCTGTCAGGTGACACCTCTTGGCTAGAAAAGAAAATCAGTAAAAACATTAAACCATTTAAAATAGAGTTGTCTCTCTTTCCTGAAACGAAATCTCTCAAGGAAGTCTTAGCATGACTGCACAGTTAAAAAGACTTTGTATTTTTTTCTTATGCTGATTTCAATAAATTACTTAAGAATTATAAATCAGAGGCAGATGATACCAGAGCTTACAGCTGTATATGACTTAATAATAAAGGTACAAATTAAAGTATTTAAAATGCAAAACTGAAAAGTAACACCTAAGTCAATGCTTGCTATTAAAGCCAAATTTATGGTTGGCATGCTTAAATCTTACTGTTCAACAGCAAGTGTATTTTCAAGATGTGCAACTTTAATACTTAATCTATCATTTATTTATTCATTCAAAAGACAGTTTTCAGTGTCTAGTTTATGTTGGAGGCAACAGTAAGCAGTGAAGATAGTAAGATTTGGTTGCCATCCAACAGGAACTCATACCTGGAGAAGATAGTCAGATAGACAAACATCTGTAGTGTAAAACAGGAAATACATGCTGAAAAAAAAGAAACAAACTGAAAAGTGGGTCTAATATGGAAAAATTGCTGCACAAAAAGTCAACTTCGTGTCTCATTTCCTGTATTATCTGTATATGAGATTCAAACAAATTAAAACACACAATTCAATCATGTTGTTAAAGGTGGTTGGTTACCTCTGCAAGGTGAGGCTAGTAGGAAAAAGACAGGAAGGAGCCTTTTGATGCCTGTGCCTCTAAAGCAGTTGCGGTCCTGAACCCCAGGGTGTGTCTGCTCAAGTTTGCAGATGTCCTGGGTGCTGAATGCTGGTGTGGTGGGGGCAGTGAGTGTTAGGAGGTCTGATGTCCAAGCTTAGCATCATAAGGTCATAGAGAATTGTTTCCCAGGTTTTGACAAATTCATTTATGCCCCAATACATGTCTCTTTGGATCTAGCAAACCTAACTTTACAGGCCATATTATTTAAGCTTCCTACTTTGGCTGAAGAGGCATTTCTTCATATATACAAAAACTAATTTGGATTGAGGAGCCTTTTGAGTTTCTGAATGCCAGGAGGTGCCAGTCACCATGCTGTCTTTTTGGCATGTGTATGAGTATCTGCAGCTTGTCTTACACAAAAGTCTGCTCTCAGAGCATTGCTAACTTCTAGTTTATGATAGTGACTGTCTTGTGAATCATTAAAAAAGCTATTTTATGTTTTTTTATTTGCATTAAAGGTTAACGATTGTAAGCACTGAGTATTGTCTGTATAATGCAAATGTTGGTTAAATGAAGTCATTGTGTACCATTGATTTCAGAGGTAATTGTATTTTCCAGGTAATTACTATGAAGAGGGTCCATAGCGTTTAGCAGATTATTAAAGGGGTCACTGATACCCAAAGGGTTGAACTGACTTTCAGCCCTGTGGGTACAAGTAGTACGGGGCTGTCAGAGGGGCAGGAGGCCTCTCAGAAGCTCTGTGATCACACTAACATGACACCATCTGCTCTCCCAGGTCAGCTCAGGCTGGGCTTCTGCAGACTTACCATATACCTTCTATGTTGTTGCCTGTGAATCATTGGTCATATTTTCTTTGATTAGTTTGAACAATATGAAATTTCTGCTATTTGACCTTTTTTACATACAAAAATCCAAATACAATTGTTCAATCCAATATATAAAAACCAAGGACTTACTTAGTTTGAGGCCTTTTTGAGAAGTAAAATGGAAATGCCCTTAAATTGCATTTGTGACTTCACCACTTTTCTCAGGACTGTAACACCAAGCACATGGTTTATTGTTAAATTATAACCTTCTTTGTCAAGGGAGTCCAACGATTGACTCTTTAGGACAAGACTCAAACCATAAGAAGATGACACCTGTGCTTCAGGGCCAGCTGGAACAAATGCTAGGGTTGAAAGCTAAGAGAAGATAATTATTTCAAGTGAAAGCCTTACTGGGTTGTGCCAAGAGGAATATAACATGCAAGAGCTGGGAAAAACTCTGTAGGCTTTACTTGATATTAGTTTGGCCCTCACATAAGAACTTTGTATAGTTTATAGCCTCACGGTTTGACGAGTGAGAAGAAACAGGAGTGAAGACCAGAGAAATGCAACATCAGTAATTACGAGCTAGAACATCACTCCTTTGACCAAAAGAATAAAGAAGTTGACATTCATTAGCCTGGAAAAGAGAAAGACTGGAAGTGACTTAATAGCCGGCTTGTATTTAAGGCACCACTAGGAAGACTGCCATGATTCTCTACCTCAACGGAGGACCCACTGAGGGAATGAACTTCAATCGCAGGAAGGAATGGCTTCTTGTTCATTATGGTAACTAGATATAGAAGGTGCTAGGCGACATTTAAAATAAATTATTTTCCCTCAGAGAACTGAGTAGAATCTTGGCATTGTTTTTTCAAGATGTCATCTCTACTTCAGCCTTTATCTCTAACTAGTAGAAGTAAATGTCTAATAGTGACGCTTCAGAACTAGAAATATGCTGGTGGGAAAGAGTTTGAGGGATGGCAGAGGAATGTATGCTGTCTTAAATTGAATGAAGCTTGAGCTAAGGCTATGGCGGTGGCTATTGTGTAAGAAGAAAGGAAAGAAGGCTGTTCACTTCCAAGAGAGAAGCAAGGCAGAGAGAGAGAGGAGGGGAGTGGGGAGCCCAAGTGTCTGTGTGAAAGTGAATGCTCTGGAGAGAAAAATTTAAGTTGGAGAGTTTTAGAGTGAAATGATGTGTGTTCATGTGATACAGCTAAGAGAAAAAAAGCATGCATCAAATTTTGAATTTTCTGTGATGCACACATATAAGTTTTATATATATAACAATACACAGTTAATTACAAAGAAAAAGGCATGTAATGAGCATAAAGTCAGGAGATGATTGACAGAATCTTGGTCGCTGGCTGGTCTTGCCTCACCGCACTTCTGGCCTGAGACGGTGGGCCCTTCCCGGGCCAGCTTCTTTGGCTGTGCCACCTGGATTCTTTCATGAAGGTCAGAACTAAAGTCCCCTTTTCTGGGCCCCATGCTTCTCCTCTGTGACACCTCAGCTCTCCTAAAGAGCCATCTCTCATCTCTTGGGAATCTCTTGCCTGGGCACCAATGTGCAATGTGCCTCTTATTGGTCCCCACTGGGTTGCTCTGCCTACATCCACCCCCGGGACAGGGCCATGGCTAAAACCGTAAGTGGCCTGCTGGTTAGGGCCTCCTTACATGAGTGTTTCAAATACAAGACGAGAGCTCATCCTCCAGCTGGCAGTCCACCCATCCCTCCAGGCCCAACCTGTACCACTGCTCTGGGTCCCTCAACCCTTCCTTGTAAGAGAGAGAATGAGTCTTATCCTGTAGTGACCTCTGCTGTGGTGGGGTTCAGCACACTTGCCCAGATCTCCCCAAACAAGGATGGATCTTCTCTGAAGTGGAAGGGGAGAAATGCATTCACCTACTTGTAAAGGAATACAAGGGCTGTCTGGAAAGTATCCAGCCATATGGTATGAAAAATAGAAGCATTTATGGCTGGATATCTTCTGGACAGCCCTCATATGTTTAAAATTATATGTATTTCTAGATTTGCAAGTTTATAATTGATGAATAAGATGAACATGTGGGAAACAAAATTAATATACTGAAAACACTCTCTAATTACAAAAAGAGGCAGTTTCCAAGACAATCAGTTACTCTCCAAGCTGACACAGGCAGCTGCAGCACCAAAACAGACAACGGACTCGGGCGGTAGTAGGGGTGATTTTCACCACCAGACCCCACACAGATGGTCCCCTCAAGTCCTTCCACACTCGTCAAGTGGCCCCTTAACAAGCCAGGCCTCTTGGAGTGCAGGACCAGGTATGCAGCCAGCATCCTCCCCTGAGAAACAGGAGTGACAGATGAGGTATGACTGGCGCTCTGGCTATTTCTCCCGGATCAGTGAAGTGCAGAGCCGGTAACACCACAGCTTTTGCAACATTGGCAAGGGAGGGCCTTTGAGAATAGTATCCCAGATGAGTCCAGTGCTCCACGAAGGTGGCGATGGCATGGGATTGGGAGTTGGGCCACTTGACTCAGGCTAGGAAAGCTACCTTCTTCTCCCATTCTGTCACCTCTATGCTTTTGTCTTGCCTTCCCTGTTTTTGTTTTTACTCCCTGTCTTCACCCTAGCCCTGTGGTTGGTTCTCACAAGCATTAATCTTCCCGCAGATAGCCTGTGGGGCACTGAAGCCGGATGGTTGTCATAACGACAGTAGGTGCGGTGCTTGTGGAGGTGCTGGAAGGAAGAGGTGAAGAGTCAAGGTACCTGGGACAGAGAAAAGCAGTGAAAACTTCTGTTCAGTGCTCTAGAAGTATTCATAGGCAAAACAACAACCACAAAGACCAGATCCCTTAAAGAATGAGAATTATCAGGGCAAATGCACCAGCAAAGCTAACAAGTAATTGTCAGGATTTGGATCAAGCTAACTTATGTATCAACTTGAGCTCCCAGTAAGAGAAAGAGGCTAAGTGACAGGATAAGTTTAGTGACTGGATATGCTTTCCTGGTTACAGAGGAGCCAACTCTGGGTTCTTCCTCCTCATGTGTGGGAGGCAAATCTTTGTCCTGCAGAGAGAACTGCCCCCTGGGGAGCTGAGCCCTGAAGAAGCCAGGCTATTTCAACAAGGACTCCCACTTTGTGCCAGCAACAAAGGAAGAGTGTTCCCAGCCCAGACTTTCTGGCACCCAGCTCATGGAGGGCTGCGGGGCTTTCCTGAATAGGTAACAAAGGGCAGCACTCAGGTCAACAGTACTCATGTGCTGATTAAGCTGTCCTGTTGCAAGGAGCACAGACTCACCCGGGCTACCTCAAGTAATGGAGAATTTGCATTTAAGAAACGAGGGGTAATTAGGGACTTGGCCCATGGCCAGGCCTCACAGGCACTGAGATAGAATAAAACAACCAGTCTCTGGTAGAACATGTGACCAACATCTCTCAGAAAGCAGAGCTACTCTAAGGACACAAGTAGTTGAGTCTTCTGGTCTTTACGTGAGTGTTCTCCAAGTGCCAGCACTCAGTGCCTTGCTCTATTTCTGCTTCTTTTTGTGTATCATCTTCTATCTCCTTTTGTTAGCCCCTGATTCTCTTCACAGCATGGCAGCTTGCCTTTCCCAGAGCCAGAAGTGGGGGAAGGAGGGAAGAGGAAGGGAGAGGGAGAGAGAGAGAGAGCACTCTGAAGACAAAAGCCATCGTGTCTTCATAACCTAATCTCACAAGTGACATATCATCACTACCGCCATATTTTACTGGTCACAGGAACTAACCCTGAAAAATGTGGGCACAGTCTACATGAGCGTGTGAATACCAGAGCTGGAGCCCATTGAGGCCCAACTTGGAGGCTGGTTACCATATCATTTCTAGAAATATTAGATATCTTTGTGCAATACACTTGCCATCTGTCATTGATTTCCACTACTTTCTATGCTTCCTCCTGTGAGGAACTACATTTCTTACACGGCTTTGCCAGCAGGGTTCTGCATGTGATTTAGATTTGGCCAATGAGTTGTGATGTGAGAAGCAGAAGGATGCGGAAGGCACTCATCCTCCGGCATGAGTGGTAGGTGACATACGGATGTCACGGGCTGAGATACTTTCAGTGTCTAGCCAGACTCTGTATCCCTGTGCCAGTCACTCTCCTTGAGGCAGGTGGACAACGTTGATTTCAGCAGTGGCTCCCAAACCTTCCTGATCTTTCACTGATAGCAATAACATCTTAAATTGTAGGTCTTAGTGTGTGGCCATATGACCAAAACAATGTATTGGCAGTGCCCCGACTTTAGTTCTTTCAGGACTTATAACAGTTTTGTGAGCATATAATTCACATAATTTTGTAAGCACATAATTTTAAGTTTTGTAAGCACATAGTAAATCTCTTTTTGCTTGCACATGTAGGAAGATTTCTGTTTTCCTGGCCTGAGAGAAATAACAGCAGTACAGTAGTTACATATATGGTCAGATTGTCTCTTCAAATTCCATCTGTACCACTTATTTGCTGTGTGGCACTGAACAAGTTACCTAACCTACTTAAACTTTGGGTTTCTCATCTGTAAAGTAGACATAATAATCTAGCATCTGTCTCATAGGGATGTTATGAGGATTAATGTGTTGAGATGATGAATAAAAATATTTAGTGTGTACCTGGCACATAGTACGTGCTGGATAAATGTGCTTTATTATTGTTGTTTTTACTGCTGCTGGTGACTTGGCAGGGCAGGGTGAGACCTCCAGTCTCTAAAGCCCACATGAAAATGTTTGCAGGGAAGACGTGAACGAGCTCAAGCTGCCTGACCTCTCATCTAAATGGAGTAGGCATGTGGTCTTTCGAGTTGAAAGGGGTAAGCATATGGCAGGGAGTTTAATGAGAGCCAGCTCAGGATTGCTGCTGTTGGAGGGGAGCCAGGGAGAGCAGATGGCAGGCCAGGTGGGGGTCAGGGCCAGGCTGGTCTTGGAGAATGACTCCCTGCAGCAGGTCAGGTCTGATTTACTAAACATGCTCTCAGGTGCTTGGACCATCTGAAACCATTATAAATGGAACTGGCCATCCACCAATGGCTGGAAAACCCAGCAAGGAGCAGGCAAGTGGGGCTTCTTTGGTTTGGTCCAAAAGATTATTCAGCCCATGAAACAGAGAGATATAGATAGGATCCATCTCCTGTCTCTAAATTCAAGAGCCAAGATAAACCACCTAAACCCTCAGATTCAAGTTCTTCCATGATCAAGATGGCTGGGGTATCTTTCAGAGTTGACAGCGAAGCTGGGGACAGCTTTATCTTACAAAGCACGTGGAGGACCAATGGTCTGCCCAAGGTCACACAGCCAGTTAACCCAAATAGCCTCACTCTTACTTTGGCACATTCTCTTCTCATACCTGGCAGCACAGGGGTGGCTGTACTGAGAAGGGGGTGGATGTCTTTAAGTTTGGTGAGCCATCAGTTATTGGGTTATTTGGTAAAGGGGCAAGAGGGTTTATCTTGTGTTAGGGCACGAGGAAACAAGAAAGCCAATTAGAAGCATTTGAATTTCTGCCATTTGCATTTTACAGAGAGAGAGCTATCAAGTTCCGGACAAAGGAGATATAATTGTTGTAATGAAAGACAACAGTTCTTCCTCTGAGGTCTAAGTATCCTTAGGGGTTCCGCGAAAGGCCCTGAAGTTACGTGTCAAACTTTGTGCTTATGTGAGAATAAAGGCTTACAGCTTTCAATATATTTGCAGGAGACTCCGTGACCCCCCAAAAAGCTTAAGAAACAGCGCTATTGAATTTCACCTCCTTTTAGCATTGGCTGGGTTCATTTATTCATTCATTAACCAGATATTTATAGAATACTTGACGCCTCCTGGGCCTTTAAAGTTCAGCTCATCTAAAACCAAAGTCAGGGTCTTCCCATGCAAACCTTTCCTGGTATTCTTTTTCCCCCCTGGTGTTCTCTATCAGTAAGTGGCAGCTCCATTCAGCAGTTCTGAACATCAGAAGCCTGGGAGTCATTCTTGACACCCACCTCTCCCTCACCCCGTATCCTATCCTTCTGCTAATTCCACCTCCTAACTCTCTCTCATATCCCATCGTATCTCATAAAATCAAAAAGCAAGTTGATAATAACATATTAATGTCTCATATGTTCATAAAAGTAACAATGTCATATTTAAGCTTTTTTTAAATTCATTTTTATTGTTAGACTTATTGGGGTGACATCTGTTAGCAAGGACTACATAGGTTTCAGGCATACAATTCTACAGTGCATTGTCAACTTGTTGTATAATAAGTTCACCACCTAATGTGAGTTCTCTTTCCATCCCCTTATATTTAGCATCCCCCCCTCCTCTCCCACCCCCTCCCCTTTCTCCCCTCCCTAACCCACTCGTCCCCAAATAAACATTAAACTATTGATTGTGTCCATGGGTTATTTGATATTTAAGCTTTTTATTAGGGAAAAATTTAACCAAATATTAAAGTAGTACTCCTCCCAACACCCACACCCACATACCAAAGTTAACACTTGTCAACTCATCACTCATCTTGTTTCATCTCTCCCCTCTACCTTCCTCTTTCCTCAATTAATTGTTTTGAAACAAATTTCAGACATTACATCATGTGATCAGTACATATTTCAGTAGCTTTGGAAGTAACAAACTCTTGTTAAAAATTCACAATTACCATAAGTAAAAGACTAATGAAAATTCCCAAATATTGTCCAACATACAGTCAGTATACATATTTCCCCAACTTCCTTATCATTTATTATAGTTTGCTTGAATTATAATCTAAACATGGTCCCCATTTTGCAATTGATTGATACGTCTCTCAAGTCTTTTTTAATCTGTACCTTTCCATTCCCCTCCTCACTACTTCTTTTCTTTACAACATTTTCCTGGAGAAAATGATTTCCTGTAGCCTTTCCCATAATTTCCTCAAATGGCATGAAGGACTTTAGGAAATGAAAAGAAGGAATCAAAATATCCTATATCTATTTTAATTCTTAAACCTAGCTCCTTTGATTTTTAAGAACATGCTTTTAAAATGTCTTGAAATAATATATGTTTTGAGTTGGAAACCATGCTGAAGCTGCCCAATCTTGGTGATTTACGTGTGTGGAAATAGATGCCTTTGAGTGATGGGCTTGAGGCCATCAGCAAGCTACAGACATAACCAGGGCTCTGTGCTCTGTTTCTGGGTCTAACTACTTTCTTTCTCTCCGCCCTTACTATTCTATTCAGCAGCCATCAAACAGGAGTTGCTATTAGTTGGCATTTTTCACTTGCACAATGCTAGTTGATGTTTCCAGTGATGACTTAAGAGATCAACAGGTAAAACTGTGTTTAGTATTAGATCATCCCATCATGTTCCAATTCCTGAAAACTGGCAATTCTTGTGAGTTACATATGGTAATGCTTCCTAACCCTATAGTCTCATTTCAGTCTCACTCTACACTGCAATGGTTCAGGAGGTATTTTAGGAGGGTTCCTCACACCTTCTCCATTGTCTATCTGTGCCCTGCCCCCTCTTTTTCTTTCTCAGAGGAACTCATACCATCACTTCTTTTGGGCAGATGATTCTTTGTTTTCCCACATGGCAAGCTTTTAATTGGAATTTCTAGAGACATTTAATTAGGCCGTGGATCAGGATGAAAGCAGTGTTTCACTGTGGATAAATATTCAGAATCACACCTCAGGTTTTAAGGGCCCATCAGCTTTGCCTGCACGCACTGGCAGAACCACCCTCAATTTTTCTGCTGTTCCACCTCTGTCTCCAGTCCTCCTCAGCAACCTTTACTGGAATTGTCCGAGACAGTCTCTGATAGGTAAAAATCTCTTCATATTTAAAAAAGAAAGTTGAGAGAACAAACTAACTCTTTGGCTCCTTTATTACCATGTTGTTGTTGTTGTTGTTGTTTGTTTTGTTTTGTTTTACTTCCAGGCTACTGGCTTAGACCTGTTCCTCTTCCAGATCCCTCGTGGGCCTTGTCCCTTTTAGGAAAAAAAAATCAACATATATTGCTTTGAAATAGTATTTCCTGTAGAAGTAGGTGTTCTCAGACATCTTTCTGAGAGTACTTTATATCTTTACTGGAATGGATTAGAGAGAGTCTGTTAATCGATAATAGCTATTATAAACATAATTACGTTTGTCCAGCACTATGTTCAAAACGGTGGGTTTACAAGTAAATAGAAAGTATAATCCTTGCTCCCATGTTACTGAAGGAAATATAGTTTAGAATCCAAGTTTAAAACCACTTACTGTTTGACCTTGGGCTTGCTTCACCTCTCCAAGTCTTAGTTTCCTTGTCTGTAAAATGAGGATAGTAATCCTTGTATTTCATGAAGTTTTAGTAAAGATTTAATGAAGTACTGAATGAAAGAGCTTAACATAGTGGCAGATACGTAGTAAGTGCTCAATAATTAGCTAACTAACATTACTATTGTTTTCTAGAGAAGTAGAAAAATATATTTGGGGTAGATGATGAAAACGACAATCTGAAATTTAGATTTAGTGGGGTTTGGAACATTAGGCAAGTCATTTGATGTCTTTGAATGGGTAATATTATAGGATGGTGTTTTGGACATCCTGGCTCAGATGTATCTTACCTTGTGCAGGTAGATATGAGAGGAAGAAAAGTCAACTGGCACTGGTGCGAGAAAGAGAGACTCGAGCTGTGTCCAAGGGAAGAAGAGTGAAGGGGGGACTCTGAGCAGCATTTTCCCACAAGAAACAAAGTAACTTTGAGTCTATTTGGGTTTAGAGAACAAAGAAGATAGGAGAGCCAACACTTCCTCCCACACTCACTGAACTGGGACGAGGAAAAAGAACTGTCCATGGTAGCAACCAGGCCTTTAGGCATCTATTTACATAGTACATATGATGAGTTTTCTTTGGAGTCACTGATTCTAAATTAAAGTAACCTGTTGAACTACTTACTTAATGTCTTCACTGATGGGCTGTAAGTGCCATGAGGACTGGGCACATCTTTGTAACCTTAACATCTTCAGCATTAAGCACAAAACCAGGTGCTTAGTGAATACTCAGTAAATAGTGATTGAATTGAACTGAGTGGAGTCTAAGGTGGTGGAGAGAAGGCCAAGTGAAGCTAGGCATTTAGAAATATGATTTCCTTTGGGAGGCGAGGCATACCTGTAAAAGTGGTGCATGAAAGAATGATGGCACTTGAGTGAAAATGTAGAGAAAGAATAAAACAACAATAGGAGGATAAAACTCTCCTTTTCCATTTCTAGTTTGAGAATAAAAGGAAATAAAGAAATTGCATCTATCAGGCCAAGTTATGCTGTAGTAAAAACAACTTAAACAAACATGTCAGTGGTGGAACACCACAAGTTTATTTCTCACCAACAACACATGTCCAGCACAAATTAGAAAGAGCAATTTGCTCAACCTAGTGACTCACAGACCTCTCTGGACACAAAACTGCTACTTTCTTATGTTTTTACTGTCCACATTGTCCCCTCCCCTCCATGTTAACTACTAGCTCTCTCACTGTGGCACCATATTCAAACTTCTGAAGAGAGAAAAGTTTATCTATTATAATTGATTTAGGAAGTCAACATCCTTCCTATTGCATAGTAGGCTGCAGCCTAGCTCATTGTTTGTCTGCCTGTGGATCAAGGACATCTTGTCTCTTTCTCTGTGCTCAACAATGTGGTTTGTATAAAAAGAAGTGATAGTCCAACGAATTTATCTGAATTACCTTCAGGTCTATCCAAGAGTTTTGTCCTGAAGCAGCCTTACTCATACACTTAGAGTAAGGGTCCAATAAGCTTTCTTTTGGGAGAGTTTTATTCATTTATAAACAAAACCTCAATTAATTTATATTAATAGGACTATTCTATTTTATTCTTTCTCTTCAATTTCTGAATTAATCTCAAAGTGAAAATGTCAGTTTTATGGTCCATTTGAGTGGAGGAAAAAGAGATAACAAATACTTTAATATGCTATCTTTGGCTTATTTATAATATGAGCACAATTCAAAGGAAATACTTAAGTGGAATTTACATTACTAGAAGAAATGTGGTAGTATCAACTATCATATTTGTGAATGTGAAAAAAGCAAAAATGCACAGAAAATTGGAAATCAGACCACAAATGCTTTTCTACTGAAAATCAGCATGACAGGCTCCAAAACTTGGTAAATTAAAAGGTTGACCAACACTGGTCCAACAAGTAGATACAATGCTTTGCTATTTGAAGAAAAATGCCTGACATTTGTGTAGAATTTGAGAGCTAACATATCACTTTTACCTATTACCTTATTGGAGTGTCTCCAATTCTTTAAGGTAAACAGATGTCACTCTTCTAATCTTCAGCTGAGGAACCAATGCCAGAAAATTTATAATTTAACTAAGATTATGAAAGAAATATGGACAGTTGCAAAGATCAGAACTCAGTCTGTTAATTCTAAGTGTTTTGTTCTTTTGGGTGTAGGGTGCTGCCAGACCCCAACCCTCTTCTCTCTCACCTCCTGCAGTGACTAAAATGCAGTGAGGTGGCACAGTTAAGAGCACAAACAGCTCTCAGCGCCACCAGCTATGTGACCTTGGCCAAATAACTTGGCTTGCTACATCTTCATTTTTCTCTTGCATAAAATTGAGATAATTATAACCTAACTCCAGGGGCAATACCATTACATAGTGTCTTTAAAGTACTTAGCATATGTTAACCACTTATTAAATGGTAGTCATTATTATTTTCATTAAAATTATTCCTTTGGGTTAAGCTATTGCTATTGTGTTAAAATGTAAATAGGTGTCTCAGCAGGTCACGCCCATTAACCTGCAGTTGCAGTTAACTTATAAAAAAGGAACTGAGGCAGGACAGTCGTGTTATTAGAAGGGGAAAGCTGGTGGGTGACAGTGCCAGGGAGACGTGGCCAGGTAGAACTCCTCAGGTAGGGGCTGAGACAGTTGGTGCAGTGGGAAGGAAATGCAGTGTGGTGGCTCAGAGCCCTGAGGATAGAGATGGGTCACAGCAGAAGTGATCCACCTTCTGCCATCTTTTTGCTGTGGGTTCATGTCTGTTAATAGAAATTCCTGGGCTACCTACATGTGAGTGAGCTTAAGAATCTCCTCAGGCACAGCTCTGGAGAATCCATTCATTTTTGAGGACCATCAAAGAAAAATTTTTATTCAAATGAAGGGGGGCAAAATTTGAGAACTACTGTTGTGGGGTAGTGTCCCCCTTTCATCTTCACCCTTAACCCCATATCCAAATGTCACCTCTAGAGATGGATGTATGAAGGGAGGCTGGAGTTCAAACTTGTTTTAGGGGAAATAGAGATGACTAATACACTGAAAAAAATGCTAACCTCACTAGAAATGCAAGGAATAAGAATGATACTAATTATTAGAATAATAATAAAGTAATTTGGAAGGGTTTAACCAAAGGGGGATTGTGGTTAGAATACTTTCTGAAAAAAAAACAACAACAACCTCTAACCCTCTGGGTATGTCAATATGTAAATGATTAAGATAAAAGGTTTTTTTTTTTAAATACCAAAGAATGAGTATTTTAGTATTTAAAAATAGCAGAGTACTCTAGACTAGTATTGTAATTACTATAGATGTTATGTTCAATGCTGCCTTCATTCACTCAGATGTGAATGCCCCACTCTGAACCTGCCCCCAAAGACCCCATCACTTCTCTTCTCACTCCATTGTCATGTTTCTGCTGCCAGGAACACAACCAGACTCCACTGTCCTTTTCCTTCCCTAATCATTTTATACTGATTTTCTGTGTTGCACAATTGGACTAGTCCACCCATTAAACATGTTTGAGTGCTTTGCAAACAAAGGCAAAAATCTCTTCATTCAAGGAGTTTACAGCCCAATGGCATTGAATAAGACAAGGATACAGGTAATTGTAACACAGAGCAGAATAAGAAAAAGCTTCCCTTTAGAGAGGAGAAACAAAACAGTGGCAAGAGAGGAACCTCTGAAAAACTCCCCTAGAGATTTCAACTAATAAAACATCTGTAACTCAACTAAGGACTCTTCACGCAATGCACAATCACAGCTAAGAAACCTGCTCCTTGCATTAAAGTACCTGCAGGTGGGCAGAGGGTTAAACTAAGCAGAAATAAAAGGAGAAGTACAGAGACATGGCTGCATGTGGGTCCCCATTTGGAACTCTTACTGGGGGAGGGAGGCAGAAGAAGATGATGGAAGAGCATTCTGGACCCCACTCGATCTGTGGGACAGAGGAAAGGAGGCCCAGAGTGGGGAGTATGAGACACTGCAACCAGACCTCATTTTGGCCCTCAGGAGGTGCAGGCTGGGTCCACAAGATGCAGTGGCTTGACTTCATTTCAGTTCCAAGAGGAGGGTGAGCAATGGGGTGGTTAAGGAGCCATAGCACAACATTGCTCTGGCTAGGAAGGAGAAGGAGATAGAGGGTTGTGTGTGCATTTCTCGATCTACAACAAACATGGTCTGAAAGACCAGCATACAGGACTGACTCCAACAGTCAGGCAGAGTCCTTGGGGTAAATCAAGAACAGAAAGGTGTAATTACACCCAAACTATCTGTACAAGTTCCAGGAAGAAAACAAAAACACAAATGCCTCTCCCCAACAGACCTCTGCCTGATCAGAAACTGCAGCAGTGAGAGTAGGGTTAAGGAGCAGAATATCTACAGAGAGGCTGCCAGAATGAGAAACCAAAGAAAGAGAGCTCAAAGTAAATCCAAACAACAGACAAAAAAAGTAAAAGAGATAGGAATACGTGACTCACCAAAAACAGAGCTCAAAGCAATGATTATAAAAATGCTTAGGGAACTTAATGATAATTTCAACAGAGAAATAGCAAGCATAAAGGAAGACATACAAACCATTATAAAGGACCAGAGAGAGACAATGATTACATTAACTGAAGTAAAGAAGAATAATAGTCACCAAACTAGATGAAGTGGAAGTGCAAAGCAGTGATTTGTAAAAAAAAAAAAAAAAAAAAAAAAAAAAAAAAAAAAAAAAAAAAAAAAAAAAAAAAAAAAAAAAAAAAAAAAAAAAAAAAAAAAAAAAAAAAAAAAAAAAAAAAAAAAAAAAAAAAAAAAAAAAAAAAAAAAAAAAAAAAAAA